>RJVU01038552.1:0-47690 GCA_003731715.1 Anabarilius grahami | reverse complement strand
TTGTGCAGCGTTTTTTGCCACACTTTTTCCTTCCCACAGACTTCCCACTGAGGTGCCTTGATACAGCACTCTGGGAACAGCCTATTCGTTCAGAAATTTTTTTCTGTGTCTTACCCTCTCGCTTGAGGGTGTCAATGATGGCCTTCTGGACAGCAGTCAGGTCGGCAGTCTTACCCATGATTGCGGTTTTGAGTAATGAACCAGGCTGGGAGTTTTTAAAAGCCTCAGGAATCTTTTGCAGGTGTTTAGAGTTAATTACTTGATTCAGATGATTAGGTTAATAGCTCGTTTAGGGAACCTTTTCATGATATGCTAATTTTTTGAGAAGGACCTGTATATATAAATAAATAAAAAGAGAGAGAGAGTTTCCGCCAAAATCAGTATCTGGTCGGTATTGAAAAGTCATTTATTAATTCTGCGCAAAATGCGATTTTTGTCGTGTTATTCTGTCATGTTTTCTCCCTTTCTTTCCAAAACGTGACAAACAGCAGTCTCCTTTCTCTGCAGAATGTAATATATATCCACTCAACCAATCACTGCGCACCAATCCACGCACTAAACAGTAATGGCGGCGCTCTGAATACACCCGGCATCCTAGTTTTCCTTATTTGCTTTGTACTTTGTGATCAACAAAAACAGAAAAATGAATAATTTTGACAGCATTGATGAACCTGTGGAGGTTTCTGCGGTGGGAAAGAAACGTAAGTCATCATTTGCGTGAGGAGATTAAGAAGATGAGACACTCGGTCAAGCTGTTGCTTGTTCCACGACAGCATCAAACTTGTCGCGGTCCACAAAACTGAATCATGGACAGTTTTTAAAAGCCGTTTTTAATACCAATGTACTCAGCAAATGTGTATTTTAACCGTGCGGTGGCGCCAGATACTCTTTAATCGGTAATGACAAATAATTCATTTATAACATTAAAGGGATAGTTCACCCAAAAATCGTGCTCTGACAACGGCAGTGATGTCTGGCACTCATTGAAGCAAAGCGCGAGACATCACTGCTGTTGTCAGAGCGCGATCAGACCTCACTAAGCGAATGCTGAACGCAGTTGGACATAGTGGTGTATTAGAGGTTAAAAATGATATAAATACTGTTCGGTTTCTCGCACAAACCGATCGTTTCGTGTCTTAGGACATCAATATGCCGTCACGAGCCGCAGGGTTTAATTTGGATTTGTCTATGCATAATTTTTGGCTCTTATAAATTAAGTTCCCATTGACACGCATTATAAGACTGACAGACTGAAGAAACAAAGTCACCTACATCTTGGATGCCCTGGGGGTAAGCAGATAAACATCAAATTTTCATTTTTGGGTGAACTATCTCTTTAACAAGATGACTAGTTGAATTCATTTTGGGAGCGACGACCCAATGTATTTTTTGTCAAATGCCTGTATATAAGATTAGTATTGACAAAGTTCAGAGGCTGTCATATATGTGAATCAACTTACTTTGTTGTGTATTTTCAATATGAAAAATAACTTTTATATTGATGGATTAATTGCATTTTGAAAAAAACAAAAAAAGTGTCATGGATTTATTGCATTTTGGGGAAAAAAATAATCTGTTTTTATAATAAACCTTTTAAAATCAAAATGTAGATTGAATTTTTTTATGTTTTTATAACCAAAAGATGCTATGTGAAAGTTTAAAACAGAAAATAGTGGTTTTCATCTTGCCACTTTCTTGGTAAAGAAAACACTGTTTTACTCAAATTAATCAAAATGGAGTTAAAGTGTTTTGGAACCAAACTCTTCATTCATTATATATATATATATATATAAGAAAGCTTGAAGTGTCTAAATTAAGTAATTAAATTAATATACATGTGATTAGTCGGCTTAAATGACTACTAGTCGACTAGAAAAATCTTTAGTCATTTTTAAATAAAAAATATTTCTAAGCACATTGTGTTATGATTTAATAATTCATGAATAAATATGTTTATATTACAGACTCTTTTTTTCCATTTATTTTGGATTCACTGTCTGTAGCACAGGCTCGCCGTTCACATAGGTAGATTGTGGATGACTGCGTTTTTCCGCCACAACCAAAGACCCTTTTTGACCCAGGAAAGGCCCTGTTAGGACACCCATTCTTCAACTAAATTATTCATTTTATTAAAGATCAAATGACTGAGTTCAATGAAACTGACCTGTTTGTTCCTCAGTATCTTCATGTTTCACACTGAATGTTTCTTCAATCTTCACATCTTCACTTTCCTCTTTAATAAATCCCATCTTTCTTTGTTCCTCAGGATCTTCTTGTTTCACACTAAATGTTTCTTCAATCTTCATTTCTTCACTCTCCTCTTTAATAAACTCCTTCGTTTGTTCCTCAGTTTCTTCTTGTTTCACTGTGAATGTTTCTTCAATCCTAAAGTCTTCGCTCTCTTCTTTAATAAACGCCATCTTTATAATATAATAACAGAAAGAAAAATAAATTCAAATTAAATCTCTAGTTGTGTCTCAATCAGCACCTTATTTCAGTAGTTCAGCGAGAGAGTCAGTCAGAGTTAAATTACATGATCAGCCTAAAAGTCAAAATGCTCAAAACCCTCACTTCAAATTAATAAACACAAATTTCATATTTTGAATTTAAATGAGATATTTAATTATTTGTAGATTACATTTAAAAATGTAAAAGTTGACAATGTTTGTTGTTCTTGTTGTATTTACACTAGTTTCACTGAATCGAATCACTGAATCATTTTGCAAAGCATTTGATTCAATTGACTCGCAGTTTCGCAAAGCTGTTTTTCTCATCACTCCTCGCCAGTGAGCGAATTCGTGGTTATGACAAACTGATTCATGTTACAGGAGCGAAATCAGACGCACCGTTTCTGATCCTCAGGTGTGGATGCGATTTACTCACACAAAATAACGAGCGTTGATGTTAGTTAATGCATTACAATATTTAATTCAATAATAACGTATTCCTTCTACAGTTCTTGTTAAAACTATTAAATTACCTTAATGTTTGCTTTGATTTAAACACTTTAAATGCTTAAAAACACGAACCTTTCTTCAGCCGAATCACAACAGATGCAGAAGCGCGGCGCCGCAGTATGACGTCAGAACAACATACCAAAATAAAAGCCCCGTTCATACTAAAATATAAAAGTCCATAGAAATTCACGTGCAAATAATAAAACATATATCAGCAGCATCTAGAGTTATATTATCAGTGAAATACATATTTAAATCCATGTTCAATGACATACTGAAAATAACTACCAAATAATGCTTTTGAACCACTTCTAATAAACGAGATTCTGTATAAAAAAGATGATTTTGTGCTCACCGTTTATTTATTTACCAACTGAATGCAGTAAAAAATACTGAAATACAAGCAAGTACATTGGTAGTACATTCTCATTTTTTTGTGCTAAATAAAAAATTGTAAAAGTTATACACTATAAATACACTAATAAATATATATTTCTACTTCGGTAGTACTTCAGTGCACTTAAAAAGTATAGCTACTAAATACCACTAATACTTAAATTGATTTTTAGTGCATTGAAAGAAAGTATTCTAACACAAAAATATACAGAGGAGTTTTATTAGTGTATTTCTTAAAAGTGTGCTTTGAATGCTTTAAAGCTTAGCTCAATCTTTGTAGACTTTTATAGTAAAAAAAAGTTTAAATTTTATCACAAATATATTACTAATTATGTACTAGTTATAAGTACATCAAGTACAAGTCAGATAGAGTAAACCAAATATACAGAAGAATTTTATAAGTGCATTACTTAAAAGTTTGCTATGAAGTTTTTAGTTNGTATGCACTATCACCAAGTTCTATTTTAACCGATTGTCATGAAAAATATAGCAGAAATGTATTAATTACAAGTAAAACACCATTAACATATACTTAAAGGTGCTAAACAGGATGTTTTGTTTTATACATTTTTGCAATATTACTTGAAACTGGCTTTACTAACTGATAAAAGACTATTTATTAGGTGCACTGAAAGGAATAATATTAATATACATCATCTATGCACGAGGTAGGGCCTTAAAAACATCAGCCAATCGTTTATGCGATCATCACGTAAACGATTGGCCCTCTGGCTTGTCAATCACTGCCATGACGTTCCTTGTGAGAGACGCGCGGCTGCGCGCTCCAGTAACTTTCCACACTCCACAGGCGCCGCATGCAATGTTTTTGTCAGGAGACAGGAGTAACAACTGCAGATTATGAGTTACCTGCGGTGAGTCCGACATAATGAATCCACTAACACGACACAGCGAATACCGGTGGTAAAAAATCACTCGTGTTCAAATACTCGTGCACGAGTTTTGGGAGGCGTTCCCTCGAAGTGAGCTGTGAAGGAGGGGGTTGTTCTTACTTTTTTTTNTTTTTTTTTTTTTTCACTTCAGTGTTTTGAATTTTAAAACAGTATGCATTGATAACAACATTATAAAGGTCTTTGCAAATAAATACTCTGATAACACTGAAATTGAACTGTAGTGTAATTGTAGTGAATTGAGGTGAATGTGACCGAATAAAAGAAAATAAACTGACAAAATAAAATCACATGGGTACATTGCCATCTCAGTGCTTACATGCCTCACAAATGACATCTACACGTATGTGCTCCTGGGGCACTGGGAACACCAGTTGCTGACTTTTCTGTCTTTGGCGGCTGGGCAGATCCTGTACCTCTTCCTCTTCGATTGGCCCTCCTTTGTCATTGAATCCAATTTCTGAGCTATGCTTCTCCATCAGAAACCTTGTATGTCCAAAACTGTTACTATTCAGAAATATTCACTGACAGACAGCATTGACTTATGACCAAAAAAAAGGGCAACATCTGGAGATTCAAGATTTCCGCCTGACAGCTACAATATATACTTGTTAGGGGTGTAACGGTACACAAAATGTACAGTTTGGTTCATACCTCAGTTTTGAAGTCACAGTTTGGTTTGGCACAGCAGGGATTCCGAGCTCAGAGCCCTTCCCTGTAAAGGGAAAGTAATAAAGGACATATAAGGACATAAAGGACATATATTCATCCAAACACTTTTAAACTTTTTGTGCATTTTGCCAGGGTAGATAATCTGAAGATTAGAAAAGAAAAAAAAAATAGCATTGAGCCCTAATTTATTACCTAAATTTGACCTTTATTACGTTTATGTGAAGATTATTTTAAGTTCATTTAAATTAAAAGTTGTTATATTAATTAAAGTCTAATAAATATTAAAATTGATAGATTTCAATTATGTTGTAATGTTGAATGCTTGTAATTAATGTCTAAAATTGAGAAAAAAAGATCAATTCAATAGCAGTATTGGTATCAGTGATACTGGTCTTTTAAAAAGATGCCATTAAACAATGACAAAAACAATAATTTAGAGGTTACATTTGAAATTATTACAATACAACAATATATTAAAACTTAAATGTTGCAGCTGTGATTAATTACAGCTAAATTTGTGATATTTTATTGATTGACAGCACTAATACAAAAAACTTTAACGTTAGGTGTGATTAATTATAGAAAAATGTGCAGTTAATTTTTTAAATCTTAATTTTTTTAATCCATAGCATCAAACAAAAATGACAAAGGTTTTTTAAAATATGAATAATTATAATAAATTCATGACATCTGGAAGATTGTTTCTGCACTCAATCATGTCTGTTTGCCTGTTAAGCAGAAAGAATCTCATATTAGATTTGCTACAAACACTTTCATTGTTAGTTACTTTCAGCACACATGTATTTAAAGGTGCCCTAGAAAATGTTTTTAAAAGATGTAATATAAGTCTAATGTGTCCCCTGAATGTGTCTGTGAAGTTTCAGCTCAAAATACCCCATAGATTCTTTTTAATTAATTTTTTTAACTGCCTATTTTGGGGCATCATTATAAACGCGCCGATTTATGCTGCGGCCCCTTTAAATTCTCGTGCTCTCTGCCCACAGAGCTCGCGCTTGCCTTAAACAGTGCCTTAACAAAGTTTACACAGCTAATATAACCCTCAAATGGATCTTTACAAAGTGTTCGTCGTGCATGCGGCATGCATGCGTCGGATTATGTGAGTATTGTATATTGTTATATTGTTTACATCTGATTCTGAGGGAATTTGAGGCTGTGCTCCGTGGCTAACAGCTAATGTTGGAGAGATTTATAAAGAATGAAGATGTGTTTATGCATTGTACAGACTGCAAGTGTTTAAAAATGAAAATAGCGACGGCTTTTGTCTCCATGAATACAGTAAGAAACGATGGTAACTTTAACCACATTTAACAGTACATTAGCAACATGCTAACGAAACATTTAGAAAGACAATTTACAAATATCACTAAAAATATCATGTTATCATGGATCATGTCAGTTATTATTGCTCCATCTGCCATTTTTCGCTGTTGTTCTTGCTTGCTTACCTAGTCTGATGATTCAGCTTTGCACATCCAGACGTTCTGCCCTTGTCTAATGCCTTTCATAATGTTGGGAACATGGGCTGGCATATGCAAATATTGGGGGCGTACACCCCGACAGTTACGTAACAGTCGGTGTTATGTTGAGATTCGCCTGTTCTTCAGAGGTCTTTTAAACAAATGAGATTTACATAAGAAGGAGGAAACAATGGTGTTTGAGACTCACTGTATGTCTTTTCAATGTACTGAACTCTTGTTATTCAACTATGCCAAGGTAAATTAAATTTTTCATTCGAGGGCACCTTTAAATGTTTTCTGTACTCTGAATACCTCTGTTACGTTTTATTATTTGTAAGCCTTTTTTGTGAACATGACTTTTATTTTGGTTTAGTAGTGTGACGCCATAAGGCTGCGATGCTCGCCTGCATCTGTTGTGGTCCGAGTGAAGAAAGGTTAGTGTTTTAAACCATTTAAAGCGTTATAAATCGATGCAAACCGTTCAGCCTGTTCTACAGTTTTTGCAAGCGATCTTAAGGTAATTATTACTTAATGCAACATTGTAATGCTTTATCTAACGTTGATGCACGTTAATTATTTGAGTAAAGCTCATGCACACACGAGTAACACAAAAGGTGCGTCTCGTTTTGCTCCATTTATGTGAATCAGTTTATCATAAACACGAATTCGGTCCGTTGTAAATGATAATGAGAGAAACTGAGCTTCTCAAATCTCCGATGACCGCGCGCTGAAGTCACCTGCTGGTCAAAACAGTGTACATACAACAACAAACACACGTGATGAACTTTACAAACCAACTGATGTTTTCATGAAAGTGCAGTCCATTAAATATAATCTATAAATCATCATACCAACTATAAATCATAATTTAAGGGTATTTATATATTTTAGTCTAATCAGGTGATTTAAGTGCATTAACTCTGACTGACTCTCTCACCAGTGCGCTGAACTACTGAACTAGAGCTGATTGAGACACATCCAGAGATTTAATGTGGCTTTATTTTTCTTTCTGTTAATTATTCTCATCTTAAACAGGACAAACACACAGAAAAACTCCTGGTGAAGCGACTGAGATCCACGTGACACATTATTATAAAGATGGAGTTTATTAAAGAGGAGAGTGAAGACGTGAAGATTGATGAAGCGTTCAAAGTGAAACATGAAGAAAATGAAGAACAAACAGGTTGGTTTCATTCTCAAAGCTGAACTCAGTCATTTGATCTTTATTAAAATGTCCAGCTCTACAGAAATGAATGATATTTTTGAACAATATCATACGAGTGTCCTAATTAAAGTGGTTTTATTGGACACAGAGCTGGTCTGAGATGTTGAGATCACATGACCAGACAAATACTAACGCCGCCTTCAACCTGAAAAAATCTTACTTCCACATTAGACAACATATATTCGTTTAGGAAAAATAATACAGAAGTAGCCTAAACAAAACAAGATTTTTGTATAACATTATACTCAGTATGAAGTGAAAACAATAAAAAAACTAAAATAAAAAAAAACACACACACATTGATTTTTATCACTTATTTATGCAATACTATTGAGGGGAGGTGATGAAAAATTTTTCATTTTTGGATGAACTATCCTTGAAGGATGAAGCTCTATCTCAGCTAATGCTATAAACTATATAGGGACTGATATTACTTACACATGACTATAATATTAAATGTTACAGTTAACAACTGAGCACAAAATATTAAAGAGATAGTTCACCCAAAAATGAAAATGTGATGTTTATCTGCTTACCCCCAGGGCATCCAACACAAATGATGATTTTTAACTCCAACCGTTGCCCGTCTGTCAGTCGTATAATGCATGGCAATGGGAACTCCGTCTATAAGAGTCTAAAAAACATGCACAGACAAATCCAAATTAAACCCTGCGGCTCGTGACGACACACTGATGTCCTAAGAAATGAAACGATTGGTTTGTGCGAGAAACCGAACAGTATTTATATCATTTTGTACCTCTAAAACACCACTGCGTTCAGCATTCGCTTAGTGAGGACTGATCGAAATTAAATTAAATTATGATTAAATACTGGCTTGTCTAGTGCTAATATTGGGGGCGTACATATTAATGATCCCGACTGTTACGTAACAGTCGGTGTTATGTTGAGATTCACCTGTTCTTCTGAGGTCTTTTAAACAAATGAGATTTATATAAGAAGGAGGAAACAATGGTGTTTGAGACTCACTGTATGTCATTTCCATGTACTGAACACTTGTTATTCAGCTATGCTGAGGTAAATACAATTTTTTATTCTAGGGCACCTATAAATGCATGTGCCCACTGTGTGACAATGGCAACGTTATCGGCCTCTTATCGATTTTGATGCTTTAAATGGCTTACTGTTTTGATGCCTGTTGCTTTGTGCCATTAAACTGGAGTTAACATGTTTTTTCTTTATTTGCCTTAGACCTGCTGGCACTGAAAGAGGAGAGTCAAGAAATCAATGAAATGGCAGAAAAGAAACATCCTGATTTCATAACTGGAGAAAAATCTTTCAGTTGCTCTCAGACTGAAAAGACTTCCACACAAAAAAGAGCTCAAAAGACCGCAACTAGAAGACTAATCATCTGCGAACAGTGTGGAAAGAGTTTCAAAAAACCTGGAAATCTTAAAATCCATATGAGAATTCACACCGGAGAGAAGCCTTACACCTGCCAACAGTGTGGAAAGAGTTTCGATCAACATGGAAACCTCAAAGTCCACATGAGAATTCACACTGGAGAGAAGCCTTTCGCATGTAATCAGTGTGGAAAGAGTTTCACACATAAAGGAACCCTTCATGCTCACATGAGTCTTCATACTGGAGAAAGCCCTTACACCTGCGAAGTGTGTGGAAAGACTTTGGTTCGAAAAGAAAATCTAATGGCTCACATGAGAGTTCACACTGGAGAGAAGCCTTTCTCGTGTGGCGAGTGTGGAAGATGTTTCGCACGTAAAGAAACCCTTACTCAGCACACGATGATTCACTTAAGACAGAACTTTATTTGTCAACAGTGTGGACTGAGTTTCACAGACAAGAAACACCTCAAGAGCCACGTAATAACTCACATCGGACAGAAGCCTTTTATGTGCCATCACTGTGGAAAGACTTGCTCGAACACAGCAAACCTCAAGTCTCACATGATAATTCACACCGGAGAGAAGCCTTACTCCTGCCAACAGTGTGGAAAGAGCTTCCCACGAAAAGAAAGTCTTAAGGGTCACATGAGACTTCACACTGGAGAGAGGCCTTACACCTGCCCTCATTGTGGAAAGAGCTTCACGCATAAAGGAACCCGTTATACCCACATGAGAACTCACTGGAGAGAGGCCTTTCCCTTACCTGTAGTGTGAGGAGACTTTCACATATCAAATGGATCTGAAAAGTCATTTGCAAACTCATCCTGAAAATAAAATGCTGCGTTATTCGTCTTTTACTTTGTATTTCTGAGCTTTTGATGTTTTGTATTGGTTTTCTTTGTAATTGGCATGACACATTTACATGACTAATAATAAATATTTAGGGCCTGAGGACCGATGGTGTGAGGATCCTATTGTAATTGCACGGTCAATTATTGTTCTCTGAAATGAATAGCATTTTTGAGGGCCTAAACGTGCTCACGCTCATGAAACTTTGCACATGCATCAGAAGTGGTGAAAATTTACGTCTGATATGGGTTGCAGAATTAAGGCTGATTTATACTTCTGCGTCGAGTGTACGCCGTACCAACGGCGTAGGCTGTGAGTAGCACACGTAGCCTGACGTGCACCTCTACAAAAATGTAACAACGCGTCAATTCTACGCGGACCGCAAGCGCTGTGATTGGTCTGCTAGAACCCCTCCCTCGGGTCAAAAAACTGGCGCGGAGCAATAGGAGAAGAGAGAGTGCTTTCAACTTCCATCAGGGGACACATGAAGTCAAACTGCAACAAAAGTCATTACCTATTTGCCGCTTCTGTTTGTAAGCTTCTCTGACAACGTACATGACGAGCTGCTTCTTCTTCGGCTTTTGTTTTGATACTCAACATGACCGCGTACACTGCCTACTAGTGGTCTGCATTAGGGCTGGGCGATATATCGCATGCGATTGTCACGCGCATTTCGTCAGTAAAGCCGGTTCCCTGATTACCGCGAAATCGCCATCACCTGCTTTCAAATGGAGCGGCATTTAATAGACAGAGCCGTAGTTCACTGACAAGCCACGCAATATCGCGTTCATTATCGAAGGCGATTCATCTGCGATATGAACGCGATATTGCGTGGCTTGTCAGTGAACTACGGCTCTGTCTATTAAATGCCGCTCCATTTGAAAGCAGGTGATGGCGATTTAGCGGTAATCAGGGAACCGGCTTTACTGACGAAATGCGCGTGACAATCGCATGCGATATATCGCCCAGCCCTAGTCTGCATGCACGTCGATGCGGACAGCGACGCAGAAGTATAAATGAAAACAGACGCATAGCCTACGGCGCAGAGGCTCCAGCGTAGGTCCGACGCAGAAGTATAAATCAGCCTTTAAGCGTGGCAAAATGGCTCAATAGCACCACCTACAAAATTTCAGCTAAGCGCCCTTCGCACTACATTTCACGTACAAGTATGAACTTTTCCATTTCTAGACATTGTACTTCAACGTACTCCTCCTAGAGCTTTAATCAGATCAGCATCATGTTTGGTCAGTCCAATCTTAAGGCCTTAGCGATGTTAAATTGCAAAGATCTTGAGTTTTCACTGAAGGGTGTGTTCGTGGCGGACTGACAAAATCTGATGTTTCGCCATGAAAGAGGAAGCTGTAAGTCAGGCATGCAGTGTCCGATCTGCCCCAAACTTCACGTTTTATTAGAGTCCTGGCCTGAAGACATCTTAATGTCAATATTCAGTTAGTCATAGCGCCACCTGATGGTAACAGGAAATGGCATGCTTTACACTGTAATTCACTCCCAGAAACACATTTAAATATGTGTAATAATGAGTAATGAATAATTCTGCTGAGGCTGACACAGTCAGTCCTCTTATTTGCTGTATGACAGGTGAGCCAGAGGAACTCATGACATTATACACAATCCAATAATGAGTGTGCGAAGTGAATTAGTGTAATGAAATGAGCGCAAATCATTTCGCCACATTGCTGTTGCCTCTCTGTGTCTCTCAGAAATCAGAGCTTGGCATGACTAAATCAACTAAAATACTACATTCTACTTTTTTATTTATGTTTTTAAATTATTTAAACCTTGTATGATTTAATATACAAATGAATTGAATAGGCACAGCAAGATTGGAAATCAAACAGCCGCATCGTGTCTCTCAGAAACCAAATTAGCTTTCTGTCAAGAGTAGTCTAATAATCAATTAAGATAGGATACATATACATTCTAAGCTGTGTATGATATGATAGGCAATATATTTCTCTGTTTGTAAGCATAGTAAAAGTTTTTCTTCCATGTTCTCTAATCAGTCATGGAAAAAGAGATGACTCTTATTTTAGGTTGTGGTTGACCTGACATTACTCAGCCTGAGTTTTTCTGAAAAATTACATTTTATATAACGAAAGGTCCCTGAGTTGTGACTCAAACTCAGGTCGTCTGAAGCACAACCATATACATCTCAGTGCATTATGAGGCTATTGGCTTTGACAGTTAGAGATATTTAAAAAAGTATAGTAAAAAATAATTTATTAGTTATACAACGCATATTTCTTCAGTGATGACTATGAAGAAAATGGATTGGTAAAAGGCTGTAAAACCATAGACATAACTGAATTCTCAAGTAATTGTAAGAACTTAGGTGGGCATTATGCAAACGTCATTTCTAGTGATGTAGAACCGTCACGCAGTGGGATTCGAATTGTTCTTTCTTTTGGGAGACAATAACTTTATTTATCGTGCACTTTCAATTTTACAACTTTGCAGAAGGTTTACATTCACAAACAGCTATATTACACACTTTTTGAAAAGGAATATTCGAAAAACCATAATGGGGCACTTGAAATAGAATAATCAAGTGCCTAGGTAAATGATTATGTAAATGGTCACTAATCAATTGACATTCTACCCTAAGTTTGAGATTGTGATGAAATGGAATCAGATGAAAGTTTAATTGGAATAAAATGACTTTGTAATATGTAAAGTTTGGGGACTAAAAAGCGACCAAAACAACATAAAAGTTATAATCCATAAATGAAATATGTACTGTTTGATACACTATTCCCAGATATTTACATTTTATCATGATTTCTAGTATTTTTACTAGCTTTCCATTTTTATTTAAATCTTGTAATTAGCAATTAGTTAAACTTTACCTGTGAAGCAGATTTGTTACGTGACAGCATTAATTAAAGTTTAATAAAGTTATCTGCATCTCCTGCACTGCATCAATCCACAATTTAAATTAATGCACAATATAGACCAGCATTCTGGAGTCTATGTCTCGTGAGTCACACCTGGCTCTTTGACAAAAATTATGTGGCTTGCCAGTTCTCTCACCCTTTACCAACAAATGATTAATAAAAAAAATTAGACACGTCAACCAATCAAAGAACGCTTCCTTTACAGTCGATGGAGCTGTCAATCAAACAGCTCAAGTTTATCATTGACTGAGTTCTAGAATAGCGCCAAAACTCCCGTTTTATTCAACAAATCTCTTAGTTACATCATGTTTGCATGTTAGCTGTTAGTTATGATGAAAGCATTTGTTAGTGTGCACCTACCAAAGTTTATGATAATAATAATAATAATATATTTCAAGTTGTACTGGCCTATGCCTGTGTTCAATGCTGTTTGTGAGTGTCACGACAGCAATCAACCGCAAACCACTCGTGTGTCTGTGGTAAACCTACAGCTTCTGCATTTGGATTCAAGCAGCTGCATAGTTTGTTTGTGGTAATGGCAAAAACTATTTTTAGCAGCGCACTCACATGCAAACACAAGAGGATTTATGCTGCTCAGTTGGTAACTCAACCTCACAGTGAAAGCCCTGCACAATTAATTCCATATTGCAACTTATTTATTGTTTGTTACATATTTTTTTTGTTTTTTTAGATGTCTATGGACCTATGAAATGTTATTGAAAAAAATATATTTTTTAATAATATTATTATTTTTTACTTTGGCTCTTTTTGAAAATGCATAAATCAAAAATTTAAAATGGCTCTTTGATCAAAAAAGGTCTGCACTATGTGGCACCTAAACAAGTGTATCTAGGTAAAAATACCAGAGAAAAGGACAATTTTTTGCCGTATGTTCCAGTAAGGAAGATCCTCAGTGCACTTTTGGGCCACGAGTCAGTCAAAGCACAGTAAACTGAAGCAAAGGACACAGATCAGATAACCCACATTTACTGGAGAATGTAAGGTATAGCGTATATTTATTTTAATTAGAATTTTATATTTTAAAATGACCCAAAGGTTGCTGGTTCGATTCCAGCACCGGCAGGAAATAACTGAGGTGCGCTTGAGCAAGACACAACCCCTAATCGCTCCTCAGATGAGCTAAATACAGAGGACAAATTCCGAGAAAGGGTTACCATACTTGGCATTCACATGTCACTTTCCCCTTTCATTGTCAGTGTTCTTTGAGTATATCTGCACCGAATGGAGAAAAGGGGGTGTAGTGAAGCAGCAGTGCAGACCATAAAGGACTTTCTCCACTGCTTTAGTCTTAAAGGACTTTTGGGAAAAGGCTTGCATTCCCATGAGGCCTTTTCAGCATGCTGTGAAGATGTTGGAAGACTTCTTGTAGGAAAATGGGAGGCCTTGAAGAAGAACAATGGGCGATGGAGTGAAACACACCAGAAAAAGAAGAATGTTTGATGGATCATCATAAGATCAGATCTCAATTTTGTTCTAAGTTCACTTTCTATACAGTGCAGTAATTTCACTTTTTATTGTAAATTCTGCTTTTATGTTTGCAAAAACATTGTGGCTGAAGGATATGTTGGACTGTCATCATGATCTAGATCAGATCGCAATTTTTCAAGGATCAGTTCTCATCAACAGCATTGTAATTTAACATTTTAAGAATAACAACACTGTTCTGTGTTCTCGTTTTTAACCTAATTCACCGTTGACAGATGGTCTTGTATAATTATTAATAATGTGCTGTTAAGGTCATTAAGACGGAATTTCAATGTTGTTGAGCACACCCTAAACGTACTCCGATCTCAGCGAAATTTGGTTTGTTTACATTTCTCATGAAGGAGAGTTGAATGGGTGGATGAGAGCAGAAGATTTCAAAAGTCCAAAAAGTCTCTGTTTAACATCTTCATTAATGAGCTGGCAGAAGCTCTGGAGCGATCCGGCAGCATCCCTGGCCTCATTTTGCATGACTCTGAAGTAAAATGTTGTATACAGATGACCTGGTTCTGCTGTCTCCCAGCACTTCAGCAGAGCCTGTCCCTGCTGGAACAGTACTGTGAGGAATGGGCACTGAGAGTAAACCTGGACAAAATCAGAGTGATGGTATTCAAGAAGAAGCCCAGTATCTGGAAACAGATACCAGTTCACTTATAAAGGAAAAGTCCTGCAGCACAGCTCTATCTATACACTTACATAGACATTGAGACTTGACTGAAAGGGCTTGGAAGACATTGTATGCCATAAAATTACAGTTTGGCCAATTAAAACTACCAATTTCAACATGGATAAAATTATATCACACAATCATTAAAACAAGTCTACTGTATGGAAGTAAAATATCATGGACTTTTGATTATCTTGTTTTTAGTTTCATTTTCACGGACTCTTAGTTTGTGTTCCTGTTTTCCTTTGTTCAGCTTTCCTGCTCACTTATCAGTTGTTATGGTGATTAATTTACTTAATTTGCTTGGTATTTACATCTCTCTCCCTCTACAGTGTTCCTACTGTCCATTCTTGTTAATGCATCAGTTATTTCTTCTGTATTTGTTGGATTTATCTGTGTGTTATTAAAGACTTTTAAAACTGGATCTCGTAAGCGAGAATTTTTGCTTAAAATGATGTGAAAGTCATCCTGTTCACGCATTCACATAAAACAATATATTGACATATAAGACATGTTTTGTCTAAGAAAGCCTGTATGCGGGGAGGCATGAGTGATCATAAATATGTTTCATACCTGGGAAGAGTAACCTTAAAAAAGAAAGAGTAAAGTTTTAAACTATTTTAAAATGGTCTGACAGCCAGTGCAAAGAGAGTAGGAGGAGGGTAATATGTTCGTATTTGTGAGCGCCGTCAAAAGTCTGAACACAAGTGGTCACAGAAGACGCATTTGAAATGCATGGTAATACCAGGTGTAACAGTAATGCGTCTTTGCCAACCACTTGTATTCGGTTTACCGAAAACGCATCTTAATACCAGGTGGAAACAGGATCTCTTGCTCTATTTTTGTGATATTGTACTGCTGCCAATAAAAAACTGGCAGCAGATGCAAATTCAGCTTGTGCCAAGTATTTAATGCTGTTAATATCATCAGATTGCGTTAAGGACCCATCAGCCTGCGCCATCTGGAGTTTCATGACAGAACTTGGCATATAAGCATGTATAATTATTGTAGCTGTAGACTGTTTTAGTCTTTTAATTTTGTTATCTACCAACAGTAGTAAACGTGAGGAAATATCTAATGTCTAAATAAAATGGTATGACTGTCTTCTGTGTAGATATTTTGAGTTCACAAGGTAATGATAATCCGAGGACACAGTCATACAATGAAATACTGGAGATATATCTAGTCAAGAACTGTTTAAAAACAAAGCAAATAGCTTTCTTATATAATTTAAAACCCTTACTGCACTGAATAGATATGATAATTAGGATGCAGTTTTACTGCAGTTATTAATGGTGTTATCTTGATTCTCTGTAACTTGTCTGAGACCAACATCTAAGGGATGTTTTATGGTCTGTGAGTTTTGCACACGTCATTCAAAAACAGAAGTGGGAAGTAGGACTCACATGAGTTCAGAGAAACTGAAACTGAAGTGTAGTTGAACTGTTGTGTGTTTCTGTGTCTGTGATCATGCAGTAAAATGGCAGAAGCTCAAGTTGAGTTCATGTGTTCAGTGTGTCTGGATCTCCTGAAGGATCCAGTGGCCATTCCCTGTGGACACAGTTACTGTAAAATCTGTATTACAGGCTTCTGGGATCAGGAGGATGAGAAGAGAGTCTACAGCTGCCCTCGGTGCCGAGAGACCTTCAGTCCAAGGCCTGCTTTAGCTAAAAACACCATTCTGGCTGAAATGGTGGAGAAACTGAAGAAGACTAAACTTCCTGCTGACTGTTACGCTGGAGCTGGAGATGTGCAGTGTGATGTCTGTACTGGAACACAACACAAAGCCGTCAAGTCCTGTCTGGTGTGTCTGGAGTCTTACTGTCAAACTCATTTTGACCGTCATGAGGAATTTCACTCTCGTAAGCCACATAAAGTGACTGAAGCCACTGGACGACTGCAGGAGATGATCTGCCCGAAACATGATAAACTCCTCGAGGTTTTCTGCCGCACTGATCAGAAGTATATATGTGTGGTTTGTATGATGGATGAACATAAACACCATGACACCGTATTAGCTGCAGCACAGAGGACAGAGAAACAGGTATGAACGTTTAACTGGACACTGATGAAATAATGTTTATATTGGCACCCACATGATCAGGTAACATCATCCACACTGCAGCCCTCACAGAAGTGAACAGTAGCTGCAAGTGGACTTTCACTGCTAAGCTTATTTATGCTCGATGCTTAACTTAAAGGTACAATATGTAATATATTCGCAGTAAAATATCCGAAAACCACTATGCTAGTGTTATATACTTTGTCCAGCTGATTACTAACAATATCTCTAATGTTTTCAACTACTTGTAAATCATGAGAAAATTCCCATTCTAAACAGTGACACGGGGCAGTGCAGTCGCCTGTCAATGACGTCAGTTACCCTTTGTTACCGCCTTTACTGACGTAGAAACCACATGACAACAGTGTCGTGGACAAATGCGGAAGTAGTGTCTAGCGTCCAGCAAACCACTAGCTTGCTTCAAGCAGTTCCTTATTTACTTCTTGCACGTTTTATGGTGGATTGTGTTACTTATTTATGGAACATAATTACTGTTTACCATCTGCCGCTGGTTCTGTCGACAAGGACAGCTCCCGTAAACGTAAGCGTACGGGCCAACCAAACGACCCAAGAAGAGTTTGGGACAAGAGGAGAGAAAGAGCGAGAATCAATATCGGTGTTGCATTTTCTAGATGGAGAGAGCTTCGCGACAAACTTCACCTAGAAAGAGATGCCGATCTCGCTTGTGTTTTTCTCGACAGGTGAGCTGTTTTGATTCGTATCTTTACAGAAAACATATGCCATTATAACGATCAACACGATTAGTATTATGGGGCATACACGCCAAACGCGGGGCATCGCGTCTCTAGACCCGCGCGAGGACGCGTCTGATCCATAGTCTGATCGCGTCTTTGCATTGACTTTGTATGTAATCTACTCACGCAAATCGTTGAACTCGCGTTTGCTATGTATGCCCAATTATAGTGTATATATTTGTTGAACAAGTGGTAATCGTTTTCATATCATCTGACTAAACAGTAATCAATTAATTTGATAATTTACTGTCAAAGTATATTTGCTGTATTGTATTGCAATATAGCATGACGCAATATGTAATGGTGGCATGTGAAAATTGTCTTTTTCAGACACTTACGAAATCCTGTATTGGATAGATTTTGTTAGTTACTGTAGCAGCTACAGTGTAGTTATCATAATTTTACATCATAACCTCACAATAAAAATTGTGCTGTCAATACATATGATACATATGGTAAAGCGGAAGCAGCGCCGGCGACTGTGTCATAATAAAAGTCCCGCTGCTCATGAGGCATGTGTTGCGCAATTGCTCCAGCTCCTCGTTCAGCTCCCACAACACTCGGTCCTGCTCTGCTTCATACTACAGTAACGTTAATAATCGCATCCATTGACATGTTTTCTTCCCATATTGCACTGTCTGTTGAGGTGGAGACCACATGTCCCAAGATTCCACACTCAAACTTGCTGTCATCAAGCTACGCCTTTGTTTTGAATAGGCCTCTAGAGACCTCTAGCGGATAAAATTATCACATACTGCACCTTTAACAGAAAATATGGTGAAAATGCACCGTAAACATATTTATCAAGTGTGAAACGGGCTTTGATGAAGCAACATATCCCTCTATGGTGTTTCTTCATTTAAAAATGATGCAGTAAAAATTGCATTTAAAATACAAAAAAAAATATTCAACCAAAAAAAATTACTTTTTAGTATTATCATATGACACCCCCTTCGGCCAAAAAAAAAATTTCTATGTACCATGTGCTTGACATTTTTGGCATCAAGGACATGAAGGAGACATGAGCACATGTTCGGTCACATGCTGTCCATTAACGAATTTACAGCATAACTTTCAATAATTATAGTGTAACTATAGAGTAAGTATGTGTAAGTATAGGGGAACAATATGTGAAGTATTGGGAATAAAGGGGTAACAACCAGGAAAATAACAAATTATTTATACTGTAAATATTTTATAACTAAGGGGTACTTATGACATATAACTAAGGAGTAAGTATGACATTACGGGCCGTAAATTAAAGTGGAGCTTGTTACCCTCTTATTTCGTGTAGTTACAGGGTAAGTAATTAATAAAATGCAAACAATCTGATATCACTGACTCCGAAACCTTTATTTGAAAAACAACTTTATTAAAAACAGGTCTACAACACTTATTATTCATTTTTTTAAATCAATTTTTCATTTCAAATTCTAAAGTCCTGACAGAAAGTAACAAGTTTGTCAGTTTTTGGTTGTTGTTGTTTCTCGCTTGGCTTCCTCCTGCTCTTGTTTCTCAGCTGATGAATCTTAAGAAGGAATCCCATTGCTATTCTGTATTATAAGAAAATACAGTACACCCAGAAATTCATGGTTTAGGCTATTCATCTTTTCGCTTCCGACCAGCTGTCACCAGCGCCTGCATGAGAGTCGACTTTGCGCTCAAGGAAGCATATTGTAACGAGCAACGTGAAGCTTTCATGACGTTCTCGCGGGAGATTCATGTGAAACTCGCGTGAGAACAGCCATCTCTGTTATTCTGTCTTGTTTGTTTCTCATTCTCATTATCTCTTATTCTGTGTATTTTGTTGTGAGCATTACTAAAAAAAAAAAAAACTGACGGCATCCAACATCTGCGTGAGTTTCTCGGCACGCCTATGTCACGCTTCAAGTTACGTCAAGCATGAACTCTCAACCCTCGCATGCACGCGCAGAAGACAGCTGGTCGAAAGTTTAAAAAAATATTCAAATATTTGGTATTTTTCTTACAAATACGTATCGTTTCACTTCAGAAGACATTGATTCATCCATTGGGGTCATATGGATTACTGTAGTTATTGCTGTTTGTGCTATTGATGCTTCGACTTTTAGGAACACGTGAGCTTGCATTATAAAGCGTTCCCAGATGATTTATTTTTTCCTAAAAACCTTTTTGTGTTCATCTTAAGAAGGAAAGTCGTATACATCTCAGATGGCATGAGGGTAAAAGATGAGTAAATGGTGGGCACATTTCCGGGTGTACTGTATTTTTAAATACAGAATAGCAAATGGGATTCCCTCTTAAGATTCATCAGTGGAAAGAAAGAAGAAGTGGAACAAGAGGAGGAGGAAGCCAAGCAAGAGAAACGAATAAGAAGTGTTGTAACTTTAAATCTCTTTTGAAATGTTGTTTTTCAAATAAAGTTTTCCAAGTGATATGACTGTTTGCGTTTTATTTATTTATTTATTAATTACTTACCCTGTAACTACATGAAACAAGAGGGTAACAAGCTCCACTTTAATTTACGGCCCGTAATGTAATACTTACCCCTTAGTTATATGTCATACGTACCCCTTAGTTATAAAATATTTACAGTATAAATAATTTGTTATTTTCCTGGTTGTTACCCCTTTATTCCCAATACTTCACATATTGTTCCCCTATACTTACACATACTTACTGTATAGTTACACTATAATTATTGAAAGTTACGCTGTAAATTTGTTGTAATTACGCAGTACTTTCCGGGCTGTAATCTAAAGCATTACCGGGAATTATTATAATTTTTTTTAAATTGAATTTATATGTATCATTGTCAAGTTTTTGGCATTTTTAATGCACATTTTGAAAATCTGTGTGTTATGCATAAATGACAAAGTCCCTTTAGGGGATAGATTTTTCTGTAAAGCTGAATTATTGTTGCCTTTTTGCCTGTGTTTTTGGTTTATGTTAGCAAGTTTGGTGGCAGTGAATCAGTAAATAAGGTCATAGTAAGAAAGGAAGAAGATAAAGATCAAGGAGTATAGAAGCAGTCAGGGTCATCCAATAGGGGGGTACAACCGATATGATTGCACTGGGCCCTGTGGTGAATGGACTGAGGGGAATCCCCCTCCAGAATGGGATCGCAAATAGACTGAAAAAGGTTTTAGTCTTAAATATAAGTAAAATATATAATGTCATTATTTTTTGATTAACTGGGATTTCATAATTCGTCCCATAGAGTGATAAAATAGTGGAAAATAGTCACTCTTGATACACAAACTCTTTCTGTTCAGTAAATCAAGACATTGAGGTCCAAGTCAAGTCTCAAGTCTTTAAGGACCAAGTCAAGTCAAGTCTCAAGGGGTCTTTAGGGGTCCAAGTGAAGTCTTAAGTCAAGTCTTTGTTCTATTTTTATCAATAGGCCTAATTTTTTTTCATTTTTCAGCTAGTTGTTATTGTAATTAACAGTGTATTTAAATATCAAAACAGATTACTTTTACTTTAAAATTGTTTAAAAAAGCACACAAAATACTATTATAACTTTATACAAAATTATACTGTAACGTAGTTTGTTGATATGGGAAGGAGGAGGTGGGAGCCGGCGAACGTTCAACATAGCTTTAATATAAAACAAAGAAAGAACAAAACGAAAGAGTAAAATGCCGGCAGTTCCTCACGAACAACTGCTGGCCTCACAAACATAACAAAACATAAAATAAAGTCCAGACCTGGTCCTCTCTCATCACTCCTCCTTTTATGCTTCTGGAACTCCTCCGTGAGAGATTCGAGGCCAGTGCAACTCACAGCTGATGCTCATTATCACTCGCGTCACCAGCCTCGCGCCGTTCCCTCACGGCTCTCGCCCGTCCTGCTCGTCACATACCCCCATCGGCCCTCGCAGGCCGGGGGGTACCCACGAGACTGCGCTCCACTCCCCCCGGGGCCTGTCTCGGCGGCCGCAGCACCTGGGGGTAAGGACAGACGAGACGAGAGAAAAGGAGATGGAAGCACAGGGAGCAACAGAACGAGAGAGGGAAGAGAGGGAAAAAAAATTCTTAACCCGGTTCCCGGACACACTGCCACTCGGTCCTCAGCCAGCCGAGAGGCTCTTCCTCGCAGTGCCATGCGATGGTACTGAATGCTCGGTGGACGGCTCGATCCTCCTCTGGCCCCTGGCGGCCGGCGNAAAAAATGCTGGGTTAAAAAAACCCAAGCTGGGTAAAATATGGACAAACCCAGCAGGTTGGGTTAAAAGGCACCTATTATGCCCTCTTTCACATGATGTAATATAAGTCTCTGGTCTGGTCAAGTTTCAGCTTAAAATACCCCACAGATTTGCCCCTATTTGGGGGTGAGCAAAAACACGCCTTTTACTATATTACTATATTGCTGGCTAAAAAAATAAATCCAAAATTGGTTGAAAAAAATGGCTGGGTGAAAACAACCCAATCCCTGGTTTTGTCCATATTTAACCCAGCAGTTTTTAGAGTGTGTGAAACTTATTATCTGTATCAGTTTTGCTTTTATGATACTGAAACAGGTCTTTTGTGTCATGTAAATTCATTAACAATGGTAAACTAGTCAATCGTCCCTTCAAGAGTTTGAATCTACAGCCATTGGTTATTCTGCTGTTAGTGAAGCCAACTCTTCACATGAAGATAGAGTAACATCTCTCTTAATGGTTTGTGCCTGAAGGACCTGAAGGAGATGCAGAGGTCAATCCAGCAGAGAGAGAAAGACCTTCAGCAGCTGAGAGAGGCTGTGGAGTCTCATAAGGTGAGTCTGGAGAAGAGGAGTAGTTTGAGAAGTTTCAGTCAGGATTCACTGAAGCCACTGTGTGTTTGTGATGTGTGTCCTAACAGCGCTCTGCACAGACAGCAGTGGAGGACAGTGAGAGGATCTTTACTGAGAGACAGACATGTTCACAAGTCCCTGCGGTCAAGTCCAAGTCAAGTCTCAAGACATTGAGGTCCAAGTCAAGTCTCAAGTCTTTAAGGACCAAGTCAAGTCAAGGCCAAGTCAAGTCTCAAGTCTTTGAGGTCCAAGTCAAGTCAAGTCAAGTCAAGTCTCAAGGGGTCTTTAGGGGTCCAAGTGAAGTCTTAAGTCAAGTCTTTGTTTTATTTTTATCAATAGGCCTAATTTTTTTCAGCTAGTTGTTATTGTAATTAACAGTGTATTTAAATATAAAATCAGATTACTTTTACTTTAAAATTGTTTAAAAAAGCACACAAAATACTATTATAACTTTATACAAAATTATACTGTAACGTAGTTTGTTGATACGGGAAGGGGGGGAAGGAGGAGGCGGGAGCCGGCGAACGTTCAACATAGCTTTAATATAAAACAAAGAAAGAACAAAACTAAAGTAAAATGCTGGCAGTTCCTCACGAACAACTGCCGGCCTCACAAACATAACAAAACATAAAATAAAGTCCAGGCCTGGTCCTCTCTCGTCACTCCTCCTTTTATGCTTCTGGAACTCCTCCGTGAGAGATTCGAGGCCAGTGCAACTCACAGCTGATGCTCATTATCACTCGCGTCACCAGCCTCGCGCCGTTCCCTCACGGCTCTCGCCCGTCCTGCTCGTCACATACCCCCATCGGCCCTCGCAGGCCGGGGGGTACCCACGAGACTGCGCTCCACTCCCCCCGGGGCCTGTCTCGGCGGCCGCAGCACCTGGGGGTAAGGACAGACGAGACGAGAGAAAAGGAGATGGAAGCACAGGGAGCAACAGAACGAGAGAGGGAAGAGAGGGAAAAAAAATTCTTAACCCGGTTCCCGGACACACTGCCACTCGGTCCTCAGCCAGCCGAGAGGCTCTTCCTCGCAGTGCCATGCGATGGTACTGAATGCTCGGTGGACGGCTCGATCCTCCTCTGGCCCCTGGCGGCCGGCGATGGCTCCTCCGACTGAGGGCAGCCGGCAGCGAGTCCCCCATTCCTTGCTCCTCCCCTTCATGGCGGACGGCAGCAGGCTCCGGCCCACAGCGAACGGTGGCGACTCCTCCGCTCCCTCTTGGACGGCAGGCAGCCACCCCACCTTGTCCCAGGAGCACAACAGTGAGCTTTCCGTATCACCTGTTGATAAATCGCTCCAGCACCACCGCCTCGGGCAGCCACTCGTGGTCTTCACAGTCCCGCGCTGCCCGACCTCCTCAGCACCGCGATCCTCCTCAGCAGCGAGGCAGCTTCCTCCCGGGTTTCAGCACCAATGTAACATAGTTTGTTGAAACGGAAAGAAGGAGGTGGGAACCGGCGAACATTCATAGCTTTAATATAAAACAAACAAAAAACAAAATGAAAGTAAAAAAAGTAGGCCACACAAAATAAAGTCCAGGCCTGGTCCTCTCTCGTCCTTCACAGTTGTCACTCCTCCTTTTATGCTTCCGGAGCTCCTCTGTGAGAGATTTGAGGCCGGTGTGACTCACAGCTGATGCTCATTATCTGGCCTCGCACCATTCCCTCACGGCTCTCGCCCGCCCTGCTCGTCACACATACCACTTAGAACCAACGCAAGGAAAAAAGTACAGTGCATAGAAAGCTTCATGGAATGGGTTTCCATGGCCGAACAGCTGCATCCAAGCCTTACATCACCAAGTGTAATGCAAAGTGTCAGATGCAGTGGTGTAAAGCACACCGTCACTGACTGTAGAGCAGTGGAGACATGTTCTTTGGAGTGACGAATCACGCTTCTCTGTCTGGCAATCCGATGGATGAGTCTGAGTTTGGCGGTTGCCAGGAGAACGGTACTTGCCTGACTGCATTGGGTGAAGGGGGGATTATGGTGTGGGGTTGTTTTTCAGGGGGTGGGGTTGGCCCCTTAGTTCCAGTGAAAGGAACACTTAATGCTTCAGCATTCCAAGACATTTTGGACAATTTCATTCTCCCAACTTTACGGGAACAGTTTGGGGATGGCCCCTTCCTGTTCCAACATGACTGTGCAAGAAGTGCACAAAGCAAGGTCCATAAAGACATGGATGCACGAGTTTGGTGTGGAGGAACTTGACTGGCCTGCAAAGAGTCCTGACATTAACCCTGTAACTATCCTCTTTTTATTATGGATTAGCTACTAATGAGGGTCTATCACTTCGATCGAATAAATATTTTTAATGAACCTCAGCAAACATTTATAGTGTTTCTTAGCTGTTTTATTCCCACAATGCTGGCTCAATTCATTCAAAGTGACTCCTAGTTCAAATTAAGTCCTGATTTCTCACACAACAAAAAAAAAAACAAAGTTATACAACCTGATGAAAACATGGAGTGCGCTGAAATATGTTGCGATGAAAAAACATTGAGTGCGTTGAAATATATCTTTGTTCTCTCACATTGTCCATTTCTTGTTGAGCTTAAAACCAAATGGTTTCTCAACCAGCCTATGGTTTGTTTAACCACCAAACAAAAACATGAGTTCTCAACCACCCCACAAACTCTCTCTTCTTCTCCCAACTTTTACCTTATCTCCCCCTTGTGAGCCTCTCTAGCGCCCTCTAATGCCTCGTAGTATAACTACATCATTCCATTCTTACAAGGATGTGTATACCACTGTTACAGATGTTTCACTCTGTTACAACCCGATAAAACACCTTTGGGATGAATTAGAGTGGAGACTGGGAGCCAGGCCTTCTCATCCAACATCACTGCCTGATCTCACAAATGCGCTTCTAGAAGAATGTTCAAAAGTTCCCATAAACACAGTCCTAAACCTTGTGGAAAACCTTCCCAGAAGAGCTGAAGCTGTTATAGCTGCAAAGGGTGGGCCAACTCCATATTAAACCCTATGGAGTAAGAATGGGATGTCATTAAAGTTCATGTACACATAAAGGCAGGTGTCCCAAAACTTTTGGCAAGCTCAAAACTTAATATTTAAACTTATTAATAACAATGTGAAATCCATGAACTTGATGGTACCAGTTTCACCCAGCCTGATTTCCCATCAGCTCTTTACTTTTTGTTTTACAATCTTTGACTTAGTTATAAATGATGGTCAATTTGTTGCCTTTTCCTGATCAAATCTACTCAACCCTGTCATGTGACTCCATTGATGCACTTGATCTATTACCTTTATGTTATTGCCAGATGTTTGATCAAGTGTTTTCCTACAAAGATCATTTATAGTGCAAGAGATAAACGCTAACTTATAGCTCTAACATGATATAGTGAATATGAGAAGAATGAAGCTAGAGTTAAAGATCAACAAGAGCTGCACAGTCGTGCAGGTTATTGGCTGAAGTGTGGAGGTGATGAGCTTTGATTTCTGTTTTCTGTAGAGTTTCCAGTCTCTCTCAGCTCCTCCTGAATCTACAGACGTAAATGACTCTTCTGATGGCAGGAGAGAATCTGTCCATCAGCTGAGAGACAAACCAGAGGATTTCTGCAAAGAGGAGCAGAAGAAGATCTCTGACAGAGGTAAAGTCCTGGAGATTCATCTGCTCTCAGAAATGATCCTCCATCATCTCATATCATGTAGAAGATCATATTAGAAATGTCTTAGGAACGGATGCAGGGATCATTTTCTCTTGACATGATAATCACACTCTTCATGTCTGTTGATTTCCATAGTCACTTTCACCAACATTGTTCCCTGGACCAGGAACGACTTCCTACAATGTAAGTCACTAAGAAAACAAGCAGAAAAATCAGAGTGTGATTGTTTTCTTCTTGTAGAACGTGAAAGAAAACATGACAGAAGAGCTTTATAGTTGATCATGTAAATGATGATTTACACAGGATATCAGGTAAACTGTACTGAGACACTGCTGATATATTGAACATGAAGAGTTCAGCTACATTAAAAAAACAGACAGATTCATAATTCCTGATTTTGATGTTTTTCTCTGCATCAGATTCCCATCAGCTCACTCTGGATCTAAACACCGTGAATGAAGACCTACGTCTGTCTGAGAGGAACAGAGTGATTACTAACACTGACACAGAGCAGCCATGTCCTGATCATCCAGACAGATTTGATTATTGGTCTCAGGTGTTGTGTAGAGAGAGTGTGTGTGGACGCTGTTACTGGGAGATTGAGTGGAGTGGTGATGTGTCTATATCAGTGTCATATGAGAGCATCAGCAGGAAGGGATCAGGTGATGAGTGTTTGTTTGGACGTAATAATCAATCCTGGAGTTTGATCTGCTCTTCCTCCAGATACTCATTCTGGCACAATAACATAGAGACCGAACTCACTGTAGAGCCCATCAGCAGTAGAATAGGAGTGTGTGTGGATCACAGTGCAGGAACTCTGTCCTTCTACAGCATCTACAGAAACATAATGAGCTTTATCCACACAGTCCAGACCACATTCACTAAACCGCTCTATCCTGGGTTTGGTGTTGGTTATAAATCCTCAGTGAAACTGTGTTGATGAATCAGAATAGACTGTAGAGCGATTATACCCATAATACTTTAATTCATTCAATACATGAAGTCTATGTGACTAGTATCACTGCCCAATGAAGCTATTTTTAATGAACAGATTAAAATCTATTCTAACGGTATGTTTACATGAGAACAATGTACTAAAAAATGCCACTGTTCAGATTTCCATAGAATGAAGAAATAAAAGGTCTGGACCCTAACTGTGTAGCTGACTCCATTAAAGTCACCACACAAGCTGGACCAAAAATTGTTGGGCCAGGCCAAAAAAGGGTCAAGAAAAGTATTGTAAAGAGTTGATGCCCTCACGTTCAATTCATTGTTGCTCCATTCATTGTTCTAATAAATATTTGTAGTGTTCCTGTTGTCTTTTTGTGTTTTCTGCACCAAGTCATCCAGGACTGTCCCAATTCCAACTTGTCACTCTGGAGTCGGTAAAGTTGTCTGCGCCTTTACTTGCTTTTTTCTTATCAGCGCAAAAGAAAACTAACATGATGCGCGACCTGCCATCTCTATCTGAATGGAGTCCATTCTGACAGTCCTCAGAAGATGAACTAACTTAGAGAATCCTAAACACACAAACATGACATATGTCCAAAGAAACGTTGAAAGGTTAGGTTTTAAATAATATATATTCTGTTTATGTAATCAGTTTGAAAAGAGAGAGATGTCAGTCGTTCGCGAGTCACCTCATTATCCACTAATGCGGCCATGCCCACGGACTGCGCACACTATTCAAAGGTAAATTCTGAGGCGATACATGCAACAGAGTGTGAACACCCGCATCAGCTCAGAAAAACTATTCAAGCTTAGATTCATGTACATTGTTTTGAGACGCAGTGAGGAATAATTCTGGAAAAAGCAAAATGTACCAACTGTACCCAGTCTACCCTACATAGTCACTCAAGATGAACTAAAGAGAAGGATCATGGCAGGAAACATGTCAAACAAAATGTTAAGAAGCCTGATTAGGGTTTGTATATGCTCCATCTAAATCTTGTTAGTATATTTATAAAACAGTAACATCTTGGTTTTACCCAAAGGTTTCCTGTAGCTCAGTGGTTAGAGCATGGCACTAGCAATGCCAAGGTCATGGGTTCGATCCCAGGGATTGCACATACTCAGATACAAATGCTTAGTATAATGCAATGTAAGTCGCTTTGGATAAAAGCGTCTGCCAAATGCATAAATGTAAATGTAAATGTAAATGTAAAGGTTCGTATAGAGGATCTCCCTGAGGAGCTCAGAGAACAACCATAGATAAAAGCCAAGACAAAAATAATCATCTTTGCTCTCACTGAAGCGGAGACAATGCTGGGGCGACATGTAAACCTGGGCATGATTGATTGCAAGTGTTCCCAGTGCTGAGGCAGACGTTACAAAGTAAGTTGCTTTCCACATATGGATTATTTAAACTTGCTTCTTGCTTACAAATCTGTCCATTCATATTTAGAGGAAAACATTATGCACTCTCCAGTGCTTGCTGAGGGAAAAAATGGGAGAGGAATCACCTTTTATTCTGCTGACCTGCTACATTTGGACCACAAGTCATAGATGTCAGTTTGCTCCTACGTCAGCATCACACGCGCCTTTGATTTTTTTTTTTTTTGCATTCTTGCAGAATAAAATATTATCTTTTCTTAATATGACATGCAATACATGTGAGATGCTGCAAAATACCTAAGTGCAGCAGTCAAAGATGTCTTTCTAGCTCATGTTTTCTCACAAAAACAATGGAAAAGTTCTGGGTGTTCTTTTACTTAATTTTACAGTCCATACTGCGTTTGTCTTGCATATGACTCTGACTGTTCATCAGTAGCAGTTTTAGGGACTTTTTCGTGACACATTGGGGGCGGCAGCACGAGCAGATTAAAAAAAAAATAATAATAATCCTCTGCGTCGCGAGGCGGTTTTTCATCATTTATATCATTTCACTGTGTGTGGAATTGGCAAATTGCCGCTCCCTGCAGCTGCCGGCGCCCCTGCTTGCTGAAAATGTACCATGCACAGAAGTAGTGATGTCCGGTTCGTGAACGAATCGTTCTTT
Organism: Anabarilius grahami; assembly: GCA_003731715.1. NCBI lineage: Eukaryota > Metazoa > Chordata > Actinopteri > Cypriniformes > Xenocyprididae > Anabarilius > Anabarilius grahami. The sequence continues at coordinate 18,557 of RJVU01038552.1, read as the reverse complement.
TTAACCGGTTCTTTTCAGTGAACCGGTCGAACCAGTTCACCAAATCGGTCTGAATCGTTCCAAACAGTTCGCATCTCCAGTTAGCAAACACGAATCCACAAATTACTAAAGTTACTCACTTTTTGACGTGCCTGACACTACCTCTCAAAATAAACCAACATCCCGGAGTTATTCGGTTACTCCAACAGTAAAGAAAGAACTGATGATGATGGGCACGAGCAGCAGAGCAGCTGATATGAGTGCTCATGCGCGGCGTTACACGAACGAACATACACGGCCTGTCACCGTTCTCGTTCTCGAGTCAAGAACCGGTTGCAACGGTTTTCGGATCATCAGTACACAACCGAGAACCGCTTCTTTCGGACGTGTCCGATTTGAGAACCGGTGAGCTGATGATACTGCGCATGCATGATTCAGCGTGTGATCTGAAGCTACAGAACAGTGACTGTCAGAGCACCGGTTAACTAGGACAACTGATGCTATGTGAGGACTCGAATGAGGGGCCAATCTGGCGAAACGTAAGTTAAATAAATCGTAATGTAAGAGGATCATGGTTTCTGCTCTGATGAAGATTCAATTCACTTTATAACTGTAAAACTTTGTTTGCACATCACTGCCTGTCATGTGTTTGGATGCTTTAGATGCAAAACTAAATTGTAAGAAATGCTTCAGATTATAATGTTTTAGTTGACTGATGTTATGATTACTGACTTTATAGGCGGGGGCGCTCGAAAGGGGTCTCGCCCAGGGTGTATTTCAATGTAGAACCGCCACTGCTGTTCATACCAGGTTTGTGACAAGGAAGTACAGTGTCCTCATCAGTGTCATCTCAACCCTTTCATGGAGGCAAAAGCCAACAGTGGGAACATGTCTAAAAGGATCAGGGAATCCATGATGGCAGCTGAAGGAAAATGCAGATCAAAATGGAAGGCAAAGCAAGTCAGCCAGGCAGACAACATGGGGTTATGGAGGCAAGAGTGAGAGCGCTCAAAAAGACACAAGTGTGCTGTGACTATTTGAGAAACGTCTCTTGACTGCATGAAACAGGGTAGAGGCATCATCTACAAGGGATTGTCTACCATCTGAGGACCCAGATGAACTATTTATCCGCACAGTCCTCGTTGTTCTCCGTAGAAAGTTGTGGAGAACACAGGTGGGCCTTCACATAGGATTCTACCTTAAAAGGACAACCAGTTACACACCAGTACATTCACCACTGTGCTTCAAATATACCAAACGCATTCTCAACAGTTAGTCTTGCTCGTGAAAGCCTGTAGTTGAACACCCTGTGTCTACTGTGAAAGGTTGTGCCTGGAAAGGGTCTCATCAGGTTTCTGCGGAGAGGGAAGGCTCTATCTGCCATGAAGACGTGAGGATGGGGCTCCAGGTGATCTGCTCCTGACAGCAGTGTGTCCTCCGGTGGGCTAAATGTTCCGCTGCGAAGAGCGTTACTAAACGGACTATTAACCAGAGCCCCACCATCACTTGACTTTCCATAACTGCAAACAACTGTGATGTGGAAGCAGTATTTGGCATCTGCAACTGCTAAAAGGACAATGGCCATCATTTATCAAATGATCGTACGGCAGAAAATGCTCATTTCCATGCAAAATTTGGCATTTATCAATATGAGCGTGAGCGGTGGCTACGATCAAATCTCACGTCAGGTCTCAGGGAACTTGCGTGCAGCATAGTAAATCTGGTGGAGAACTCTTATGAGAAGTTTATTTTCCTGCCGTTTCCGTAGATTAATTTACTCTGAAACCAATCTGCATACAATGTAAACCAGACTTGACTGTATTAAGATAGGATATCAGTTGTTCAGAAACAATCTTCTCTGTAACTTTTGAGAGTACTGGCAAAATGAACCACATTTTAGACCTTTTCGCTGAACACAAATAATTGAATTCAGTGAACTAAGTAATATGTTATATGAACTTGAAACACAAATTAGGATATTTGTTTGACACTTGTGAGATTTCTGTCACTCCACTGAAAGTCCATGAAACCAAAACTTTGATTCAATACATAAAAACATTGTAAATGTAATGAACTGAGCAGTTTATTTCAAAGTGTTCTGAAGAGACAATAAATGGTTACTTTTCTACAATGAGGCAAAACCAAAGCCGTATTGGCAGACAAATGCGACACAGCATAAAGGGAAGCTCCAACTACACTAATGCCGCGTTCCAGGCAACCCGTAACCCGTGTTTTTCCAACCTTCTACCCGTGAAAGTGCACTGGAACAGCAGTCAAAGCCGTGACTTCCCACCCGTGAACTCGTACTAGATCGATGTACTCCCAGTTACGAGTTCTGACGTCACACAGCCCCCGAAACAACAATGGCAGCCCTTACGGATGCGGTGTTTATGCAAGTGCACGGCCAAATAAAAGGTATAACAGCTTCTCTTGCCTTATGTGCCGTTTTCCACCTCTGTTTCCCTCAAATAAGCAAGGAGTAGCACCTTTGGCGATAGAAATAATTGTTAATGAGCATAAGCCCCGTACAGTCCGCCATGTTGGTTTGTTTACACTTTTACGCAGTTTGGCGTGATTTTCCTGGAATGCTACAAAGTCGTGAGTCGTGATTTGAAGTCGTGACTTATGTGCTCAAAAACCTGCCTGGAACGCTGCATTACTGTGGTGTTCATTTTCTGCATGTGACTGAAAAATCAACCTGTCAGAGATCGGTTAGGCTCCATCACCACCCAATCACAGAGGTCACTATCACTAGAGTACTAATCACCCGCACCTGTTCGTCATCACCTTATCATCACTGCAGTATATAAGCACACACTTCACTACAGCACTTTGTTTGGTCTCAACTTTGAGCCAGACTGCATGAGGTACTGTGGTAGGAAAAGAGGCAGAACTTGTGTCTGTTCTAGGCATTGTGCCTAAAACTGGTTTCATCTGAAGCTATCACATGCAATTCATTTCTGTACAAATTCATAGTGCTTCTTTTTCCCCCCGAATGGTAGTCAATGAACCATAAGTAGGAAAATTATCAAATTTGGCACACTTGTTGTGATGGTAATTAAAAGTAATTTGACCAACTTTGGAGTGTCTAGGACCAACTCTATAGCGCCACCACCAGTTCAACAATTCACTTTTGTAAAGGTTATAACTTCTCAACCATTTGTTCCAGAAAAATTAATCTTAGTGCAACTGATTCCTCTCTTCATACTGATCACATTCAACATCTTACATTAAGACTCCAGTACAGTAGTAGCCATTTTGAAAAGTACAGTATTCAATTATTTTTTGCTATTCTTCCTTCAAATTTTGTCCAAAATCGGCTCGGGTGATCTTTGGACTGAGCCACACATACATGATTAAACTGATTCTTTATTTATCCTTGTTTCAAAGTTATATTTCTGCGGACTGTGCTGTAATGCTGCTCTGTTCGCTGTGCTGTTCTGCTTGCAGTGCCTTCAGGGCTTGACCCCGAATAGCTGCTTGCAGCTATTTATGATTATTTTTACACCAGATTTGAATGTCTTATTCATTTAAGCAATATGCATTTTGGCATGGGTGCAAAAAAGTACAATTGTCTACAACAGGGAAGCTCAATCATGTTCCTGGAGATCTACCTACCTGTAGAGTTCAATTCCAACCCTGCTCCAACACACCTGTCTGTAAAGCCTCGTTCAGACTGTCTGTCCAAATCCAACTTCTGTGCATATCCGATTAAAATCCGATCAGATTTAGCAAGTCCGAACGGCCCAAAATCACATGAAATCCATGATTCTTACAAATACATTTTGAGCTACATTCATATGTGGTTTGGAATCCTATTCACATTGCATTTCACACCACCATGTTTCTACCACTCCAACGAGCTTTGGATATTTAACATCTGATATTCAACAGTGTAAAAGATTTGATTTGGTAATACAAATAGGAACATATTTGGTAATAAAAAATAGGAAACTGAGAAGAATAATGTCTATGTCACAAATAAGAATAATGTCTGTTTCCCACAGACTGAATAGGAAAATTTGAACTATATATTTTAATTTTGAACTCAATTCTAGTTGCTCTTATGCTCTCCTGTTTGCTTCTGTGTGGCTGGTGAAGGGTGGAAGGGTGGTGGATTCCTCTCACTGAAAGACTGCAGTGTCTTCAACAGATGTCAGTTATGCACTGCTCATCGTTTCTTCAGAATGCTTTGCTGTGTTCAGAGACAGATCTGGAAGATACAGATTCTTTGATTCACACTTAAGAACTGCCAAAGGTTTGCCCCATCCTACTGGTGGTGGGACTGCTGGCATGTTAACTTTCACCCACCTAAGTGACATGATTGACAGAATTCCCAAGATCTTTCTGGATTCTGCTGATGAGGCCAGCTATGAATTCATGCCTGTCTCATTTGAAATGGACCAACAATCTAGAAAACTGCCCTCACCATCAGTTAGTGAACCACTATCACAGGTGATTTAAATTCTGCCAGAACTAGGAAAAATGAAAACCTGTACAAGGCCCTCTATGTGAAGCAGTTTGGAGGACAAGCCAAAGCTCATTACTACTGTGATGAGACTGGCTTTGGAGACAAGCCTCGGTCCAGGGAGAAGGTCCTGTGACAGACTGGGAGGAAACATCTACCCAAGGGTGTTGGTATGCTGCCTGTTATTTTTTTAATTAAAAATAATAATCTGTGTTGCATTTATTGGATAATTTATTTCTTCTTTATCTTTTTTTTTTTCACTGAGGTTGTATTACAGTGCAGTAATACTACTTTCACAGAATGAATGCTTATTCTACACATTGTAGCATTTCATTTTTTTTTTTTATCATAGTCCATGTTAGTAAATGTTTCTTGCCCCTAAAAGAGTTTTACATGATAATTTTCCACCCTTCGTTTGACCCTTTGTTACTGTAGCTTTAATTCTTATACATATATACAGGTCCTTCTCAAAAATTTGCATATTGTGATAAAGTTCCTTATTTTCCATAATGTAATGATAAAAATTAAACTTTCATATATTTTAGATTCATTGCACACCAACTGAAATATTTCAGGTCTTTTATTGTTTTAATACTGATGATTTTGGCATACAGCTCATGAAAACCCAGTCTCAAAAAATTAGCATATTTCATCCAACCAATAAAAGAAAAGTGTTTTTAATACAAAAAAAGTCAACCTTCAAATAATTATGTTCAGTTATGCACTCAATACTTGGTCGGGAATCCTTTTGCAGAAATGACTGCTTCAATGCGGCGTGGCATGGAGGCAATCAGCCTGTGGCACTGCTGAGGTGTTATGGAGGCCCAGGATGCTTCGATAGCGGCCTTAAGCTCATCCAGAGTGTTGGGTCTTGCGTCTCTCAACTTTCTCTTCACAATATCCCACAGATTCTCTATGGGGTTCAGGTCAGGAGAGTTGGCAGGCCAATTGAGCACAGTAATACCATGGTCAGTAAACCATTTACCAGTGGTTTTGGCACTGTGAGCAGGTGCCAGGTCGTGCTGAAAAACGAAATCTTCATCTCCATAAAGCTTTTCAGCAGATGGAAGCATGAAGTGCTCCAAAATCTCCTGATAGCTAGCTGCATTGACCCTGCCCTTGATAAAACACAGTGGACCAACACCAGCAGCTGACATGGCACCCCAGACCATCACTGACTGTGGGAACTTGACACTGGACTTCAGGCATTTTGGCATTTCCTTCTCCCCAGTCTTCCTCCAGACTCTGGCACCTTGATTTCCGAATGACTTTGGACCACTGAGCAACAGTCCAGTGCTGCTTCTCTGTAGCCCAGGTCAGGCGCTTCTGCCGCTGTTTCTGGTTCAAAAGTGGCTTGACCTGGGGAATGCGGCACCTGTAGCCCATTTCCTGCACACGCCTGTGCACGGTGGCTCTGGATGTTTCTACTCCAGACTCAGTCCACTGCTTCCGCAGGTCCCCCAAGGTCTGGAATCGGTCCTTCTCCACAATCTTCCTCAGGGTCCGGTCACCTCTTCTCGTTGTGCAGCGTTTTTTGCCACACTTTTTCCTTCCCACAGACTTCCCACTGAGGTGCCTTGATACAGCACTCTGGGAACAGCCTATTCGTTCAGAAATTTCTTTCTGTGTCTTACCCTCTCGCTTGAGGGTGTCAATGATGGCCTTCTGGACAGCAGTCAGGTCGGCAGTCTTACCCATGATTGCGGTTTTGAGTAATGAACCAGGCTGGGAGTTTTTAAAAGCCTCAGGAATCTTTTGCAGGTGTTTAGAGTTAATTAGTTGATTCAGATGATTAGGTTAATAGCTCGTTTAGAGAACCTTTTCATGATATGCTAATTTTTTGAGATAGGAATTTTGGGTTTTCATGAGCTGTATGCCAAAATCATCAGTATTAAAACAATAAAAGACCTGAAATATTTCAGTTGGTGTGCAATGAATCTAAAATATATGAAAGTTTAATTTTTATCATTACATTATGGAAAATAATGAACTTTATCACAATATGCTAATTTTTTGAGAAGGACCTGTATATAACCCCCCTGCATCTACCAGCAGCAGCAGACTATCAGAAAGCACATCACAATGAATTGCTGCATAAATGCAACTCTGGCAGTAAAGTGTTTCTGTATTCAACATCTGGTCTCCGGAGTAAGTTTTATATCTTACCACCCCACTCCATTAGAACCTAGAACTGGTCCAGTAGCATAAGTGTTGTGTTTAAGGACCAAGTGCTATATGATCATTAACATATGTGTTTTGGCCTATTTAATTGGTGGCCTGCAAATCATCTTCATCTGGCCTGAGGGCATCCCATCCTCCCTACTTCTTTTCCTGGTGGTGCGGCTAAATTTGGTTAGATTCGTGGCCGCAGTAGCGCCTGCAGCTGCACGGCTATACGGACTGTGTGTACCATGCACACTCCTCCGACTGACCTGAATAACATTTTCTGTGCTAATATTTCAGCAGATATCATGTGTGTCCCATATTTCTGTCGACTGAACCAGTGATACCAATCATTCGTGAATTAATCATTCTTTTGGTTCAATTCATTCTTTTCCGTGAATTGGTCTCACTCTCACAATAAGTCAGCCACTGTCAGTAGGTGTAGAGATCAAGAAGTCTGAGTAGCAATATCCAATTTCCTAGGAGCATGTCCTAGTCATACGCATGGCCTTTTCAGGGGATCTCGCATCAAGACACAAATCAATGCGTCTCTTTAGTCCTCTTGATTCATTATTAGAGATATGAACTTTTCCCCCGGTTTCACAGACAAGGCTGAATTCTAGCTAGTCCTAAACTGAAATGCATGTTTGAGCTGTTTTAACTGAAAGTAACTTGCACTGACAATGTGTTAGAGCCATTGTTTTGTCTCAAGATGCACACCAGTAATGTTTTTTTTCTAGTGTATGTTTATAAAAGCTACTTAAATATCTTAATTGAATTAAGGCCTAATCCTGGCTTAACCTAAGCCCTGTCTGTGAAACTGGGCCTTTATGTTATAACCAGTGCACTCCACATGGGTGTATATTGACAGAGGCTTTAAGTGAAATGAGACTCCATTAAACATTGTTATTTTTATGATTGGAAGAGGAAGAAGTTGTGTCGGGTCATGGGAATAATGCCGCCAGATCGCGGGTTGGCATCGTTTATGGTTGGAACTACGACGGTATCTGATCGTCTTTGAACCTCTGACTTTCGTTCTTGATTAATGAAAACATTCTTGGCAAATGCTTTTGCCCATCTTGCGAAAGTGGTGTGGAAAGTGCATGAAATTAAAAGAATAATGCTTATAGATTAGATGTAGATTAATTAGATGTAAATGTAGATTAGACGAATGTCCATTTTGATTGAATGGAAATATGCATTGTTGGAAACATGTACCTTTGGGCCTCTCCTTTCGCTTGTTGGCCTCGAGAACCTCCTCTTGCGTGCTGGCTTCTGGTTGAAAGCGCTGAACTGGAGAGTCAATCCTATTAAAAATCAATCATTCTTATTCAAAAAATCAAGTGCAGTTCAGAGTGGGAAATCACGAAGGCCATTACCATCACTATTACTCTCCCCTCCACACAAGAGTTTATTGCAGCAAGGTCTGGTTTCATGCTTAATTTATTGATGCTGCTGAATTTTCCATTGATGCAACCATGAGTTCCATCATCAATGGCTCCAACAACTCCAGGAAAGCCTGAAACCCTCATAAAAGTGGCTTGTTTTTGCTGCATTATGAGTTAAAGTCAATGAACTGCCATACAGTGACCAAAAGTGATGTTCAGCCTAGGAAAATTTACATTTTCACCCTTTATTCAAATATTATAAAAATTTCACGATCCCAGAAATCGCCACGATTGTTTCACGATGGCAATCGTATGGGAAAGCCAAAAATCATGCAGTGTATCCCAGGCTTAAGTCACTAAGAACAAATCTCAAACAGTCCTAAAATGAATGTTACCGGCAATCCACCTTAGCGATCCACCCAAAGACGTGAAGTGAAGTGAAGTGAAGTGAAGTGAAGTGAAGTGAAGTGACCTGACATGTGGCCAAGTATGGTGACCCATACTCGGAATTTGTGCTCTGCATTTAACCCATCCAAGTGCACACACACAGCAGTGAACACACACACCGTGAACACACACCCGGAGCAGTGGGCAGCCATTGCTGCGGCGCCCGGGGAGCAGTTGGGGGTACGGTGCCTTGCTCAAGGGTCTCACCTCAGTCGTGGTATTGAGGGTGGGGAGAGCGCTTGACATTCACTCCCCTCACCGACAATCCCAAATTGTGACCTTTGGGTTACAAGTCCGACTCTCTATCCATTAGGCCACGACTGCCCCATAACAGTCTCTTGTTGTACAAGACACTGTACAACAAGAGATAGAGCCTTGAGTGCTGAGCCATTTCTTAAATGCAATCAATATTTGGTTTATATATTTTTAACCTGTGATTACATAAAGGTTCATTTATGTACAGACAAAATGTATTAACTTATAGAGAATAAAATATCAAGCCACTGATTGCCTTGTAGGCAGCTCAAGTGACCAAGGTCCAACTAATATAGCTATCCAGGGGCAGAGCCAGACATTATAAACATTCGGTTTAGCCAAAATCCAGGGCTAATGTTGCTTTTAGGGGCAAATTTTTGATTTCCCTAATCTACATACATGCATTTTAAAATGTTTGAAGGAGCCGGGCTGGTGGTTTAGTGTGAAAAAGAGGAGAGGGGGACATTTTATGGCCATACGGATGACATATAAAGCAAAATGCAGAGTTTCTGGCTACATTTAAACTGATCAAACCAATTCTTGTTGCTCTTTGCTGAGCCCCAAACTGGCTGAGGTGGTATTGTGTGAGATGGACCTGCTGTGGGCCACTTTCTGGAGTCTCTAGATCATTAATTGCTGTCCATTTCTGTGATGCCTGTTATTCCCCTTTCCTATCTGATTCTTCCCTAGCTGAATCTGTGACAAAACAGATGCTCAATCAAACCATTCATATTATATACATAGATTCTATGATCATATTTTTAAAAGCCCTTTATGACAATGTGACATCCAGAAAGTGCCTTGCAAATGTGTTTAAACCCACTGCTAAATTATTAATTTTACTGTACAACAATACATGAATATTTTCAAAGTTAAAATTTAACATAGATTTTTCATAAGGTTTTCATCCAGAAATTTTTTTTAATGAAAAATCAATAAAAATGATAATAAAAATCAATATTTTTCTAACCTAAATCACCATAGAAACAATATCCAATCAATTTTGCTTTATGTACACCATGATTCTATGTTAGTTAATTGTCTTAAGTTACTCCTTTCAATTAGAGAAAGGAGTTTAATATGCATTTAAATCAAAAAGTCACTCAAAGTGGATAACATCCTTCAGTTTACATGCAAATGTTTTTTTTTTTTATGGCCCCACACTGAACAAGTTCACAAATTATAAGCATAATTTCTATGTTTTTTTTTATTTTTTTTAACTCAATTCTAGTTGCTCTTATGCTCTCCTGTTTGCTTTGGTGCGGCTGGTGAGTGAAATGCTCCACACAGTTGGTGACAGTGACGCATCAAGTTGGTATGCCAGTGCCAATCACCAATAGAAGAAGGCTTCAAGGCTACAACGACTACTGTTTTCAAACAATACCTCAGTTTTACTCACAGAAATATTAATTGAAGAGCGGCGCACCAGCCTCAGTCTGTAATCTGTGGACAGCCTCTTGTTCTTGCATAGCAACAGTGGGATTCCATCTTAATGGAAACGCAGTGAAAATTGGGTTATAAAAAGTGTGCCCACTTACTAGTATGAAAAACAAATAGCCTGGCACAGAGATCAATTTAAGATTCAAACACTTCATATAAAACATACCTTTTGTGAGTTCTTGTTTTTAATGTTGATAAAAGTTCATCAAACAAAAGGGTAATACTAAGTGATGTTCTTCACAGTATTGTCAGTCAGTGGCGGAGCCAGGATTTTTTCATAGGGGTGGCCAGGCAGGGGTGGCACAGAAATCTTCATTATTTCAACATAAAAATGAGTCTGACCATAATGTACTGGACTGTGCCTACAACACAACTGAATACAGTTAATTTGTACTTAATTGTAATTGAGATAGTGAATTAGATCACGGAATGTTGAGTGAATTTTACCTTTTTTTTCTTCTTTTTTTTCTTTCTTCTTCTCTTTTGAATTCCCATTTGCTGATGCGGAAGCAGAAGTCAACAGCACATAAATGCCAGAATGTAAAAAAAGAAAAAATGCTTAAAATGTTAATTACTTTATAAATTAACAAAATTAGCATCTTCTAGTAAAAATGCAGTTCACATTTATTTATGCATTAAAAATACATATCAACCTTATATTGTGATCTCACATAGCAGAATATTTTAGTCCAGGGACATGACGCATATATATTAAATAGGCCTACATACATGCAGTTTTAACGCAGCTTTAATCGCCTTTTTGGTTATTTCATGACTAAATAGACGACAGAACTACGACGTTGCATGCTCGTAGTTTCTTTTGCGCTTTATTTTTAGTGAGGAATATACAGCGCGCCATATTTGCACGTGATTGAAAAGTGTGCGGTCTTGCAACCCACCAGTTGAGAAACATTTCAAACGTTCACGGTTGTTCTGCTGAAGCTCATTCGGCACCTGTATCATTTCCACGCGCGATTGACTTGTGCCTGGCGCTGAGGCGAGGTTGGAGTGCGCGACTGAAAAGTCTCTCGTTTTTTGTGGTCTCTAAAGACGGTTCTGCGTTTAAATAAACGCAATTCTTGTCAACAAAAAAGTAGACAGAAACAGCAGATGTGAGCGGGGTGGCCAAAGGGGTGGCCAAGCTTAGCCTAAGGGTGGCCATGGCCACCCCCTGGCTCCGCCTCTGCCTCTGTTGTCAGTATTTGCACTAAATAATAGTTCCAACGATCTTTCTAATACGGAAAGCGGAAGCACGTACAAGGTGATCATTTGTGTTTATAAAGCATATAGTGTTATATTTTTTCAAAAATGACCGATGGTTTCTCTAGATTAGACCCTTATTCCTCGTCTGGTATCGTTTAAATCCCTTTGAAGCTGCACTGAAACTGTAATTTTGACCTTCAACCGTTTGGAGGCCATTGAAGTCCACTATAAGGAGAATAATCCTGGAATGTTTTCATCAAAAACCTTCATTTCTTTTCGACTGAAGAAAGAAGGACATGGACATCTTGGATGACATGGGGGTGAGTAAATTATTAGGAAAATTTTATTTAACAGTGGACTAATCCTTTAATTTTGAGATCTCTCCAGATTAGTGAGTTTTATTGCAGGGTGTTTGATCTCATGTTCTGTTTTAGCAAGAAAACCAGTCAAAATGAACATAATGCTACTAATGCTGCTCTGAGCTCAGTGAAACCTCTGCGAACAGTGTCGTCTATTTACCTGTCTGTCTGTCTTTTAACTATATATTTCAGTGCTCATATTTCAACTATATATTTCTATCTGTCTCTGTGTTTGTCTCTTTTTGCCTGTAGTTTCAGATATTTTGTGTGTGGTTCTTTCAACACAAGACAGCGATTCTCCACATAGTTTGACTCTTTTGTCACGAGTCCTAAAAAAAATAAAAAAATGGTTCCATTAGTTCTGCTATAACAGGTTTCATTTCTGACAAACTCCAAACTCCACCCTCCTCAGTCCTATAAAAAAATGCAGATTTGAAAGGAGTTTCAAAATAAATTAAGACACAAGTTCAGTGGAGGATCAAGAAATATAGCCATCGTCATTATTCATGGTAAGTACAGACTGCTTCATAAAATATTGACATAGTTTTTAAAAGTGTATCCATTTACATTGATCTAGACCAGGGGTCTCCAAACTTTGTCCTGGAGGGTCACTGTCCTGCAGAGTTTAGCTCCAACCCTAATTAAACACACCTGAACCAGCTAATCAAGGTCTAATTAGGCATACTAGAAACTTCCAGGCAGGTGTGTTGAGGGAACTTGTAGCTAAATTCTGCAGGACGGTAGCCCTCCAGGACTAAGTTTGGACACCCGTTCTAGACTTAAAAGCAACAGTTTTTATAATATGAGTAAAAATATAATATGTAATATAGTGCATATATTTTGCAAAATACTCTTCTCTAAAGTTAATTTTCCTAGCTAACTGTCTGGTTATTAAAAGGCTTTCCTAAGGTAAATGTAATGTCACATGACATATATTGTTTACAAGCTGTATTGGACCTCTTTCAACAAACACTGATGAGAATATGGTTGTGTGGCATGTGAGAATGAGAACAGTGTCAATTGCACGAGTCTCGCGCTGAATGCCTGTGACATGGCAGCCCTGGCACTAGTCTCATGACAGACCAAAAATTCAATCTCTGAAACTAAAAAAAGTCAATTAAATGTCAATCAATTTACATAATCAAGTACAGGCACTACATGATAAACAGATGTCGTTTGTGGCTCTATTAATGACAGTGATTCTCCACATAGTTTCACCCTTATGAAAAACTGAGAATGTTCTGGTATAACAGGTTTAAGATCTGAAGAAAACAAGCTGATGTTTGGTTTGTTGCTGGCAGAGTATCAGAGGAAACAATTCTGGAAAGGGGGGTGAGGGGGATCAGATGTTATGATAAATAGTGGACCCAGAAGCGGGAAATAGAATAAATGAGATTTAATAAAGAAGCCAAGAAATAATGCAGACAATCAAAACAGAAAAAAGTAGTCCCAATTTTTTAATGTTGATGATGAAGCTTTGCAGGCAATCACTGCAGTGGGTAAACAGATGGCAGAAGAGATGAAGCACGAGACTGGAAAACAGTATGGCAGGAACAAACATCGGCTGGATGCAACCGATCGGCGAGAGTAGCCACGTGCAGGCGGGCTGGAGTTGAAAACGGAGACGTGAAGTTGGACACTTTCTACTTCCAGCGAGTGATGCTGTGTTTGCATACTTTGACTAATACACTTATGTTTCACATACATTTTATCCATCTGTAAATGTTAGAAAGTCGAGAAAATATTTCCATTTTGCTGTCCAGGAGACAGGAGTAGAAGCACAATCTTCCGTGAACGAGCGCCGCCGTGCGCATGTGCGCCAAACAGACGGAGCGCAATTGAGTGCCTCAGGGATGACGCATTTTTGTAGGCAAAATCCGGAAGCGAGTTAGCATTTTAGGACTTCCGGTTCCAACGCCGTCAAGTCTATGGGTTTTTGCTAAATCGCCTGAAATAAGGTCTGTGGTTAACAAAGCCTCTAAATACTTTCACGTTTTGATCTATGACATAAAACACTCCAGTTATAACCTGCTTGAGATTTTTAAAACTTTTACTGTCTTAAAATCGGCGGTTGCTAACAAGTTGCTAAAAGGGACTACTTCCTTTGGCGGGGACTTTAGACGTCATCATGACAAACAGGACATTTGGACAGCATTTCTCATGAAAAAGTGGATAAGTATTCATACACAGTGCAGATCATAATCAACGAGCATGTTTTTAAATAGAGTTGTTTTCTAAATAAAGTTTGAGGACGCTTGGTGGTGACGACGTTGATCCGCGACCATGGTGTGCTGTAGTCCGTTTATAGCCTACTGTTAGCCTTTTATATCTGACCACTTTATTTAGGCTTCAAAATCTATAAATGTTGTGTTAACTTGTAAAGATTATCTTGATAGACAAAACGTCTTACGTACATTTATGCATTTGGCAGACGCTTTTATCCAAAGCGACTTACATTGCATTATACATTTGTATCTGAGTATGTGCAACCCCTGGGATCGAACCCATGACCTTGGCATTGCTAGTGCCATGCTCTAACCACTGAGCTACAGGAAAGACAGGAAAGCTTTCAACCGAGGGAACCCGTGCGCCGCTAACTTCCGGGTTGGCCTACAAAAACACGTCATCCCTGGGGTACTCTATAGAGTACCTCAGGGATGAGTGTTTTTGTAGGCAGTTCCCTCGATCGAAAGCCTTTGCATTTTTCCCATACACTTTTGAAAAATCGCAGAAAATAAGCTCTGTGTTTAACAAAGGGTTATGACACTTACACGTTTTGTCTATCAAGATAATCCTCACAAGTTAACACAACATTTATAGATTTTGAAGCCTAAATAAAGTCGTCAGATATAAAAGGCTAACAGTAGGCTATAAACGGACTACAGCACACCATGGTCGCGGATCAACGTTGTCACCACCAAGCGTCCTCAAACTTTATTTAGAAAACAACTTTATTTAAAAACATGCTTGCTGATTATGATCTGTGCTGTTATGAATACTAAACCACTTTTTCATGAGAAATGCTGTCCAAATGTCCCGTTTTTAATGATGACGTCTAAAGTCCCCGCCAAAGGAAGTAGTCCCTTTTAGCAACTTGTTAGCAACCGCCGATTTTAAGACAGTAAAAGTTTTAAAAATCTCAAGCGGGTTGTAACTGGAGTGTTTTATGTCATAGATCAAAACGTGAAAGTATTTAGAGGCTTTGTTAACCACAGACCTTATTTCAGGCGATTTAGCAAAAACCCATTCAAAAAAACNTTCCATTTTGCTGTCCAGGAGACAGGAGTGGAAGCAAAAACTTCCGTGAATGAGCGCCGCTGTGCGCATGCGCGCCAAACAGACTGAGCGCAATAATTCTGACTAAAATATACATTTAGCTAAAATATTTGTTGTTATTATTTGTTTTTGTTTGCGAATATAAATGTGCCATGTGTAGAATTTCGAACCTACACCTAAGTGTATTTTTATGATAGCAGTAACTGTAAAGTGACTATTTTAGGGTAAATAGTCAAAAAATTTGTCTGTGCTTTTTTATTTACAGTTTTAGTTTAGTGAATGTAACTTCTGCTTTAAAAAGCATTATTTTGTTTTTAGATTGTAGTGTCACAATGTTAGAATGTAGGCCTCATGTAATTTGACCCCTTTTTTGCATAATATAGGCCTAACATAGACTTCATGGTTACGTTCATGTTTGTTTTCATAGCTTTCAATACAAACATTGTTTGTTG
The DNA here is from genome assembly GCA_003731715.1 of Anabarilius grahami. Taxonomy (NCBI): domain Eukaryota; kingdom Metazoa; phylum Chordata; class Actinopteri; order Cypriniformes; family Xenocyprididae; genus Anabarilius; species Anabarilius grahami. The sequence goes on along the minus strand of RJVU01038552.1, from coordinate 3,127 downwards.
GAAAATATTGGGCAGGATATGCATTTAAAAAAAAATAATTAAAAATTTGTATTACAGATTTTATATTGCCCATATGGCATGCTTTAAATACTGAATTTTTTTTCATGATTTAGATAAGCAGTAGTGATACATTACATCACATTATTTAACAATTAGCCTATTCTGAATATTATTATTTTTTTTTAGTTAAGAGATTTAAAGCACCATTTTTGGAGAGTGCGCATGTGCGTGCGAGCTCTAGTATGTACGAGCATTTGACTTAATCTGGAATTAAAGCAAAATAACTGAGGAAAATGAGAATTAGTCCTCTAATGCCATTTCCATAATTTATAGCAGAAATTATAGCAACAATTCAATCTCAAACGGATTAATTTAAATAAGTTATTACTCACCACCTGCGTGACGTCATTCACCAACGTGGTTGAACGAAAGGTTTGCGACAACACGCCACGGTAACGGGAAACAGTCGTGACGAGCTTACATTTACGTATGCATTATACTATACATTAGTATCTGAGTATGTGCAATCCCTGGGATCGAACCCATGACCTTGGCATTGCTAGTGCCATGCTCTAACCACTGAGCTACAGGAAAGCTATCCAACAAATCAACGAGCTAGTTGATTTGTTCAACAAAGCGTCGTACTATGATAGGTTAGCAGCGAGTTACATTGTTGTTAGGGAAACACAGCCCAGATTATTTCAAGTTTTCTGAAGAAACGATCATTTGTCTTATGTAATGTAGGGTGACCAATGTGAGACCCGGGAAATCAGAGGATGATACAGTGAAACACCACAACAGCTACAGGTCCATGGATTGCACTAGTGCATTGCTAAAAAAGGCATTCCCAGATTCTGACACAGATCAACTCTACAGCAAAATAAAGATGGTCAAACAAGGAGGATGAGGGGAAAAAAACAGGATGAAGAAAACTAAAGATAAAGAATTTTTTGGTTTTGTAAGTTTGTGAGAGCTAATATAGCAGAGGTATTTTTTTTACTTATTTATTTTTCTAATACAGAAGAGACATTATTTCTATCATTTCATTCGTTATTTTTGAAACTCGTCATAATAAAACATGTTGAGTAACCTCTGAGAAGCCTATCTGAATTTGTGTCTTTGGTTATAGATAGCATTTTGTAATATAACAATTTTCTATCCATACAGAGGAGCCATACTTTAAATGTATTGAAATTATAAGGCATCTTTGAGTAAACTTCGAGTATCATTTGAGTATTTCATTGCCAGGCCGAGTGTCCTGGTTTTCTGTAATCAAAATATGGTCACCCTAATGTAATGGTTACTTTTCTGAAATGAGGCAAAATCAAAGGCCTATGCGGCTGACAAATGCGACATGATTACATCATGAAAGTGCGGACTTGTAGGAAGACCACTACGGTTTAGGGTGCCATTTGGGATGGGCTAAAACACCTATAAGTGTGTCTTGTTCAGGGTTGTAGGGGACCAGAACCCCTTGTTTGAAATTCAGAAGGGAAGACCAGGAGACTTGTATGTATCGTCAGCAGGATTCTTTGAGAACCCGTGCTGTTGGTAGCTGCAGTCATCAAGTCTGAGTAAGGGAGCAATACATGGTATTTTATAGGCATTCAGTGGGCAGTCCTTATAGGTGTTGACCTTACACACAGCCTTAGAAGTGACCATTAAAACAAAAGCACCTAAAGACAATATAGGCAATTACCCCCGACTGTGCAGATAATAGTACCCCAAATTGTATAAACGGTAGCTGGTCACGAGAACCAAGAGCATGTAAACATTCACACATAGTTTGAGTCCAAAGACTAACAAATCCCCTTCTCTGGAAACTCTCAGTAAACCAATGCCATCATTTTCATCTTGAATGCCCAATGCAATTTATGTCACCTTAGATTTTTTAGTGATGTTATGTGAGGATGTAGGATCAGCAGATCTTAAACATATTCTTATATTTGTAATCCCTCACCCTATAATATGAATTTCTTCACTGACAGTTGGAGCCTTGTATTTGTATTATCTTAAGGTAAAGATGTCCTGCACCGTTCTGTATCCGCTGCTGCTTCTGGTGTTCAGCTGTGCCTGTATATGTGAGATCCAGCTGGAAGAGAAGGGAGCGCAGACTGAGAAGACTGAGCCTTTACCCACAAAGAGTTGTGCTGCTGAGAATCAACAGTCCTGCCTCGCAGGAATTTGCCCACTGTTGGCAGAGTTGACCTCCACTCTGAAATCTATGCAGGCCAACATGGACCAGGAATCTCTCAGGAGAAAAAGTAATGCATGTGTTATACTTACAAAAATAAAGACTTAACAATTGTTAAAAAAAAAACATGAAATAGATACAAATATGTTGGTCACAGTATTATGTTGAAACTTATTTTTCACACAGACGAATATAACATAGCGTTTGCTGCTGCACTTGGAAACGTACAAGACGTTGGGCCCTTCAACACAGATGTCACACTGGTTTACAACAAAGTCTTTGTGAATGCTGGGTTACATTACAACCCAGGAACTGGTATGTGTTATTAAATTTTCAAAGGACAATATGAAGCCTACATTAAAGTAATACAGTGCAATTATAACAGCGTGTTTGCAAAAACACGATACATAATTCATTGTTGGCAATGCTGTTACAGGCATCTTCACAGCACCCGTTAATGGAGTCTATTTCTTCAGTTTTTCTGGCCATAACAAGACATCCAAATCCATGGCTCTAAGAATTGCTAAAAATGGAGAGTCGATGTCAGTTGTTTACAATCATGCTCTCATTGACGCAGGTTTCAGGTATGAATCATTGTCCAATTCCATCACTTTGATGCTGGAGAAGGGAGATCAAGTCTGCATGCGTCTCTGGGCAAATACATGGGTGTTTGATAATGATGACAGTCTAACTTTATTCACTGGCCATTTGCTCTTTCCTCTTTGAACATTTTATCACAGTTTTTCCCAGTTGCTTTGACTATTATAATTTTTTTTACACCAGATTTGAATGTCTTATTCATTTAAGCAAATTGCAGGTGTTTTGGCATGTGTGCAAAAAAGTACAATTGTCAACAGTACAAGTACAAAACATTCTATTATCATGTAAGGAATCATACGCAATATGTATATTCCATAAACATCTCTGACATGG
>RJVU01038472.1:0-16499 GCA_003731715.1 Anabarilius grahami | reverse complement strand
TGCATGCACAACTGCAAGTGACATGATTTCTGCTCCAAAATGGTCTATTGGCAATTGGCTATATTATTTAGTAGGCGAGACTACAGAGCTGCCATATTGTTGCTCCCATTCAGGGTGCTTCTCAATCAGAAGACTGCATCCTAGTGAGGCTAACAGATCAGTCTGTCAGGCTTTTAGGAGTCCTCTTCAGCACTGAACACTGATGAGATAGTAAGTGCGCATGGCTACATCATAAAAACTCATCAAAATAATTTCATTTCAACTTCATTTTTTATGTTATACAAGATTGAACAAGGCAAGAAAAAAATAAATAAAATGAGTTGAAATGACTTGTACAGCCAGTTTGAATATAGCAACTGAACTTAAGTTGAATTAGGGAGTGATTTTTTTTTAACTTTATTTTTTATTTTTCTCTCCAGTAATTCATTTGAAAGTCATTTTTTACAGTAATTCATCTGCTTTTGTTAACTGGATTGTGTGCAAAGGATTTTGGGTAATTAGAGGACATGAAGGCTACACTTGATGCATCCTTCAAATATTGCTGAATGAAAGATGCAAAAATGAAGGCTGCATTCCAAGGATCCTTCAAATTGAGATGCCCTCGATGGCACTTGATGACAAATGATTTGGTCACACTTTATATTACGTGGACTTAACTACTATGTATAAACCATTTGATACAATATAATTATTAAAAATTTACATGTCAGTGTATTGCATTTAATCAACCCAAACCCTTAACCCAAAAACTAACCCCTAATCCTAACCCTAACCTTACTCCTAAACCCAACCATACCACAAACTCATTAGCAATAAATATGGGAATTTAAACATGTAGTTACACAGTAAATGCACAGTCTTGTGGGTATTTAATGTTAGTACATAGTAGTTAAAGCCATCTAAAATAAAGTGTGACAAAAACATTTCTGATAGCCATGCACACTTACTAGACCGTCTCATTCTAGTGTTTAATGCTGAGGAGGACTCTAGCCTAGAAGCCTCAGAAGCACTGGTTTAGGAAGGTCACAGCCTTACTAGGATGCACCCACAGTCTTTGCTTAAACTTAGCAGCTGGTGAAGAATTTCAAAGAGAGGCGTAGTATGGGTTCATTCAAGATTTGCATAAGTTTGATTGCACATCAGGGTGAATGTTTAAAAGAGCATTGCAGTAAGTGCCCGGACAAAGACTTGTGTAGCATGCTAAGATAAGATGAGGTTGTCAAACAGTACTCCATGTTTCCTGGCTGACCTTGATGGGGTTATTGTTAGCGAACCTATAGATGAAGAGTGATGTTGTGATGAATTACTTGTTAATTCATGTGTGCCCATATTTTAGAACAGTTCTTCTCAAACCTGTCATGCACTGCACATTTTGTATATCTCCCTCATCTAACCTGATTTAACTCATCAGCTAATTAGTAGAGACTGTAAGAGTTGAATTGGGTGTCACTGATAAGGGAGACATACAAAATGTGCAGAGCAGTGAATGCCTATAGGGCCAAGATTGAAAAACACTGGTTTAGAATTCATCATTCTCATTTTTTATATAACAATGTAAGTAGGCTGCAATGTCTAGAATTAATAATTGTATTGGAGTTTAGCTTCTTTATTGAATATTTGATTGTTTAATGAATGTAATTTCTTCCCCCAGGGACAAATGAATCTCACTTATGTCAAGGAAGTTTCAGTAACTGTTCAAACAGAGACTGAATTAAAATCCCAATGGGATATTGTTAACAGCAGGAATGTGACTGGTAAGTGAGTGAGGTTTTTCAATATATAAAATGTTTTCTCTGTAGATCAACTTTACACTTGAGTTCTTTGTTAATAAATTATCTGTTTCTTCACAATTTCAGCAAAGTTACCTATTTGCAAACCAGTAAAACTAACTAAAACTTGCAATTAACTCTTGGTTTTATTGAATTAAAAACAGTACAGATAATAAAAATATTTGAACACTAATGTATTCATAAAAATGTATGATTGTCATTACATTAGGTAGCAAATTATCAAATGTAATCAATTTAAATAAAAAATGTGGTAGCAACATTTTAGGTTTTACTGGATTCTGTTAAATCCAAAATAAGTTGATCACATTAACTATTAACATGATCCACTAATGTTTTACAAATACAAAGTGGCTCATTATCTACTGTGATATGAAAGATGATTTAAAAATAAACGTATATTTCTTTTTCTTTATTTTTAATTATATATATAGGGAAATAGGTTAGGACAATATAAAATTCTTGTCTCTTTCTTCTTCAGTTCCATCTAATGTCAAGAATGTTTTAGTCATCAGTCGGAAAGAGACTGAGATGACATTACATTGGGAAAAAGTCGACAGTACAGTTGATTACTCTTATGAGCTGGAATACAACGATGAAACAAAGCCTATACCATTGTATTTAGAGGAATACCTGGTTGAGGGTCTGTCTCCAGGGACTGAATACTTCTTTACACTCTACACTGTGCTTGATACAGTGAGGAGCAGTGGATACAACTTCTCCAATATAACCGGTGAGTCTCAGTACATCTGGTCTGTCACAATTGCCGATTAAGAATGAAGGAGGTCTGACAGACAAAACTGCCTCTGACATTTCTCTTAGATTCTTGAATTAGGATGCTATTCTGTATATGCAATGTGTAACCTTGCTGAAGTTTTACCTAATTATTAATAATTGAACTGTTCCCACCACAAAACAATGATCACTTTTTTAGTTTTAGCAATATAGATTTATATTTGCTTGAAATATTTTCTTTCAGTTAAGTTTTCTTAATAAAAATATTTCCTTTGAATTAAAAATATAATTTGTTCATTTGCAACAAAACTAATTCTATAAATCCATTAAAAATTATAGAAACACTTCCTAATTGTAGATTTCAACACATTCTTGATGCTTCCAAGACTAAATCAATTTAGCAATTTTGACAAAACATATGTCTACGTTAGCAAGTTAGATAAAGCATAACAGAAAACAGTGTTTAATTTTGTAAGGTATAAAAATCCATGCACAATGCATGTTTCATTAGCAGTGCAGCCCTGTGCCGAAAAGGCAGTTAGCTGAAGAACTGGCCCTAACTGTAAGCAATAATTCAAAATATGCTGGTTGTTATTGTTTGAGTTTACAGACCCATAAGAAAACATCTGTTAAATGTAACTATATAAAATGTATATCATTAACTGATAATGTTAAAATACCAACCTAAAGAGCTAAAATCTTTTTTTAGCTCATATACTGACACATACTGACCATTAACAACAAATGTATTACAAAAGCAAATATGAGCACAATTAAATACAATTATTTACATTTATGCATTTTTTGGCAGACGCTTTTATCCAAAGCGACTTACATTGCATTATACTATACATTTGTATCGGAGTATGTGCAATCCCTGGGATCGAACCCATGACCTTGGCATTGCTAGTGCCATGCTCTAACCACTGAGCTACAGGAAAGCTTTTGTATTTGTACCAATAGGTGTAAAAATAATGTGGAAAGATATTGTGATTAAATAAAAATGATTTAGTACAACATATATTTGAATAAAATAAAATACTAACAACATAAAATGTGCATTTACTTACGATTTCTTAAACAAACCATACATTTTCTCTGCACACTTGTTTCTCATAAACATGTGACATAGGCCAGCTAAATATTTCTGGAATGTTTTTGCATAAACATTAGAAAAAGTACTGAAAACATTTGAAAGTGATGCAGAAACCAATGTTTTGTATTAATATAATTTTAATATTGATGTTTTTTTTAAATTAATCGATACCAAATAAGTAGCTTGTGAGTATCGATATACTGATACTGCAGTATCGATGTGCCTATCCCTAAATACAATTATTTGAATTAAATGCCTTTTGTAATATGTCACACAGGGAAATTAAATTCTAAGGTGATTTGTATTTAAATAAATAAAATAAATGAGTAGTACATGTCACAGTTCCCTCTGTTCCTGGACTCAATTTCCCATGATCCTCCTGTTTCCACACCTGCACTCACTTCCTCGTCATCTCCCCATCATCACGGATCACCTGCACCTGGACCTGATCATCCTCACACCCTTTATAATGGTCTCACTCCCTTCACTCCTTGTCTGTTCTTAATGTTATGCTTCATGTGTTTGGTTGTGTCTTCTCCTTCCTTGTTAATAAATACCATTAATTGTGGATTTCCTTGAACGCCTCATCTCTACCGCAACCACACATAACAGTACAAATATTGTTGAAAATATTTTTATATATTTTACTTCCTGTAACTACACTTTTTACGGTATCTCTGTTTGATCTGTCATTTTCATATTAAGGAAACTTACCGTTTTAATTGCGTTTTTTTTTTTTACTATATTTTCTTTACAAGTGTAATGGTAACTTAAAAAAAATGTAGGTTTTTTTTTTCTTTTTGAATGCAAAATCAAAGAATGTATCGTTACAGAAGGAATATATAGTATTATTTAAAAACAATTCAAGTACTGCTTATTTGTGAGCACTTCATTGTTCACTTACTGACAATGTACAGTGGTCCCGAACGTATTTGGAAACCAGTATTTTGACTTTGGAGGGAGCAGACTTGCTTGTCATAACGTAGCCATTTTTGAGCAATGAAAGACGACGCAATTTCCTCATTATCTTCACCTGGAATGTTGCCATGACAATGCAGCGTGGCGTCCATCAGCCCATTAGCTGTCCTTCCAACAGGAATTTCTTATTATTGCTGTTAATATAATAGTTGCAATTAAACATATATTTTATAATGTAGTCTTTAAAATAAGCATTATGTCTGTGTGTGTGTGTGTTCCCTCTCTGCTCTCAACTTTAAAACTTGCTGTCTCTTCTTTAGGCCCTAGTCACATTTACCCTTCACTAAAGAATTTGTGAAAAGGCCCTTCGTGAAGGGAGTCAGGTGTTCACTTTTGTTTGGAACACCCTTACTAATGGAGTCCCCTTCCCGAAATGCCCATCAAGGGTTCAAAAATTTTGAATTCACCCAAATGCTGCTAGAGCTTTTCTCAGCACTAACCTCACACAGGTGAGAGTAACCAGGTTTAGTTCATCACATTAACTATCAACATGTTCCACTAATGTTTCACAAACACAGTGGTTCTATTGTCGACTGTAATATCTGATATGAAAAATTAGCTTGTTCTTTATATTTTTATGTAATGCAAAGACATGCAGACATTTGCAGATGTAGTTACTAACTACTTTCTGGAGCCACTGCACATCAACTGGTCAGTCAGTAAACTGAACTGAATGGTAGATGAATTGATGGACAGGTGGATAGTAACAGGTGTTAAAGACTATAAAATTTCTTTCTCTTTCTTCTTCAGTTCCATCAAATGTTGAGAATGTTTCGGTCAACAATCGGAATGAAACTGAGATGACATTGCAATGGGAAAAAGTCAACAACAACACTGATTACAATTATGAGCTGGAATTCGGGGATACAAAAGTGACAACTGATTCTTTGGAGAAACATACGGTCAAGGGTCTGTCTCCAGGGACTGAATACCTCTTTACACTCTACACTGTGTTTAAAGATTTGCAGAGCAGTGGTCACAACTTCATCAAAGTAACCGGTAAGTCTCAGTACATAATTTCACTCAACCTACACTGACATGTGCTGTGTTGGTTTAGGTTGAGGGTGTCACATCTGCTGCTTTGATGAAATCTTGCCTTCTTCTGTCAGAGGTCTTTTACACTTACTGATTAAGAAAAGAAAGAGGTGTGAAAGACAAAACAGCTACCTCTGACATTTCTCTCAGTTTCCTGTTCACATGCCAGGATAACAACAGAAACATTGTTGAAACGCTTTACTGAATTAAGAAGCCATTCACTCACTGTATACAACGTGTAACCTTGCCCTGCCACAAAACAATGATACAATTTTAGTTTTAGCAATGTAGTTTTATATTTGCTGTAAATATTTTCTATCACTTAAGTTTTTTTAATTTAAATTAAAAACATAATTTGTTGTACATTTGAAACGATGAAATGATAAAACTATAATGTAACTCTATAAATTCATTAAAAATCATAAAAACACTACCTGATTGGTTTACATTCAGGTACACATTCTTACGGTTTACATTCTTACTGATGCTTCCAAGACCAAATCATTTTCACAAAACCTTTGTCAGTGTTAACAAGCTTGATAACATTACCTTGGTGACAAATCAGCCGAATTTGCAACAACTGAGTGTTTAAGTTTACAAGGCATAAAAAGGTCTGCTCTCATTGATGTACAAGATCAATTAATGTAAAATTTTCAGTGGCAGTACAGCTCTGTGCCAAAAGGGCAACTGGCCTCAATCTGGCCCCAATTGTCATGCAGAAATAATTTCAAAGGTAACACTTTAGTTTAGGGTCCAATTCTCACTGTTAACTAGTTCCTTATTAGCATGCATATTACTATGATATTGGCTGTATATTAGTACTTATAAAGCACATATTAATGTCTTGTTCTGCATGGCCATATTCTACATCCCTTAACCCTACCCACTACTTAACAACTACTTATACCTATAGTTTATTGAGGCAAAACTCATTAGTTAAAGGGATAGTTCACCCCAAAATGAAAATTCTATCATCATTTTCTCACCCTCAAGTTGTTCACAATCTGTATAATTTTCTTTGTTCTGCTGAACACAAAGGAAGATATTTTGAAGAATGTGTTAAACTGAACAGTCTTGGGGCACCATTGACTTCCATAGTAGTTTTTTCCTACTATGGAAGTCAATGGTGCCCCAAAGTGGCCTGGTTACAAACTTTCTTTAAAATATCTTCCTTCGTGTTCAACAGAACAAAGAAAATTTTACAGATTTTGAACAAATTCAGGGTGAGTAAATGATGATAGAATTTTCATTTTTGGGTGAACTATCCCTTTAATAGTGAGAACTAGATCCTAGTATAACATATCTTTTCAGAATTATGCTTTTGTCTGTTTAGCTTTATTGTGTTTTGGTTTCATTTTCCCTGCTCCCGTTTTGGCTGTGTTCCTTGGTTATTCATTTCCGCACTTGTTTCTGTTCTGGTTAATTAACTCTTTCTGTGTATTTAAGCCCTTATGGATCATTTACACAACACCATTTTCAGCTACAAACAGAAAACTTTTTATGCGTTTTGGCCATTCATTTACATGACAATGGCGTTTTGGGGGCCTGAAAATGCACAATTTTGAAAATGGGTTTCAAAGTGCAAGTTTTTGAAAACAATATTGTTATCGGTATTGTTGTGTAAACTACAAAAACGCAAATATGTGAACACGATGATGGCTTGCACTCACGTATCACATGTTTAGAGATAGAAATAGAAATAGAAATGCATGTTTAGTCCGAGTACTCTGTAAAAGAATGCATTTGTGCGCAAGAGCGTAGTCTTTCTTTACAAACTGACATCACCAATTACTGGCCTGTCAAGCATAATACAGCATTTGTAGTCATTTTCGTGGATCCATGTGAGCGAAGATCTTTTTGATAACATTGTCATCTGTACAAAGAAAAAACTTCCATTTTCAGTACAACGTTGTTGTGTAAACGTACCCTTAGTTTCCTCAGTTCTTTGTTTTAAATTAGTGTTATTGTAAAGTTGCTGTTCTGATTCTCCTGCCCATTCTCCCTTTTTATTAAAAGACTATTTGATTCTATTTGGATTTGTGAATGTTTAATGACACCTGACATATCTCATTATATCTGTATATATATATTTTGTTTCAGTGCCATCTAATGTTCAGGCGAATTTGACGGAGCTCAATGACACTGACGTGATCTTAAAATGGGACGGCGACAGAAAATACAACTATTCACTTCAATGCAACAAAAATTCATGTGAAAACATTCATATCACTGAAGAAGAGAATAAGTTTACATGTCATATATCACTTTTGATTCCTGCAACAAACTACATCTTCACTGTGTACACAGAGTTTTCTGATGTGAGAAGTACTGGATACAACCTCAGTCTTACCACAAGTAAGTAGCTCTCATTTTTGAATCCATATTCTCCTATTCTTTGGATTATACTAATAATGAACCATGTAGCAGGATTGTGTAAAAGTCAGGATGAAAGAATCAGCTTGCTTTCAATTTATGATTTGGCATTTGAATTAGCTACGACACATGTTTATTGAATTGAAATAACAGATTGAGAAATTTAATGAAGTGCAGTTTAAAGACATTCAACACATTTAATTAGTCCAAGACAAAATTTTCAAATAATTACATACATATCGATTTGAAAGCAGTTTTGTGAATTTCTTTCAATTTCATTCAGGTTTAATTATTAAATAAAATTCTGATTTGTATTGTAATCCTTCATCTGGTTCGCCTTAGTTCAAATTCAGATTCTCAACTCAGTTCTGAATGGTGCACAACCCTGCCACATACCAAATTATCAGTGATGAATTTGAGAGGAATTTACTGTATTTTCTTCATTATTTATATCAATTCTTGTGGAAAATGTATCTCTTTACAGATTTATCTGATGTGAATGACGTCAGAGTCAGTCGATCACTGACACAGTTGACGATCAAATGGAATAAGTTAAACAAAAACAACATCTACAACTACATCTTGCTTAGTAGTACTGGAAATGAGGACAGTTTCCCTGGATCTGTAACGAATGATGAGATTATACATATTTACTCACAGCTCACAGCAGGGACGTTATACAGTTTTACTCTCTTCACTGTGGTGAATGGTGTCAGAAGTGAAGGGTTCAAATTCAAGAGCATCACCAGTAAGTTTTGATAGCATTACTCTGATTTAGCTACTTACTTGAAAAGCAAATATATGAGTTCTAATTGATTGAAGCTTGCTAGTCATGGAAATAAATGACTTGTGTGGTTTTGAATGCTTGATCTCTTTATATAATACTTTGGTAAAACTTTAAAATAAGGTTTAATAATACATTTATTAATCTTATTTTGTTCATTTCAACTTTTACTAATACAATATTAAAGGGTTAGTTCACCCAAAAATGAATATTCTGTCATTTATTACTTACCCTCATGCCGTTCCACACCCGTAAGACCTTCGTTAATCTTCTGAACACAAATTAAGATATTTTAGTTGAAATCCGATGGCTCAGTGAGGCCTGCATAGCCAGCAATGACATTTCCTCTCTCAAGATCCATAAAGGTACTAAAAACATATTTAAATCAGTTCATGTGAGTACAGTGGTTCAATATTAATATTTTAAAGCGACGAGAATATTTTTGGTGTGCCAAAAAAAACAAAATAACGACTTACATAGTGATGGCCGATTTCAAAACACTGCTTCAGGAAGCATCGGAGCATAATGAATCAGCATGACAGTCAAGTGATTTCAGCAGTTAGGGTGGTTTGACACACGATCCGAATCATGATTCGATACGCTGATTCATAACGCTCCGAATCTTCCTGAAGCAGTGTTTTGAAATCGGCCATCACTAAATAAGTCGTTATTTAGTTTTTTTGGCGCTCCAAAAATATTCTCGTCACTTTAAATATTAATATTGAACCACTGAACTCACATGAACTGATTTAGATGTGTTTTTAGTACCTTTATGGATCTTGAGAGAGGAAATGTCATTGCTCCCTATGCAGGCCTCATGGAGTCATCGGATTTCAACTAAAATATCTTAATTTGTGTTCCGAAGATTAACGAAGGTCTTGCGGGTTTGGAACGGCATGAGGGTGAGTAATAAATGTCAAAATTTTCATTTTTGGGTGAACTAACCCTTTAATTACTCACCTTCATGTCGTTCCAAACCTGTAAGACTTTCAGTTATCTTCAGAACACAAATGAAGATCTTTTTGATGAAATCCCTCCATAGAGAGCTATGCAGCTAGCACTTTGATGCTTCAAAAAGTTAATAAAAGATCATAAAACTAATCCATATGAACTGAGCAGTTTAGTCCAAATTTTCTGAAGAGATTGACTTTAGGCTTTTATTCACATAAACGTTAATCACCTAACATAAACAAGAAGCTCAACCGAACCTGCTTGACGCGTGAGAACAAACCTCTTGTGGAAGCTCAAACATGCTGCGTAACACATGAATGAACCTCATTGTTTCTCACCCGTCAAGCAAACATGCTTTTACCACAACTAATGTGTGAGCTGATGAACGCTTATATGTGAATAAGAGCCTACATTAAATCTGTTCATCATATAAAGCGTCTCTTAAATTTTTTTTGACTAAACTGCTCAATTCATATGGATTCGTTTTAAGATCTCTTTATGAACTCTTTTTGAAGCGTCAAAGTGGTAGTTGCATAGCTGCCCACGGACGGGACAGAAATCACTCAGATTTCATTAAAATAACTTAATTTGTGTTCCGAAGATGAACAAAAGTCTTACAGGTTTGGAACGACATGAGGGTGAGTAAATGATGACAGAATTTTCATTTTTGGGTGAACTAACCCTTTAATATTAAAAGTTATATCTGTTAATATTATTTAATGTACCTGAGCTAAGAACTAGCAATGGTTTTTTTTGACTAACATTAATAAAGGATCATTGTTAATGTTAATGCATTTTTGTTCAAATCAAATAGCATTTTTTACAAATCCATTTAAGACCCCAAGATTAAGAATCCAACTGAGTTTGAAGTTAGCATTCATATGTTCTTGTGTTTCTGCAGCCATTAACTGTGAGTCCTTTAACTGGAAAGTCACCAACTCTTCGATAGAAGCTTCAGTGAATGGTAGCACACTTGTAACAGCTGAAAACAGCACTGGCATTAGTAAAAGATACCATGTGGGTATAGTGAATCTGCAAGATCTTTATCCTGGAGCAATCTACAATGTTTCACTGTGGTATGATTTGGACTCAGAGACAGTGCTCCCACAGTGCTCACATTTCCTGACGTTATGTGAGTTGACATGCTCTGTTTTGGACTGTGCCGCTGAATGGCTGATGTTCATTATAATTTCTTTGTTTTACTATCCTTCTGTTTGTCTTTCAATCTAGATCCAAATAGTGTGCCTAATCTTCACTGTAAATATTTTTCTGGAGGATATGGTCTGGCTGTAATTTGGGATCATCCATATGGAGTCGTGGATGTGGTGCAGGTGGACATTGGTAGTAAAAGTTTGAACCGTAGTTCAAACGAATCACCAAGACAGGAGGTAACAGGCCTGCAAGCTGCCCAGTGGTACAAAGTGACAGTGACATCATTCTCTGGAGCCAAGCAGAGTAAAACGGAATCATTAAACTGTCAAACTGATCCAGCAGGTAAATTAACGTCTAGATATGTTTAATATAAGATAGTCTTAAATCTTCAGACATATTAAAGGCTAAATACAACTTAAAGGAATAGTTCATCCAAAAATGAAAGTTATGTTATTATTACTCACCCCCATGTTCCAATCCCGTATGAAATCATTTTGACTCATTCACGGACACGGCAAGGAGAATTTTTACAGAATAACGACTTAAATTCTTCACACAATTGCTATCATGTGAGTTTAGAAGAATTGGAGTCCCACTTTATATTAGGTGTCTTTAACTACTATGTACTAACATTTAAATTAATAATTTGATACAATGCATTTATTGTGTATATACATGTTTTTATACTGTACCTATGTTTAAAAAATATCTGTAATAATTCATTTCTGTAATTCTATCAAATAATTAAACTGTTGCCTTCCCTTACACCTTAACCCACCCTTAAACCTACCCATACAACCAAACCTAGCCTAACCTACATGTATCCCAGCAGCAAAAGTCTTTTGCAATTCAATATGAACACAATAAGTACATTGTACTTTTTTATGCAAGTACATAGTTAAATATACCTAATATAAAGTGTTACCGACTTAAAATATAGCACGTTGTTTGGTCGATATAGCAAGTAATATGGACCATTTGTGATGTTACAGTCTTCATTTACTTTCTTTTATATAGAAATGTGGCCAGGAGATTTCATAATTAACCTTATGTGTTCCACAGATGAAAATCATGTGTTTGGAACATTAATTTTAATTTTCAAGTGAACTATTCTTTTAAAGGTGCTCATTTCAATTTGTTAACACAAATGAATGCATTAAGAAACATAAACTTTAATTATGTGAGTTCTCTACAATCTAACAGTCAAAGCATTTCATGATATGTGGATATCAGCAGAATTGGGATCAGGTGAGCAGGTTTATCTCAGAATCAGCCAAACTAAAAGAGCCTAAAATTAACATTAACCAAGATTAATAAATATTACAGTAGTTCATGAGACCAAGAAGTCAAACCACTTCTTGAAATTTGTGATGGCAGTGCTGAAGAAGACTTTAAACTGGCAGTATATTTATATAAAATGGAGAAAGATGCTGTTTTATCTCTCTTCTGACTGAACTCGACCATAAAGTCTTTATGATGGTATATAAATCAGTAGAGTTCTTTCTCTAGGTTCTATGTTCTTTATCCTTCAATGTCATTGAGGAGATAAGTTTGCACATGTGGACAGATTATAAGTCATTCTTTTCCTTATTGTTTATATTGTTTTATATCATAGGCCTAATCAGCCATCTATAGTCTCCTTGATAAATAAAATGCATTGAGCTTTATGAAAAACTACCATGTATGAAAGCCCATTTCCACCACATAAGAAAACAAAAATCATGTTCTAAAGTCATAATTGTAGTGATTTTACTTTCGCCCATTTAAAGACATTAAAGTAAATTGGTACGTTGTGATTTTTGGATCGCACGTCTCTTAAGGTGTGGTTATGAGTACATCAGATGACCACTTCCCCCTTCTTCTAGTTCAGGGCACCAGTTCAGGTCTTTCACTTTGGCAGTATGAGTATGAGAACACCAACATGAGGCTGTTCAATCATTTTGAATTAATGTAAAGTGGAGGGAGATGGTAAGCTGATTTATCTGAAAGATTGGTGAGATTCCTAACTTGTAGAGCCTCTTCTGTATTATCAGCACAAGGAAGACATAAGTGTAATAAAATTAATTTATTAACAAAAAGATAAACAAGAATACCTAACACAACTACTCAACGAACAAGTTGGCTGTGGCTATGGGAGAGTTACGTGATCTTATGGAAAGATAACCTGTTGTTTCTCTTAAAATAATAAGGTGAAGAACCTTTTTATGCATCAATCAAATTAACGAAAGATTATTTGTTATTAACTAGTATCAGTTATACTACCTCAAATGTACAGTGGAAAATCATATACTGATTATATACAACAATGCCAAGGTCTCTGGAAAGAGGTTTGGTTAAAGGGTTAGTTTAATAATGTAATTTATTACTCACCCTCATGTCGTTCTACACCTGTAAGGCCTTTGTAGAAACCATGGAAACACCAAAGACGCTTTAATATTTACATGTTTTAATAGACAAGGGAACAACTGTTTGGTTACATTAATAGACAGAAAACGAATTAGTGTTATAGCTCCACACATTTAGTCTTATTTTTTAAATCAAATTTTCTTGATTTTTTGCAAGTAACATGCTTCACCATGCCTCAGAGAAAAACTCTATTTTGTGAAGTAGCTAACATAGCATAATCAGATGCAGCTTCATTTTTAGTAACAGTAATACAGCATTTTCTCCATTATACAATACGTTTTAAAATGAATTGCATGCCATTTATCAACACAAGCCATCCAGCATTTAATATGATATTCTAAAATCGATACTGCAGTGTGTCTCAAACAAGTGTCTCACAGCAGCCGCCGAGCGAACGCACAGAGTAGGCTAACGTTATAACATCATTTTCAACACTCTCAAATGTATCTAATTATATATTAAACAAAGCTGTGTTACCTCATAGTCGTGACCAGAAAATAAACAAATGGGCACAAGAATGGGCACAATAAATGAGCACTATGACAAAGATTGGTTCAGTCACTCTGAATGTACTTTAAATAATGTTTAAATGGTGTAATATATATGAATTTTACTAAGTACTTGCCCATTTCATTGTGTCCACTGTGCTCTTGCCAAGAGAGCCTGCCCACACTCTCTTCTGATTGGCTGTGGCTTTTGATTGATTTTATCGCTTCTCATTTTCGTGTCGCATCTAGTGTGGACAGTCAAATTGCTCATCACTGGAATCTTATCCCATCGCGTGTAAGGGTAGGTTTAGGGTTGGGGGTAGGTGTAGTCGTTAATAAAATACAATCTGATAAATAGCAAATTCATTTACTGTTATTTTATTATTAAATTTTGCGTTACCTCATACTCATGACCGGAAAAGCGGAAGCGGCGCCAGCGACTGCATGTGACATAATAAAAGTTCTGCTGCGTTTGTCTCTCATCAACAATTGCTCCAGCGGCCTCGTTCCCCATCCCCATTCTTTACCCAATTCCATCACCTTATCTACAGCTCCTTGCACATTCCCAATTACATAATACATATTTTCCCCCTCTTCCACAGGGCCCCATCATCTGCAAAAAGTGACCTATCAGCTGCACCTTTAAAAAGATATCATTAATCATTATTATGAATGGGCTTAACACATTACCTTGAGGTGTACCATTGTCTACAGTATACTGATTTGACAATTCTGATCCTATTCTTACTTGGATATTCCTTTCAAACAAAATTTTTTTTTTATCCAATTGAAAACTCTCCCTCCAATCCCCAACTTGTGTAACTTAATTAGTACTCCTTCCTTCCACATCGTAAGCTTGTTCTATATCCAAAAACACTGCAATTACTGCCTCTTTATTTTCCTGAGCTTTCCTTATTTCATTTCATTTTCTAGTCTGACAACGGCATCCATGGTCCGCGCTCAAACTAGGCGTCATCAAGCTAAGCCTTTGTTTTGAATAGGCGCCCCCAAGCGGATGGAAAAACTACATAGTGCACCTTTAATGTCAAGTTTTTACGTCATAATTTTGACATTGTATGTCATAATTTTGACTTTTTACTTCATAATTTTGACTTTTTATATCATAATAATTTACCAGAGCATGATTTTTTCTTCCTGTGGTGGAAATGGGCTCACAAAGTTATATTTGGGTGCAAGATCAAAGGTTCCTGCAAGAGTTGACAGTATGACAAATAAATTGTATGACAAAAGGAAATTGTTACTTGGCCATCTGCATTTGGTCATTCCAATGATGGGTCTCCATATTAATATACTGTAGTAGATAAATAATTTCTGCCTTTAAATCCCCTCAGGCTTGAGTTGCATAGAGCTTAACCTTGTATTCAACCTGCAATATTCCTTTAAATCTTTGAGATATTAAGCTGTCACATAGATGACCAATGTATTGAGATGCTCAGTGTTTGTTTCTTTCTTTGTTCTGCAGGCGTTATAGCAGGTGTTCTTGTGTTTTTCTTGTTGGTCATCATTATTTGTGCTGCAGTCTATTGGTGGCTTCGCTATGGTTCTGCAAAGCAAATGAAGTATGATTTTTATTTATCTATTTATCTAGGATTATGGGTTTCTTTTATAATAAAATGCAACAGAAGCTGTATTAGTTGTGTCTCTAATGTCTTTTCTCATCTTTAGAAGCCCCAAACTAGTGGAGCCAAAAGTGACTAATAAAAGCTACAAGTATGTGTGACACTATTATATTGGAAAATAAAGAAGTAGCATTTGGACACTCAAGTCACACTTAAAGGGATAGTGCTCCCTAAAATGTAAATTCTGTCATTTTTCTGTCATCATTTACCCTCATGTTATTCTAAACCTGTAAAGTGGAACAAACAGTGAGAAGATTTTTTTTTTCTAAATACAATGGACATAAATGGTCTCCAAAACTGTATGTATTGAATATTTTATTATCTAATGCAATTTCATTCAACCTTTTTTTAAGTGTGCCTTAAGTGTCCACATGGTTTTTGGGGTCACTGTATATGATATAATTTTAGTATAACAACAAACAATTGTGAAATGTTTTCCAGACTGATTCCTGCGGATACATTTCCTGAACATTTTCGAAACATGAGTTGTGATGAGAATAGAGGTTTCAGTCAGGAATATGAGGTAGGGTTGAGCAAACATGAAATATATCACGTGTCTACATCGGATACGAGCGGCGATGTGGTGCGACACGACAAATCCCCGAAATAAACTGATGCCTCGTTCTTTTTATGACATACTAAGCACTCGCGATACTTCTCATAGGAAGGACAAATGGATTTGCAACGGTCGCTTTGTCGTGTCCAGTGTAGACAACTTCTAGCTGTCGTGGCATGACACCGGTCGCATCCGGTGTAGACACGATGTAAGAGTTCGATTTTTTGTCATTTTTATCTCTGCTTAGTTTGAACAAAGTATTCAAACACTGAAAACGTCTCAATGCTTATATGTCAGAATCATTAAGTTAATTTTGAATGTTTACAGTGTTTGTTGAGTATGTTTTTATTGATTGTGTTTTTAACAGGACTTGAGTTCAGTTGGTATCGAACAGTCTAGTGGTGCGGCTTCTCTGCCTAAAAACAAGGACAAAAACCGATTTACAAATGTTTTACCTTGTGAGTCTTTACACACACACACACACACACCCAGGTTTGTTTTGCTATCTTAGTGGGGAC
>RJVU01038255.1:3005661-3027209 GCA_003731715.1 Anabarilius grahami | reverse complement strand
TTACACGTGTGTGAACCATGCATGGTTGCAAATGAAAGAGAAATGCTGGATCTAAGTGCAGCAGAAAAAAAATTAATTAATAATAACTGGAAACAAAAACACTCTTCAATATAAAACAAGAACAGAACAACCAACACAACAGAGAACTGACCAAGAACAGACTGAAACACACGGCTTAAATCCACTGATCAAACACAGGAACTGATTGGATGATTATCAAGACACACCTGAACTCAAACTCTAATCAAATCAGAAATCATGGATCCAAACAGGCAGAGGACAGAACTAAAACACAGAACAAGAAAACCAACCTAGAATCAAACAATGAACAGAAACTGATAAAAAAGACTCTAAACATGAACAACTCAAAACGTGACAAATATAATGTTTCTGAAATGTTTCTCTGGCAGAAACATCAATTTGTTAAACTGCTTTCTCTCTTTCTTAGACGTAATGCAGTTTTTATAATTTCTTACAAGTGAATATATTAACTTTGGTAACACTTTATTTTACTGTCCTTGATACACATGTTACATGTTACTCTAGTAATAACTATACATAGGAATAATTTCATTTACACACAACTAGCCTAAACCAAACCCTAATCTTACTCTATATTAAGTACATTTAGTTCATTATTATTACTCTGTACTTAAATGTAATTACACAGTAACAAGGACACCTAAAAATAAAGTGTAACATTAACATTAATTGTATGGATTGTCATTCCACTTCCTGATATTCTAATTAAAATTCAAATTCAGTTTCCAGTGGGATATGACCAATTGAATTCAAATTCATGAAAGGGAGACATTTTTTTTAATTCTGAATTTTTTCTAATGCTGCTTGATATAATTTGATTTAATACAGAACAAATTTCTATATATAAAATATCATGATGGGAATGGTAAATTAAATAAAGTGAAAATTAAAATTTCTTAAACTTTTCAAACATAACATTCTTAAATGCAGATGAAACTGAAAGGCAAATTTCTGAAATCTAATTTGCAGGACATGAATATATTTCCTATATAAAACATATTTCAAAATCACACACAAAACAAGAGAAAACAGTGAGTGTGATTGGCTCTTTCTTCAGTTCCTCAAGTGTGAAATATAGACATGATGTTCTCAGAGAGGAGGGACTCAGAGTTCACAGATCTGACATGATCTAATCGAGTCTGAAAGAGACTGTGGATGAAACGATTCAGTCTGACTCTTCTCAGAGTGAACACTTGAACAATGAATCTTCATTCAGTTATTCTGCTCTGTGTCTCAGCAGGTGTGTGTTTCTTTGTTTCATTCTTTTCCTGATTACAAAGAAATCTTTCTATAAATCAACCCATTCCTCTTCTGTTTCAGCTGCTGTCTTTGGAAATACCATCAAACCAAACACAACAGATGTTGGTGCTGATGAGGGACAAAATGTTAAGTTGTCCTGTAGTTATTCCTCCACTGGAGTTACAGATTATCTCTTCTGGTACCATCAGTATGGAAGATCAAAACCTGAATTTCTTGTTTCCACCTTCAGTACTGCAAAAGATCCTGAAGTATCTAAAGTAGATCCAAGATTCTCTGTTAAAGTTGAAAAAAAGGAACAAATCCACATGGATCTGATCATCTCCTCTGCTGCAGTATCAGACTCTGCTCTGTATTACTGTGCTCTGAGGCCCACAGTCACAGGAAACACAAGAACACTGTACACAAACCCTTCTGTATTTAATCCACTGAGAACAAGCAACAGACACAGAGACAAAGACTACAAGAGAATCTGTAAAATGTAGATGTAAGTGATAAGTAGAGCAATAACTGAATGAAAATAAATAAACTGGTAAAAAGCTAATGGATATACGTCTACAAATATAAACTGCAGATAGAAAGATTATATATTAAAATCATTATGACATTCAAAATGAATGAAGCTCCTAATATTGTTAAATACATTAAATCCATACAAAATTAGTCTATAGATTAAGTTTCAATCCATTTTCACATGTAACAGATCGTTCAGATAAAATGTGCCACAAGGTGTCAGTGTTCTCAAACATTCACTGCAGAAATGAACAACAGAATTAATATTTCTACTACATTTTATTATTATAAGAAAAGAGACTGAAAACACCCGACAGTTTTTTGTGTATTTCCATGTATAATACTATTAAACTATTAATGAAGGTTCAAAGCTTTGGTTTTTCACTCAGAGATCAGGAAGTTGAATGTCTTGATAAGTGAAGAGCAGAAAGCATCAGTAACACACAGTAAGAGCTCAGAGAACTGAGAGCATTAAAGGGTTAATCCACTTTTAAATAAACTTTTCCTGATAATTTACTCACCCCCATGTCATCCAAGATGTCCATGTCTTTCTTTCTTCAGTCAAAAAGAAATTAAAGTTTTTGATGAAAACATTCCAGGATTTTTTTCCATATAGTAGACTTCAATGGACACCAAACAGTTGAAGGTCAAAATTAGTTTCATTGCAGCTTCAAATTGTTCTACACGATCCCAGATGAGAAATAAGGGTCTTATCTAGTAAAACCATCGCTCATTTTCTGAAAAAAAATGGAAAATTATATAAGTTTTAACCAGAAATGCTCATCTTGAACTAGCTCTCTTCTTCTTCTTTATTTGAATTCCAGCAGTGTAGACACTGCTATAAGTGTATTACTGCCCTCCAAAAAAACAAAATAACATGATAACAAAATAAAATAACATGATTATTTGTGACGGAAATTGCAAGAAATAAAAATAAAATAACAAACATAAACAAATATAAATAAGAAATATTAAATATTATTTCATACAAATAGGCTAATATAAAATAACTTATTTTAAAAGTTGAAAACAGATTTTTTTTTTTAAGTTTTATTTACATTCTGAAAAGCCAAATTCTTTTGAAATAATGAACCGATATCTGGAAAGCGTGAATTTGAATGTGAATATATTTTTTCAGATGTAGCATTCTATCTATCAAACACAACAGAGACAATTTTAGAATTTATTTCATTTGCAGGACATAAATACATTATACATGTCACATACAGTTTGGGGTCAGTAAGATTT
The DNA here is from genome assembly GCA_003731715.1 of Anabarilius grahami. Taxonomy (NCBI): domain Eukaryota; kingdom Metazoa; phylum Chordata; class Actinopteri; order Cypriniformes; family Xenocyprididae; genus Anabarilius; species Anabarilius grahami. The sequence continues at coordinate 3,024,149 of RJVU01038255.1, read as the reverse complement.
TTTTAAAAAGAAATTATTCATCAAGGATGCAATAAATTGTAGAAAAGGTTTAGCCTGCCTGCGATTCAGATTATGTTGTTTCTTTACAGTATGTATTTTTGAAATTGAATAAACAATAGTGAAAGTAACAGTCATATGAACAATATAAACTTAGAAAGTTTATGAACATATGAACTTTATGAACATATGAACTTCCAATCAATACATTTTGATCACAAGTAAAATTGTATTGCTACATAAACAAACAATAGATTGTGAGATGATTTTTTGTTGGAAGCATTAATGTGTTTCATAATTTTGTTTTATAGCTTACTGTGACAAACTGTCTGACATCAAAATATGATTAAAATGTATTTTAAAGTATTATTACAAAATCCACTATGTATGTACCCAATGATTATTTATTACCACTTAGAAATTACCTGTATTTCAAAACTGATCAACAGATACATTTGTTTGAAATAATAGTAGCAGTAATGAGCCAGACCCAAAAAACCTTCATTCAAAATAAAGCTGCTCTTTTGTCTTGAAGTATCAGAAGAGGAGGAACTCAAGATCTGACATGATCTAATCGAGTCTGAAAGAAACTGTGGATGAAACGATTCAGTCTGACTCTTCTCAGAGTGAACACTTGAACAATGAATCTTCATTCACTTATTCTGCTCTGTGTCTCAGCAGGTTTGTATATTTATTTGATTGATTATTTTTTGTTGTATTAATAAAATAAAACAAAAAAATAAAAAGCACTAAAGAGCTACAAATGTACCTCTTCTTTTCAGCTGCTGTATTTGGAAATGTCATCAAACCAAACAAAACAGATGTTTTTGCTGAAGAGGGTTCAAGTGTTACATTATCCTGTAGTTATTCCTCTACAACTTCAGATCCTCTCTTCTGGTACCGTCAGTATGGAAGATCAAAACCTGAATTTCTTGTTTCCACCTTAAGTACTGTAACAGATCCTCAAGAATCTGATGTAGATCCAAGATTCTCTGTTAAAGTTGAAAAAAAGGAACAAATCCACATGGATCTGATCATCTCCTCTGCTGCAGTATCAGACTCTGCTCTGTATTACTGTGCTCTGAGGCCCACAGTCACAGGAAACACAAGAACACTGTACAAAAACCTGTTACAATGAGAGAAACACAGAGACAGAGAGAAGAAAGTGTGAGAGAGAACCTAGTATACAGATAATTACATCATCTAATACAAAAATGATAAAACATAAAGCAACATTCTAAAAGTGAGTCATATTTTTTAAAAAATTTGTTACACTATGAGATGGTACTGTTTCAGTTGTGCAATTCTTGCAGTTAACCATAAGAGGGCAGTAGTTACTCAATATTACCTTTGACAATACAACAGCTGTTCATATCAATTGTTTATATCAGATTTTACATTAAATATTTCTTAAACCTTCACAGAGTGCAGATCAGAGGACACAGTTGATCAGCCAGACAAACAAGTGACTGAAGGAAGATCAGTGATATATAAAACAGATTCAGCACTAGAAGGTTAGTATTTTTGAAGAATTATTATAAAATGGTGGGGAAAAGATTTATCAAACACAATTAAATGATGTACAATATACAATACAGCATATGGATGAAAGTGAACAGCAGCAGGAAGTTCAGCGAGGAGGAAGTTCCTGTGTGTGTTTGTGACTGATCTGCAGTGACTTACAGCTCAAGCACTGAGAGCCTCAACAGAGAACTGATCTGATCTGATTCAACATGGACACATGCTTCATACTGATTCTCATTGTGGGAACAGGTACAATATTTATTAATTAATAAAATGCTGTACATAAACAATTACAATTTTTAAGCATCAAACAGCATTTTTTGTAAAAAGTAAATTATTCTTGCAATATCATTTTGTCAACCTTGCTTTCACAAATCAAAAATCACTTTTTATTCTTCACAGGTTTGGTGACTGGAGACAACATTGGGCCAGATAAAGAGAGAGAAAAAAACACTGAAGAAACAGAAACTGTCAAGATGAGCTGCTCATATAGTACAAATAGTGAAAATGTTCTGCTTTACTGGTACAGACAATATCCAAACAAAGAACCTCAGTATTTATTGTACAAAAATGCACAATCAGCAAGTGGTGAACAAACATCAGATAGTCGGTTTCAGTCGACTACATCACGAACATCCACTGAACTCACTATTACTGATGTGCGTCGGTCAGATTCAGCTCTCTATTATTGTGCTCTAAGAGTTGAAGCCTAGTGATACAAAACATGAAAGGTTGGAATTGAATGTGTTGTCAAATAAACCTAATCCATGGATATTGACATGCAGCCAGGAATCATGTTTCCTGACATTTACATGTGCCTGATTTCAACGCTGGGGAAATACATAAAGCAAATCTGCCTGTGAATATTTTATATAACTACAATATAGGTAGGTCTAAATCCGCGTAATCACTTATATCAATGTTATATCGTCATATTGTCCAGCCCTAAAACATATATAGTTTTATAGTATAGTTTTTGTCAGTGTTATTTAAAAACACCCAATTATGCAAAATATAAGATGGTAAATATTTATTTGATGAGTTGTCAACACAATATATAACAATACAATATATACGGTATGATTTTACCTCAAAATCTCACAATTTGGCACAAAATGATAATTGCAAATCCATGTTTCTCTGCTGGAGTCCAACTGTTAATGTGAATTCTGCTGCTTTCGGCAGTCTTTAAATATATACTTCAGGTTTTGTGTCAAAGCTATTTGTACAGTCAATCACAAAGCTCTTTCCCGTTTTGGATGTGTTTTGTGTGTTTTTCGTGACATTCACGCTGAAAACCAATGCTGCAGCTCAGTCTTTTGCCACTCAGTGGGTGTAACCGCAGTCATAACGGTCGACGGTGACGTCACGTGCATACTTAATAGAATTAACTTTAAGTATACTATTTTTTGTGTGAGGGTGTGTGGATATGAAATGGATTTTACAGTTAAAGTTTGCAAATTTAGTTTTTAATCTGACCTGTAGCTATGTTATCTTAAAGTCCACAACAACAATTGGGCTAGCAACAAGACAAACACTGCAACAGTATAAAAGTTAAATTCAAGAGTTCACATGTACATATATTTCAATATAATAAAAGTTACGTATTTGGCGTGCTGTCCAGGGAGAATATTGGCCCAAACCCAGAGTACTCCCCCAGGTGTGGTAAAAATATAGAACTAGAAGTGAGGCGATGGGGTGGAGGAGGGATGCTGGTAAACTCTCATATGAACAGAGGTAAGTCTGCTGTATTTATACCTCTAGTTATTTATACCTCTAGCTAGTTAAATTGGTTGAGTTGATTAACTGAATGCTCTCACCTGAGCTAATTAGGTTAATTATCTGAACCTGCTCCTCCCGAATTTTGTTAAAACATAATTTAATGCTGAAGTCATCTGAGGTCATTTGCCAGATGATTTATAATACGAGGAGGAAACAGGGCCTGAGATGCAAGTTGTGTTTGTTTGGAACAAGAGAGAAATAGTTGTGATATGAGAGACATGAAAGTAGATCCGGTTTCAGTTACTCAGATAAGAGGACTGATATATAATGTTACTATGGATGATGGCAAATATAAGGAAATATCAGACTGCTGCTGAATGCCACGATTGACCAATCAGAATCAAGCATTCTAAAGTGTAATAAGTTATTGTGAATAAAAAGTGATATAAGCTAATTAAATACATGGATACATACATCCTAAGATTCATTATTATACATATAAGTAAAATGAAGTGATACAGCACTATATATTATAAACTACAGTCTTCATTGGCACTTACTGTAGCACAGGCTCCTNCTTTTTTTTGCACTTTGTCTATCTTGTAAATTTGTATATTATTATTTTATTCTTTTTATTATGTGTCGTGTCTTGTCGCTGTCACTCTGTTGCACTGTGGAGCTTCTGTCACTAAAACAAATTCCTAGTATGTGTAAACAACATACCTGGCAATAAAGCTCTTTCTGATTCTCATTACTGTAGCACAGGCTCCTCCCAGCAGTCAGACCAAATGACTTGAATTTACTGCTGCTTTAACAGATACAGAAAGAGGAAGGAGATCACAGCATCTCTGCAAATATTCTTGGGGATTTCAATTGTATATAGTGGCACTCTGGAAAAGTGTCGTTGTGATCATATTTTTATATATCTGGGGCGAGTAGCACTATCAAATAATGATAATTTTGTCTATGTGCATATTCCTTGCGGCCAATGTGTGAAATTTTCATTCATATTGTTTCAATTCTATTTCAGGATGTAAATCTCAAGATAAAGTTGATCAGCACACAAAGATTCAGTCTGCTTTTGAAGGTGATGATGTAACAATCAACTGTACATATCAGACTTCTTACTCAAACCCGACTCTCTTCTGGTACCAGCAGAAAGTTAATGGGATCCCCAAGTACATGTTGAACAGATTCTCTAACACTGGACAAAATGAGGATGAATTCAAGGAGAGATTTCAAGCAAATCTCAGCAAAACTTCAGTTCCTCTGACAATCAAGAACCTGTGTGTGTCTGACTCTGCTGTGTACTACTGTGCTCTGAAGCCCACTGTGACTCAAACACACTCAACACTCACACAAAAACTCTCACATTGCAACAGCATCATTAAGCTATTTCAATTTCTATTAGAATAAATCACTTATTCAATGATTTAATTTTTAAAAACCTTTTTATCCATATATATACACACACATTCATTTAAAAGTTTACTCGTTTACATGATCTATAATTTACATCAGTTATGTTTACATTTGTATCAGTTTTCCTTTACAGTTGGTTTCAATTAAATTCATATTGCTCATACTATTACAATAATATATATAAACATAAATCTGGTTATTGCCATTAAAATCTAGATTTTGTGAATATGTATTATGTGCAGAAAGCTATGAAAGACCAGAAGAGGGCGATATACACTCAACATTGACATTTAATGATGTTCATTCTTCTTTAAAGAGTTAAAATATTATGAGTTTGATTAAAGTTTTAATTATTTCATCAAATTAAACTAAATTGCAGCTGTAATGAATGAGGACTCTAATGTACTGTACAGGTGAAACCCAATCACAGGCTTTATTACAATAACCAGCAGGAAGCCAAAAACATCCACCATAATGAAGAAAAGACTCTTAATGATTAGATGAGCTCTGACAGTCTTACAGCACAGCATTATAGTCTGGTTATGGTATATTATGGTTTCATATGTTTTCAGTGTTCATGAACTGATGTAATTTTAATGCTGTTCTCATCCTCTGACACTGACAGATAGGAGGAGCCTGTGGAGATCTGATATAGAGCAAACTAAACTCTTTTTCTTCCTACAGTGCAAACATGACGATCCTTTGTGTTCTTCTTCTGCTATTGTTGATGAAAAGTAAGAGAAATTTCCTGATTATAAACCTTTAATCACATGGTTTCTTGTTTTGTACAATGTTTGGAGTTTCATCTCTTTTTTATATTGCTTGAACTGATTTAACTGACTAATGCATCAGCACGATTCTTTCTTTGGGTAAGTTTGATCAAAAGTTTAATGGTTGTCTTGCAGGGGAGACATTTGCACAGTCAATAACACCGCAGCAGGAAAACAAGGTGCTTAAATCTGCAGGAGATGAAGTCACTCTGTCCTGTAAATATGATGGAGCAGTAAATAACCTGCACTGGTATCGTCAGTATCCGGGATCCAAACCAGAGTTCCTCGCATACATTTATCCACATGGACTTAAAAGTGAGCCTCTTCCTCCTCGTCTTTTACCTAAAGTTGATAAAAACAACAATCTTGTGTATCTGGAGATCTCCTCTGCTGAAGTATCAGACTCTGCTCTGTATTACTGCGCACTGACGCCCACAGTGACAGGAAACACATCATCACTGTACAAAAACATCCTCAACAATAAATCTCCTCATAAACTAAAGTTTTAGAAAAGGGCCAGTGCATCACAAAACACTTAAAATATCATAGATCAGTTCAGACAGTGGTGGTATGAAGAATGAAAAGTAGCAGTAATGCATCTAAACATCTTATGCAAAAAAATTTGTAATAAAGAAATGCATCAATAAATGCATGAATTGATAAACAGAAATGTAAATCCTACAGATCTTTTCTAACTATAAACCTGATGATGGTGATGATCTCAACAGAAGAAGCTCCTCCTATAAAGTTTTGTAGGTCAACTGCATCAAAGAGATACAAAAACAAGAAGAGACTCAAAACTAAAATAAATTATTTATAAATATTTGAGAAGTTAGGTCATAAAAATTGTTGATCTAGTAACAACATTTTATGTTTTTGTTTGTTTGTTTGTTTGTAAAATACATCCTATACTTCAGCTGAACTCAGTATTAAAGATGTCACTCTCACATCACTTTACTATTGTGCTATATATTCTAAAATATTCAAATAATAATCATAGATCAATTAGACAAGCACATTAGTGATTGTAACTGGATCTTTCTTCTCTTCTCCAGGTGTGAAATGTAAAACTTGTCCATGATGTTTCTCAGAGAGGAGGGACTACACAGATCTGACACAATCTGATCTCTTCAGTGAAACAATTCAGTCTGAATCATCTTAAAGTGAACACAGCGCACTGCACAATGGAGATTTATTCACTTATTCTCTTCTACAGTATGGCATGTATGTATAATTATGTTATATGAATTATCCATTGTTAATGATGAGTTTAATTAAAACAAATCTAATTAAAATGTACTTTTCCATATTCTTTTCAGCTGCTGTCTCTGGAAACATCACACCGAACAAAACAGACCTTTTTGCTGAGGAGGGTTCAACTGTTACATTATCCTGTAGTTATTCCTCTGCAGATTATCTATTCTGGTACCGTCAGTATCCCGGATCAGCTCCTGAATTTCTTGTGATCATCTTTGATGGTACAACAACCACCAAAAATTCTGATGTAGATCCAAGACTGTCTGTTAAACTCACTAAATGGGAACAAACTCATGTGGATCTGGAGATCTCCTCTGCTGCAGTATCAGACTCTGCTCTGTATTACTGTGCTCTGAGGCCCACAGTCACAGGAAACACAAGAACACTGTACAAAAACCTGTTACAATGAGAGAAACACAGAGACAGAGAGAAAAAATTGTGAGAAAGAACCTAGTATACAAATAATTACATAATCTAATACAAAAATGATAAAACATAAAACAAAGCAACATTCTAAAAGTGACTTCTTTTTTTTTTTTTCATTTGTTACACAATGAGATGGCGCTGTTTCAGTTGTGCAATACTTGCAGTTAACCATAAGAGGGCAGTAGTTACTCAATATTACCTTTGACAATACAGCAGCTGTTCATATCATATCAGTTTTACTTTAAATATTCTTAAACCTTCACAGAGTGCAGATCAGAGGACACAGTTGATCAGCCAGACAAACATGTGACTGAAGGAAGATCAGTAACATATAAAACAGATTCAGCACTATAAGGTTAGTATTTCTGAAGAATTATTATAAAATGGTGGGGAAAAGAGTTATCCAACACTATTAAATGATGTACAATATACAATACAGCATATGGATGAAAGTGAACAGCAGCAGGAAGTTCAGCGAGGAGGAAGTTCCTGTGTGTGTTTGTGACTGATCTGCAGTGACTTACAGCTCAAGCACTGAGAGCCTCAACAGAGAACTGATCTGATCTGATTCAACATGGACACATGCTTCATACTGATTCTCATTGTGGGAACAGGTGCGTTATTTATTAATTAATAAAATGCTGTACATAAACAATTACAATTTTAAAGCATCAAACAGCATTTTTTGTAAAAAAGTAAATATTCTTGCAATATAATTTTGTCAACCTTGTTTACACAAATCAAAAATCACTTTTTATTGTTCACAGGTTTGGTGACTGCAGACAACATTGAGCCAGATAAAGAGACAGAAAAAAACACTAAAGAAACAGAAACTGTCAAGCTGAGCTGCTCATATAGTACAAATAGTGAATATGTTCTGCTTTACTGGTACAGACAATATCCAAACAAAGAACCTCAGTATTTATTACGCAAAGCTGCACGATCATCGAGTGCTGCAACACACACTTCTGATAGTCGGTTTCAGTCGACTACATCACGAACATCCACTGAACTCACTATTACTGATGTACGTCTGTCAGATTCAGCTCTCTATTATTGTGCTCTAAGAGTTGGAGCCCAGTGATACAAAACATGAAACACGTCGTACAAAAACCTGAAGCTCTTTTCACTTTGAACCGATCTAGTGAAAACCACAATCAAAACCACAATCTATCCAGCCCCAAATGTAATAAAATATGTGGTAACACCTGTGTAAAATGAATTAGGTCTTTGATATAAGGCATAAATTAGAAATTTCAGAAAAGAAGCATTAACAACCCAGCAAGCACAGCATGGTGGGGCCCAGATGGGTGTCACCTGGGCTGTCTAACTGGGGCCCAGACATTTTTGTCCACAGTTTCCATGGAGGGCCCACATGGGTTAGCCCAGATGAAATGAACACTGCTCAGTGTGCACACTACAGGCTGTTAAATGTAACACAGAAACATGCTGGAGTTAATGAGATAATTAGGTGATAACGAGCAGAATCACCGAAGGACAGAGAAACAACAAGAACTACAACTTCAGCCACAGCCTTCGATGAAATCAACTGAAGATAAAAGACATTAAATCTCTCAAGATCTGATTAAACATCTCCACAAACAGCATTACCAGCTTCACTTATCACTAACCAGATTGACTTTATTTCTGACATACATCTACAAACATTGTTATTGAGAATTANGGCCAAGATTTCTAAAAATCCTTTCTTTATATTGGTCTTAAGTAATATTCTAATTTTCTGAGATACTGAATTTGGGATTTTCCTTAGTTGTCAGTTATAATCATCAAAACTAAAAGAAATAAACATTTGAAATATATCAGTCTGTGTGTAATGAATGAATATAATATAATTTTCACTTTTTGAATGGAATTAGTGAAATAAATGATACTCTAATTATATGACCAGCACCTGTATATATATATATATATATATAATTTGATTTTATAAAGTTCACTCGAAAAATAAAATAAATTATATAAATTAGGGATATAAGTTATATATATTTATATATTTTCATTGAATTTTTACTTTTTCCATCAAATCTTAAAATTTAAAATGCAAATGCGTTCTTAATTGAATTCTGAATTGCACATAGCCCTGATAATAACATCTAATTATTATATATATTTTTTATTTTTTCACAGCTCTCAAAAACAAAAATGTTTCAAAGGATTTCAGAACTAATAGAAGACAGCGTGTCAGAAAAGTACCATCTCTTTCTGTGACTTACCCTTCTGTCCCACCAGGGTTTTAATGGTGTCGGCTGTTTTTTTAATGCTGTCATTATCAGTGACATCCAAATGCAGCGCTGTGAGTTTGTCGGAGCAGGCCTTCTTCAGCTCATCCTCTCCCTTCTCTGTGTAGCAGCCTGCGATGACACGGAAACCCTTTGTGTCCAGGTGTCTGGCCAAGAGATTCCCAAAACCTGTGTCACAGCCTGTGATATACACAAACTTCTCCGATTTGTTGGGAACTCTTCCCAGTTCTCTGAACCACCGATAGACAAAGAGCAAGACTATGAGACCAACAACGTACAGGAACATGTCTGCAAAGAAAAGTAATTTTTTTAATAAGGAAAGAGGATTCACATTCATGCAACACCACCAACATCAACAAAATATAGATGGGAGAGAGCGCATTTGGTCAAATCTCTACTCATAAAGTACCAAGTGAATCATTAACTCACTGACTGACACTGCAAAACAAGGATTTTGTAGAAGATCAATAAAAACAAAAGATACATTTAAAATAAAGATAAATGGCAGTATATGATAAATAAAAGAATAATAATAGTACGTTTTCTGTTTCTTTAACTTTTCACTTTGGATAATTGTGCAAGTGGGTGATTGCGAAATGGTCAGATTCGTGAACGAATCGTTCTTTTGATTCGGATGTTCTCAAAGAATCAGTTGAACCGGTTCATACGAATCGGGCTGAATCAACAATTCATTGAAGCGTTAATTTCAAGCGGAGTGAACTGATGGAAAGAAACAATATAAAACAATCGTTAAAGTACTTTGATTTTGAATACTATAGCATTTGGGTGAACGAGGATTTGACTGATGTTACGGAAAGTAAGTTCAATCTCGCAAAAAAAGGAACTTACTGCAGTGTTGTAACTTATACCACCACAACTTGATTTTATGAGTTTTATCAACGCATAGCGTTGGTTTTAATAAGTATTTTTTAAATTATAACGTGCAAAAATATTTATTCGAGAGATGTACTTGTACATTATTGTTTTTGTAAATGCAATCGTGGCTGCAACAAATTGAACTGGGGCGCATGAAATTACAAGAAATGTAATAATAATCTTTCCTTTGATTTATTAACTAGCTTTATTGAAACTGTTTGGACATCATGTGATTGCGAATGTGATGATGAGAGATGTTGACGCAGTGACTTAAAGCGATAGTTCACCCAAAAATGAAAATTTGATGTTTATCTGCTTACCCCCAGGGCATCCAAGATGTAGGTGACTTTGTTTCTTCAGTAGAACACAAATGATGATTTTTAACTCCAACCGTTGCAGTCTGTCAGTCGCAGGGTGCGATTTGTAGGGGGGGATGGGGGGATTTCCTCCCTTCTGGTCTATGTATCCCCAGGGGGGATAAAAAAAATATCCCTCCCGGGTGATGCTACTCCACAAACCACCAACAGAGCATATAAAATACCAAAAATAAAAATCTTTTTTTTTAAACATCACCAAGTAAAACGCTGCATTTATACAGAACCGTCTCTTTACGACCACAACAAATGGGACACTTTTCAGACGCGCATTCCGACTTCGCCTCAGCGCCAGGCGCAAGTCAAACGAGCGCAGAAATGGTGCAGGTGACGAGGGAGCTTCAGTTGAACAACAGTGAACTGCGGTCAGATGAGATGTTGTCAGGCTATGTCGGTAAAACTCAGAAAAATTAACATGACTGTCCAATCAGCCGTTATTCTGTGCTGGTGGCACGCACTCAAGAATTGAATGCGCAAATGCGCCGGCGCGCTGCATAATTACTTTATTATAGCTTAAATAAAGCACGAAAAAAAACTTCGAACAATGACTGTCGTTGTTCTGTTGTAAATTAAGTAATGAAATTACCAAACGTGATTAAAGCTGCCTCAAATCTGTGCATGCATTTATTTGTTGACATGGTTTTAAATTGTTATCCAATTTTTTGGCCTTAAAACGTCTTAAAAATGCACATATGTACACCAGGGAAATCTAAATTTTCAGGGGAGCATGCCCCCGTACCCCCCTAGCAAAGAACATTTTCTGACCTCGGTATGAAACCCTGCGTACGGCCCACCTTATTCTATCTCATTTAATATGAAGTAAATGTGCATTTCTCCGAATGTGCGCACTTTTGGACTTAAAGTTTGTATGTGTATGCACTGTGATCAATAATACATTTGACCAAACGTGATTGAATGTAAAGGTTTGTGTCTCATTATTGTATTAATAACTACCGATTGATTTTGTATTTCTATCAGAAATTAAGAATTATTAGTGTCATTGTAAATAGTGGCGCAAATATCTAAGCCATCTAATACTTCAAATCTCAAGGTTGAATCAGAATTTTTTTTGTAAAAATGTTTCTGTAACAGCTGCCAAAAATAGAATATAGTTCCACTGTGGTTTTTATATACAGCTGTCGAAATCTGTCGTCCCCCCGTAGTTTCTAGATTCAAATGTTAAAAGTGTTTACTCATCTCACTTGCAAAAAACAGATTCAGTATTCTTCAAAAAGAATAAAAACAGTGAAATACAAACTCAGAATATTATGCAAATCATCAATAATCAAATTACACACATATACTTTATGTATTTAATATCACTTTATTAACCAATGTGTTTGCTGCTGACCTTCGATGATCCAATTCAACCATACAAAGAAGCAAAAATGACTTTAGATAAACATCACATTTGTGTTTCATTTTTCCTGCATCTGAAATCTCATACTTCCCTACTGTTTCACAGGCAAAGAACAGTATGTGACAAATAAAGTATGTCCAAAGTCAGTATTGATAAAAGAGAAGGCAAACAGTACCCGGATGAACTGCTACTTCTGGAGAGATTCTGAAGTGTGCATATGATGGACACTTTACTATCCCATGAGGCCACGGGAGAGGATTTATGAATGGCAGTGAAGCGACTCAACTGACACTGGTAGGTCACATGCTAATGACAACATGGCGGATGTAGTACCTCTGGATTCTAAAACATTTTTTGAAATTTTGTTTTTATTTAAATTCAATATTGTAAAAATGTCCATTAAGTATTAATTAATTGATATGTATTTGTTTACAATATAAAGTATTACATCACGTTTCAGTATGCTGCAAGAGCAGGGCAAAAAGAAGTGGCTGTTTATGCTTACAGAACTGAAACTTTGGGTTTAACCGCATTTTTTAAGACGAAAGCATCCGAGACGAAGGTTGGCATGTAGGAGAGAGGCAGCCAGAAGAACTTGGCATCCCAGCCTGGAGAATATCTGGTACGGGGATGGACCGCAGCCACAGCATGCTCCATACAGCTCACCACCTTCATCAGATCTGGATCCAACATCTTCTCAATCTTCTCCTTAATCACCAGCTTTGCTACAAAAACAATTACTAGTTATAACTTTTATAACTTCTAGTAACAGGAAGTGTGACCTTTATTTGCTATGATTTGAAACTAGTTATTGGATTTGAACTCACCTTTGTCGATGAAGTCACTGCCGTACTCATCCTTCACCTCCTGAGGCAACTTCTTCCATAATCTCTCCATATGACTCTCAAAGACAGTGGAGTCAGTAACAGGTGTTTTGAAGAATCCAGGTTCAATGCATAAAACCTTCACTCCAAACGGTGCCATGTTCCTCCTGCAGAGCAAAGAAAAACACATTAAATATAGTCACGGCGGCATAACTAAAATTGCCAGATTTAAATAATAAATTCTGGTAACATTGTTTGTTTGGTGGTAAAGTTTAACTGACCTAGTAACATTTGCACTTGTTAGAGAATTTTCTGAAATTATTCCCAGTATATTTTATATATACACACACTGTAGGCACTAAGTTTAGGATCATTGTCATGTTGTGCACAACGACCAAGAGCACGGAGTGATGGTAGCATCTTCTCTTTCAGTATAGAGCAGTACATCTGTGAATTCATGATGCCATCAATGAAATGCAGCTCCAGACACCAGCAGCACTCATGCAGCCCCACATAAGGACACTGACACCATCATGTTTCACTGTAGGCACCATGCATTTTTCTTTGTATTCCTCATCTTTGCGACGCCATACAGTTTTGAAGCCATCAATTCCAAAAACATTTATCTTGGTCTCATCACTCCAGAATATAGTCCCAGTAGTCTTCATCTTTTCCAGCATGGGCCATGGCAAACTCTAGGTATGCTTTTTTGTGCCTGGGCTTTAGGAGAGGCTTCTTTTGTGGACGGCACCCATGCACGCCATTCTTCTGCAGTGTACGCCATATTGTGTCACGGGAAATAGTCACCCCAGTTTGGCTTTCTACTTCTTTAGATAACTGCAGTGAACTTGCATGCCGATTTTCTTCAACCCTTCTCATCAGAAGACGCTTCTGTCAAGGTGTTAACTTCCGTGGATGACCTGGACGTCTCTGTGAGATGGTTGCAGTTCCATCTTTTTAAAATGTTTGTACCACTTTTGCTACAGTATTCTGATTGATAAGTAAAGCTTTGCTGATCTTCTTGTAGCCTTCACCTTTCTGGTGTAATGAAATTATTTTCCTTCTCAGGTCTTGTGACATTTGTCTTCCATGTGGTGCCATTGCTGACAGCATGAAATGGGAAGGGGTTTTAACACCCTTTTATAGTCAACTGTCTGCTGGACACCTGTGTAATGAATAATTAGACTCACCTGTGGTTGAATTCTTGTTAAATTAGACATTTGTAGACTAAAATTTAGCTTTGCTCCAGAGACTTTCAGTGGGGTGTACTCATTTTTGCATCACCCTAATTTGAGTAAAACTGAAAATGTTGTTCTCCAATTTATATAGTAACAGTTTTCCTGTTACTAATATATATCAGCAGTATTCTCCGGTTTATTTACTGTTATTACTCACCTGAGCATTATGGGGCGCTCTATTTGATGTGTATAGGTGGCCTATTTAAGGGAACAAAGAAGGAGAAATGGCAGGACAAATCTAAAGATAGACAAGACTTAGTATTTGAAGTTTTACAAAGTTTGTTTAGAATAAGGCAGTTAAGGATGGAGGTAAATTTCCTCTGGGTACCTGCACATGTGGGTGTGGACAGAAACAAAGAAGTAGACGTGCTAGCAAAGAACGCAATAAATCATCCACAAATAGAAATTAAGTTAGCTCTAAGTAAAGCTGAATTCAAGAGAGTGATAACATTTGAAGTAAGAAAGAAATGGCAAAAGTTATGGAATAGTGGGTCTAAAGGAAGACATCTTTTCCAGATTCAGGAGTATGTTGGAAATGAGAGGAAAAGATATGGAAATACAGTAGGAAGAAGGATGTTATTATTTCAAGATTAAGAATTGGACATACAGCATTAAACTATAGTCTGTTTAAAATAGGTAAGCATGAATCGGGAGAGTGTGACAAATGTGGAGAATTGGAAACAGTGATGCATATTCTTAATGAATGTTCTGCATATGAAAGGGAGAGATACCAATTAATACAAGAATTAGGATGGTTGGGAATTGATAATATTTCAGTGCTTGTGGCCTTTTTACCCTGGTTGAGGAACTTTAGAGTTCTAAGCTCATCTGTAAGTAATTGTCATTGTTTTTTTTGTTTAGTTAATAATTCATGTTTATAGCACATGGTTATGGTTTGTTTGAATTTTGTTTACAGAGGGTTTGTGTTCTGAACGTATATAAATTACTTGGGGGCCTAAACAAATGAGAAGATTGGTTGATTTCCATTTACTACTTGACTGTTACCTGTTGCTAGACAACGATTTACTTCAAACATTGACAAAGCTCTCTGATGATTGAACTCTGCTGTGGATCATCTTGCCATTTTAAGTACTGTTTTCTCTATTCATTTTCAACAAAGACTGAGCAAAGCTTACGGTCCTAATTGATGAGAAATCAAGGACTGTGCTTTGTGATGGACTGTATTTTTTTATCCTCTGGTTCCAATTGTTTGACCGTCAGATATTGGTGTCATGTTGAATAATGAATGTTTTGTGTGAATGTTTAATACACTTGACTCATGAGTAAGATTGGTCTGGTTGGTCCCTTATTTTATGTAGCACTTCAATTAAAGTTAACGGAATAGGTGTTACAATATTATTAACCTTACTTTCATGTTATAAGTTAAACAGATGTTATATAAAACTTAGTCTTGTCAACATTTTGGAAATTGTTTTTGTGTTCATTGAGATATTTTTTTAAATGTTACTTTTTAAAGGGGTTGTACTCATTTACTCTGAGCACTGTATATAAAACCTAAAAAAATTACATAACCAAAAATTGCCCTGACAACTAGCTGAAATAAGTTTAAAGGCACAATATGTAGTTTTTCGCCACTAGAGGTCGCTTATTGAGAAAGAAGGTGTAGCCTGATGACGCCTTGATTTCGCTGAATCATGGGAGTTGTTATCTTCACGTCTACAGCCGGTGGAAAAGAATCTGACAGGGCTCGGACAGAAATCATATTAATGGATGAGCTTATGTATTACAGATTTATTAACATTATTGTAGCATGAAGCAGGGTATGGCTGAAAGCTGTTGGAGCAGAAACGAGGCCGCTGGAACGATTGCTAATGAGACGAGCGTGACACACGGCACGAGAGCAGTGGATCTTTAATTATAACACAGTCGCTGCTTCCGCTTCTTCCGGTCAAGTGTATGTGGGGTAACGCAGCGCTGTTTTATCATATTAGATACATTTGTGTGTTGAAAGTTGTTATAATGATACTCTGCATTCGCTCGACGGTTACTATGAGACACTTGTTGCACACTGCAGTAAGCTAGATCGATATTAGGCATGGTAAAACATCTAAATCAAGAAAATGAGATTTAAACAATAAGACTTACTGTGTTGATCTATATAACAATGATTCGTTTTCTGTCAATGAATGTGTCCAAACAGTTGCTCACATGTCTAATAAAATACATAATATATAAAAGCGTCTTTGGTTGCCATTGTTTCTACAAAATAAAACCTGAAATCGAGGGTAATGCAGATATGACGTCATTGACAGGCGACGAAATGACACGGTCCGTGTCCTGGTTAAAATTGCTTATTTCTCTGGATTGAAACATTCTTGGAAACATTTGGGATAATGTAAGTGCACAAGTCAACAAAATATATAACATTGTTCTAGTGGTTTTTGGATATTTTATTCCAAAAATCTTACATATTGTGCCTTTAAGTACTAAAATAATTTTTATTTCAGTTGTAGTTTTAATAAAGTTATAAAATGTTAAAAACATAAAAAAATAATAGTATATAAATACTAAAATAACAAAGATTTTTTCCACTGTTAATGAGATTTTGAGAGTATGTCCTAAAATTGTCTCTTTTAAGAGTGCCCTATGTTTGGACATATTGCACTCTCAATATACAAAATCTCAAGAATTCAGGATTAAGAGGAACTAAGATCCTAGTCTGGAGTGCGTTTGGTCGCAAGTTCCGTTGAATTATGTGGGTAATGACAGAAAATGCGACCATAGTTGGCTTTGGGAAACACAGCCCTGAATGGTCCTGATATAAACAAAAGTGTAAATATACTCATTATAGCGGCATCTTGTGGCCAGTTCTCCCATACAGTGGTACACAGCCTTCTGCAGACTCCTTGCACAAATATTACAACTTTTATAATGACTGTCCATTCACAGTTGAAGTTATCAGCTGAATTTTGACGCTCATTTGTGCTGTCTTATCTGATATTTTTAGGATATGTTTGCACTTGCAGAAACTGCAGAATGTTTTGTTATGTTTGGACCTTGCATTCATAATATATATGTTGATTAATCAAAGTGTACCACACCCACATATTACATTTACTTGTATCTGAGAAATTCTTTGAATCTGAATTATTTTGATCGGTTTTTGAGGGGTCTCCCTCTCATAAGGAATCATTACTGGACATACTAACCTTAGACTGTCATTAAAAGCTTCTACTCCATACTTAGTAATGCAGTACGCCCCTCCCACAGTACTAATCCGTCCAAACACACTGGCCACATTGACCACTCTGCCCTTGGCTTTCTTAATGAGCGGTAACACACTCAGAGTAACGGCTATAACCCCGATCAGATTGACATCGATTATTTGTTTGAAGTCCTCGATATCCAGCCAGTCATTGGGAGCAGTTGGGAAAGAGATACCAGCGTTGTTGACCACGGCCCACAGACCTGCAAACACACACACACACACACAAATTACAAAATACAACCGTTTTCTTTCACCACAAGAGAAACTAAACACAACGCTTCCTGTCACGCTTTGGTGACAGGAAGTGTCATGTGAAAATCATGTGAAGAAACTACTTGAGTCAAACAACTTCATGAAAGAACACTATGAGAAAACAAAACATAAGCTTTTCAATTTTATTAGTTCAACACGTTATGTAACAGAACATGAATAATTAATTACATTAAAACATTTATTTTGATTAATTATTCCTGATTTGTTTAAAAAAAAATTCTTGACTGAAAATATAATATCAATGACGTGATGTGTCATTTTTTGTTTGTTTCAAGGGCATTAATAATAATAAAAAACAAAGATATGACATCTAAAGTATGTAAGGCAGTACAACTAGATCTCTTTTATTGAATCCAAAAGGATTAAATTATATTTTGCAACATATAAAGGTAATTTAAAGATTTTGAAGTGTCAAAAGATCATTTGGTTTAACCGTCCAAAGGCCAATACAGCCATTTCATTTGTGATTAAAATATCTTAAAATTTAATAAATGTATATATTTTTCATTCTGATCAAGTCATGCAATCAATATCATGTGACAGGATGTGACATCATTCAGACACCTGCAAAGGACCACATGGTTGTGAAACAAAGTAACTAACTCTCTTTTAACTATTTGAAAAATTCATGTTTTCACTTGCTCATACGCATGTCCCGAAACATCAGGTCATTCGATACAACCGCTATAAATCATGGAAAATTTTGTAATATTTTAAAAACTTGTACTAAATATAAAATGTTCGATTGTCCTTTTGCTAGCTAGCTAGATATCAGCCTGTTAGTATTGTTCGAAAATATCGTCATTCGGTAAAACTGAAATTTTGGTTAAACCAAATGACTTTTTTGGTGACAAATCTTGTACAAAATGAAAAAGCAGTCAGTAAGTATATTTTTATATATACACATACATATATATATATGTATGTGTATATAT
>RJVU01038255.1:2958592-3005351 GCA_003731715.1 Anabarilius grahami | reverse complement strand
TGGTTTTGATGTTTGTTTTGGATCATTGTCCTGATGGAAGATCCAACCATGGCCCATTATTGGATTTCTAGCAGAAGCGGTCAGGTTTTGATTTTTTATCTGTTGGTGTTTGCTAGAATCCATGATGGCATGTATCTGAACAAGATGTCCAGGACCTCCAGCAGAAAAATAGGCCCACAACATTAAAGATCCAGCAGTATATTTAACTGTGGGCATGGGGTACTTTTTTATCCATGTGTGCACCAAACCCATCTGGTTTGTTTTTTAGTTTCATCTGACCATAGAAGCCGGTCCCGTTTGAAGTTCCAGTCTTGTCTGACAATGGAGTATGCTGGAGATTGTTTCTGGATGTGAGCAGAGGATTTTTCTTGAAACCAACTTGTGGATGTAGGTTCTGTTTGATATTTTTTTTTAGGCTTTCTGAAACTCAAGACTCAACTAATCTCTGCAATTCTCCAGCTTCTTTGGACACTCAAACTTTCTTCCTCACCGCGCATTAGGACGATTTAGACACACGTCCTCTTCCAGGCAGATTTGTAACATCTTTAGTTGATTGGAACTTCTTAATTATTGCCCTGATGGTGGAAATGGGGATTTTCAATGCATTAGCTTTTTTCTTATAGCCATTTTCTATTTTGTGAAGCTCAACAATCTTTTGCTGCACATCAGAACTATATTTGGTTTTTCTCATTGTGATGAATGATTAAGGGAATTTGGCCTTTGTGTTTACAAATATTTGTACTCCTGTGGAACAGGAAGTCATGACTGGACAATTTCGTTCTCCTAGTCACCCTGGTGTGCTAAAAAATGTAAATATGAATGGGAATATACTTCAGAGATATTTTACTCATAAGAATTTCTAGGGGTGCCAATAATTGTGGCCAACATGTATTGGAGAAAAACATTTATTTCATAATGTGATTTTCCCCTCACTTTCAATTGTTTTACTTCGATGAAAGGTTAGAATTTTGTGAATTTTTTTAATGAAAGATCAAAAGGATAAACAATGCAGATTTATTTTCACAGCTGCCTTTGCTTATATTTACTAAGGGTGCCAATAACTGTGGAGGGCACTGTATATACATATATATATATATATACACACACCACATTCCAAATTATTATGCAAGTGACATATTAGTAAGATTTCAGTACAGTAAACATTCAGATTTTAGTTTTTCAAAGAAAATGTTTGTTTGTTTATTTTCCATGTCTTTTTAGATAACTGGTATCAATCTCAGACAAAATAATTTGCCAGGTCTATCAAATTATCATAAGATTTGTGAGTGATTTAGAGCACAGCAGAACTCGGTCAGATAAAGGCTTATTAAGGAAAGTTCCTGTCATAAAAAGTAATTGTATTAAAAAGGCAGCTATAAAAAAAGCCAGTGTTGAGCAGCAAACAGGTATTTAAAGCTGCTGGTGTCTCTGGAGTGTCAAGAAGCTCTCCATGCAGGCTGGCAGTTGTGCATAAAGATGCATTTTAGCCACCACTAACCAAAGCTCACAAAGAGAAACATTTACAGTGGGTTTAGAAACACATGAAGACTCATTTTTAAATAGTTTTATTTACTGACTAATGCCGTACTACAATGGATGGTCTTAATGGATTTCTGGATGGTTGGTGAATGGCCACCACGTTCCAACAAGACTGCGACGTCAGCAGGGAGCTGCCGGGTGATGATTTGGGCTGGAATATTGGGAAGACAGATGGAAGGTCCCTTTAGGGTCTCTGAGGGTATTAAAATAACTTTTGCAAGATATGTGTAGTTCATAACTGGCCATTTTCAGCTTTGGTATGAAAAGAAGGATAGTGCCTTCTGAAATACAATGCACTGTGCACTATCCCATGCTGCAAAAAAACAGCACAGCAATAAAACTGTTTGAAAATGTATTTCTAAACCCACTGTAAATGTTTCTCTTTGTGAGCTTTGGTTAGTGGTGTCTAAAATGCATCTTTACGCACAACTGCCAGCCTGCATGGAGAGCTTCTTGAGACTCCAGAGACACCAGCAGCTTCAAATACCTGTTTGCTGCTCAACACTGGCTTTTTTTTTTATAGCTGCCCATTTAATACAATTACTTTTTATGACAGGAACTTTCCTTAATAAGCCTTTATCTGACCGAGTTCTGCTGTGCTCTAAATCACTCACAAATCTTATGATAATTTGATAATCTCCATTCAGTTTTCACACAATATTAGTTGTTTTCATGCCTTTTGCTCAACATTGGACCATTTCATTCCATATTGCATAAGAACTGTGACTTGCTTAATAATGTGGAACAACCTCTAAGTAGGGTTTTCATAGATCTGTCAAATTATTTTGTCTGAGATTGATACCAGTTATCTAAAAAGACAATAAACAAACAAGCATTTTCTTTGAAAAACTAAAATCTGAATGTTTATTGTACTGAAATCTTACTGATATGTCACTTGCATAATAATTTGGAACGTGGTATATATATATATTTTCATTGAATTTTTACTTTTTCCATCAAATCTCAAAATTTAAAATGCAAATGCGTTCTTAATTGAATTCTGAATTGCACATAGCCCTGATAATAACATCTAATTATTATATATATTTTTTATTTTTTCACAGCTCTCAAAAACAAAAATGTTTCAAAGGATTTCAGAACTAATAGAAGACAGCGTGTCAGAAAAGTACCATCTCTTTCTGTGACTTACCCTTCTGTCCCACCAGGGTTTTAATGGTGTCGGCTGTTTTTTTAATGCTGTCATTATCAGTGACATCCAAATGCAGCGCTGTGAGTTTGTCGGAGCAGGCCTTCTTCAGCTCATCCTCTCCCTTCTCTGTGTAGCAGCCTGCGATGACACGGAAACCCTTTGTGTCCAGGTGTCTGGCCAAGAGATTCCCAAAACCTGTGTCACAGCCTGTGATATACACAAACTTCTCCGATTTGTTGGGAACTCTTCCCAGTTCTCTGAACCACCGATAGACAAAGAGCAAGACTATGAGACCAACAACGTACAGGAACATGTCTGCAAAAGAAAAGTAATTTTTCATAAGAAAAGAGGATTCACATTCATGCAACACCACCAACATCAACAAAATATAGATGAGAGAGACAGAGACAGAGCGACATGCGTCATAATCTGAAAACCACGCCCACCGGGGGGGAAAACAATCCAACCCTCTCCATTGACTTTGTATTGCGTGAGGCTGCCTCCTTGTCATTTCTGACTTATAACAAAAAACAGAACAACGTCTAAAAGCTGCTATGCGACAAGGTGTACAGCAAACAAGCTAAAAAACCCAGAACCAAAAACCCAGAAGTTTTTATAAGCTGTCGACCCAAAAAATGAGCGTTTAAGGACACAAAAGTGGATACAGGCGATTGAGATGTTACAGAACTATGACCACTGGAGGGGAACGTAATCAGCAACAGGAAATATAATATATAAAACTGACATTTGGATATTTGACTTATCAGTGACTAAATGTTTACTGCACACGTAGGCTTACTGAGGCATACTGAGTGTCAGGATCCCAAAATTAACCCATTCTTCCTGCTGATGCTTCACTTCCTATTGCCTGTATCCACTTTTTTCTCCTTAAAGGCTGGCTTTTACGGTTCGGTAGCTTATAAAAACTTAGTTCTGGGTTTTCTAGCTTGTTTGCTGCACAGCTTGTCGCATAGCAGCTTTTAGACCTTGTTCTGTTTTTTGTTATAAGTCAGAAATGACAAGGAGGCAGCCTCACGCAATACAAAGTCAATGGAGATGGTTGGATTGTTTTCACCCCCGGCGTGGGCGTGGCCTAAATCAAAGTCCCTTTAAGACAAGTCATTTCACTCGGCGGCCATCTTTGAAAAGCCTCACGGGCATCCAAGTGCAGCTCCTATCTCTTTGAATGGGGAAACATCAAATTCTCTAAAGCTGTGTGCCAAGCTTTCGATTAAATTTCAAATTTGAAATCACCAATGATATCTGACAACAACTGTCTCATCAATTTTGTTTCTAAACGCTCGAATCATGACAAAAAAATGTATTTTTTAGGCTGGATCAAGCTAATGCGCATGCGCAGTCCTAAATGCGCGTCTCTTGTGCCTAAATTCGGAGGCGCGCGTCTGACTGTTTCTATAGAAACCGGAGCTTCTAACGGCCGCTGCAGTGATGCGATGACTTTACCAATCGGCAATTGACCCTTCGCAAAGACCCGCCCCCCTTAGTTACTGTTGCTTTGTCCGACAAGCCGTGGCGCTTTCACGCCACATGCAGTGAAAAATACATCGCGGAGCAAAGAGGATACTGAAAACACGTCGACAGACAAGACAGAGCAGGTTACTTATGATATTAAACAAAGTCCCAGCTTTCAAACTGTGTATTTTCTTTAAAGAAATTCGAACAATAAAAGCTGTTTTGTGGCTCTTTAATGTGTCGTGACAGATTGCTGTGGAGCTTCAGCTCAAGCAACTCGTTAACCGATCATCTCTTCCTACTAGTTTATTTATAGCATCAAATAAACATGAATGAACATCAGAAGGAATGTTGTTTCAAACGTGGAAAGACGTCAGTACACACCATTTTTATGTTTAAGTCCACCGAGGTTAATTTTCTAACTCCTGACTGCTTTGTCGGACAAAATGGCGGATTCGGCGTTATGATTGGTTAGATCGCTTGTCAATCAAACTCCCTGCGAAGGGTCAATTGGCTCTTATTTAGAAGGCGGGACTTATTCCGCCATATTGCGCGTTGCACTTTCTCCCATTCAAAATAATACAAGTGAGGCGTCTTGTGTTATTCTATAGTCTTTGCCTAAATTCAATCTTACTCCCTTGACTTGATAGTCCCACTTTCTTCACACAACTTTTTCCAGCACTTCAAAAGTCTGATTATCCAATTTAAGTGTTATTTTTAATATGATTAACAAAAATCCTACAAACATTGTCCTTATTCTTAAAACTATAAGTAAATCAATCAAAAACCACAGCCAATCAGAACACAGTGTGGGCGGACTCTCGCGGCATTTGCACCGCTCGCAAGGAAATGGAAAAGTATAATCAAATTCACAAATTACACCATTTAAACATTAATAAAAAAGACATACTGAACTACTAAAACAATCTTTGTCATAGAATACACTTGTTTGTTCACAGTTTGAACGTTCTTGCATCCATTTGTTAATTTTAATATCTGAGGTGAATTACCACTGTTGCTTTTACTACGGCTACAAAGCTAGCACTAAATGATATTCAATCTCACATTACGCTTTTAACATTAAATAAAGCACATAAACATTATCTGAGATTATCATTGCCATACTTTGTCGTTGTTCCAGCCGCGACTTCGCATAGAAACCGTTTTTAAATTAGAATCGTTGCGTGTAACCGTCGCGGCTGGTAACTCAAACACCTCTGATTGGTCATTATTTTCAACAGAAATCCCTGTGATTGGCTACAATACTCAACGCTGCAAAATCACGTTGTGAATAGACACATCGGCAGCGTCGTTGATCTTACATGACTCAAATGTTCAACCAGATCGCTTTAATTTACTTACTTTTCTGTTTTATTAAAAAAAAATTAAAAATACAACATACCCAGTAAACACAGAACGTTCCCCTAACGTTCCCATATGGTTCCCGTTTGGTTAATTTTTTGGGGAACCAAATAAGAACGTTCTGGGAACCAAAAATTGTTAGCTGGGTATATGTTAGTAATATAACTCCGTTAATCTTGCATGCAATGAATAAAATTATATAAATTGCATTGACTTCACCAGTCAAAGCTCGACTCAAAAAGTACCAAGAATCATTAACTCACTGACTGTAGGACACTGCAAAACAGTATGAAGGATTTTGTAGAAGTTCAATAAACAAAAGATACATTTAAAATAAAGATGTATGAGGAATGATAATTGTACTTTTTTCTGTTTCTTTATCTTTTCACATTGGAGAATTGTACAAGTGGGTGATTGCGAAATGGTAGCGATGGTCAGATTCGTGAACGAATCGTTCTTTTGATTCGAATCTTCAGAATCAGTTGAACCGGTTCATACGAATCGGGCTGAATCGGTCAGAGCAGTGCTGCCAATTTAGCGATTTTGTCGCTAGATTTAGCGACTGCCCTGCGCCTTTTGAGTTTTTTCAAAAGCCTAGCGACAAATCTAGCAACTTCTTGGACAAACCTTATCTAGATTCTGTGACTCGACACTATATTTAATTAATATAGATCAGTGGCCAGTATGACTTCATCTAGCGACATTTAGCGACCAATTTTAGCTACTTTTAGCTGAAAGCAATTGGCAACACTAGGTCAACAATTCACTGAAGCGTTTATTTAAGCATTTCCGATTTGAAATTAGCCGAGAAGCGGCGAGTGAACTTATGACAATATAAAACAATCATTAAAGTACTTTGATTTTGAATACTAAGAGCATTTGGGGTGAACCGATGATTTAACCGATGATTTGACCGATGTGACGAAAAGAAAGTTCAATCTCGCAAATAAAATAATTAAAAAGTAATAAAATAAAAAGTACTGCGATGTTGTAACTTGTACTATTACAACTTGATTTTATGACAGTTTTATCAACGCAAATACGAAATAGAGTTGGCTTTAATAAAAGTCACTTAATTATTATAACGTGCAAAAATCTTTATTCGAGAGTTGTGCATTATTGCTGTTTATTGTAAATGACTTATTTATGAGCAGAATCGTGGCTGCAACAAATTGAACTGAAATTACAAGAAACGTATTAAAAAACGTAATATCTGCTTATGTTTATTTTTATTTATCAACTTATTTATTGAAACTGTTTTGAACATCGGATATCGGGACCACGTGATTGCGAATTGACGTAAAAGAACGGCTCAGTTTGTTCTGTCCAAATGAACTGTTTGAAAGAACCGATTCCCGAAAGTGAGTCGGATCTCACTTCACTAATAGGTATTGGGTGTGTAGCCTACATCAACGCGATGTCAACAACGACACTGAACTTTTACACTGTACTGTCGTTGCATCGGAAAGAATAAAAGAAAGAAACTAAGCTAACGTTGTTGCAACATCAAAATGTCATTATAAGAAAACGCGTGATCAATACTCGAAAATGCCCTGACAGGAATCTTTTGCAAACAGCATGCATTTACTAAAAACTGGAGTTTTTTCACTGTAACTTCTTGCAAAACAGTCAAAAAACAAACCGCCCGTATAGGCTACTCACCGTTTCTTTATAAGTCAGCTTTCTAAGATATCTGTTTCTAGCGAGTCAGTTGTCAGTAGTGTGAGAATGTGTTTGTTCTTCTCTACCGCTTTGTATCTGGCACGAGTTAAGTGTGTGCTATGTAATAAGTGTTCCGTGCTGCTCCTGCAGGGGGCGCTGAATGACCAGAAAGTAGATTTTCCTTCCTTCTTTCACAATCTCTCTGAGTTTGGCTGCTGGTAGAAAATGTGGCAGTTACAGTGGGAAGGTCAGGTAAAACACCAGAGATTAAAGTCTCTCATTTCTCTCTAGCATTTTTCTTACAGTTGCAAAGCAGCTTCACTGTAAAAAAATATTTTCACGATTTATCACAACATTTTTTATTTTATCAAATCAACTTTGATAATTAATGTGGTTCAGATAACATAATATTTTACATTTCTGTTGATTAAAACGATCACTTTCATTGTATTAACTCAAATTTTTAATTTCAATGAACTCAGTGTTTCAGTGTTTTTACAGTGTTTGAACAAAGGTGAGGTTGTTGGTAATCATACAATAATAATAAAGCAAGCCACTTGAGCCATATACACGATTTACAAAAACGCTTTAGCACGACATGTCGAAATGATGATGATTATTATTATTAATGTTAAATACCTGTAAATGCATCACTTGCTGCTTAATAAACATCACCGGTGTGACAACACTCTCCTCAACACACCATTTTTGATATTTCTATTTATCTTTATTTCAGTTTTATTTTTAGTAATGTTAGTACCCCAGGTAAAAAAAAAAAAGTACACTTCTATAATGTACTTTAAGTGCTCTATTTTTGTGCACTAATTTTGTACTTCATATACAAAAAAATCTTCTTGAGTACTTCTTAAGATAATCTTAAGAACATCTACAGTAAGTGTACTCAACTGTGCTATTTTGAGACAGCATGAAATGTGAACTAAAATGTGCTTTTAATATACTGTCTCTGTATTTAGAAAATGTATTTACCTACTACTTATAGTGCATTTGAACCCATAGTGTACTACAAGTGGTATCTAAGTACATTTTCTAAATACAGAGATAGTATATTAAAAGCACATTTAAGTTCATATTTCATGGTGTCACTTAGATGTTCTTAAGATTATCTTAAGAAGTACTAAAGAAGAATTTTAAGTACATTAAGTACAAAATGAGTGCACGAAAATTTATTGAAGTGTACTTTTTTTTTCACCTGGGACTTCAACTTTTTTTTCAGTTAGTTATCAAGTCAAAAACTAATTTAAGTGTTGTTTTTGCATCTAATATTTATATTGTATTCATGTAAGTTAACAACTATGATTTTTAATAGTTTTAGTTAATAACAGCACAGGTCCTGAGATCAGTTTCTAAAGGAGTAGTTTCCTGTGTTTGGGAACGTGTAAACAGTACATTCCCAAACACAGGAAACAACCTCGGACTTCTTTGAAACTGTATCTACAGTGA
This sequence comes from Anabarilius grahami, assembly GCA_003731715.1. NCBI lineage: Eukaryota > Metazoa > Chordata > Actinopteri > Cypriniformes > Xenocyprididae > Anabarilius > Anabarilius grahami. The sequence goes on along the minus strand of RJVU01038255.1, from coordinate 2,996,704 downwards.
GCAGGAATCACTTGTGTTATTGTTAATGCTGCAGTTAAAAAGCTCCAGGGCTGCTGCACACTTCCTATTTGATGCATTCAAATTATTCATTTAGCAGAGACTGTTATTCAAATAAAGCGACTTAAGCGGTTCGTCCTGAAGAGACAACAAGAGAAGTGCCGCTTCACAAGAAGTTTCAAGATTGCTCAGAGAAGCAGGTGAGACGCACATTCATACAGGACTGACGACTCAAAAACATGGATTGAGTTCTGTGTATGAACAGGTAAGTCTCTTGTCTGGAAGTATACCAAATATCAAGACTCTATAAATTTAACCCTTTTCAGGCCAAAGACCCATTGGTGGATAAAGAGACTGAGCTGATATATAAAATTGAGTCTTGCATTTACTGTTAAACCTGTCATATAATATATAGTGCCATATTAACATACCGTATTTACATACTGTTAACTTTATACATTTTAATGCAGGGACTGGGTTGAATTGAGAATGCTTTTTAAAGCCGTTATTAATTATATATCTTGATACGTGATGTACAAATGACAATGAAGAGTGGGAGAGTTGCAAGATGCAACTTTATGGCAGAATATCGCAAACAACGACACCAGCTTTTATCACTTTAACTGTAAAACTGATTAATAAGTGATAAGTGATTTATCACGGGTCAAAAAAATACATTGTAGTTATTCACCGCCCGGTCACTGACCTAATTTTACACACTTTTTTACCACAAGATGGAACCTGAGAGAGTGTCTTTTCTCGTTTAACATAATTTAATTAACTGTTTATGTACATTTTTGTCACAACAGTATTTGAGTCCATAACGTTTCTAATTTTCTAAAGAGTTTTGTAAAGAGACAGACTGTTACAATATTTGTATCTGTTTCCAAATATATAAAGCTTGTTTTATGCATTTTCAACCCATTTGTAAGGCTTTAATTAGATTACAAATGCATGCATGCCATATTTGTTTGTGTAACATAATATTAGGGCTTGAAAAATGCTGTTTTTGCTTTTTAGTTGTTATGACGCTGTTGTGTGATTCATTGGCCACCAGATTACAATGTTACGTATCAGTTATTTTGGCATTTCTCTTGATCTGTTGGGTAGGTTATCATCCTTATGATATATTTTACTTTCATAGGTTTTGATTTACTGTTTCAATAAGGATTGATGTAAGACATACACCATATTAGCATCATAAATTTGCCCTAAAGGCTCCCAAAATGTCAGAACAGTAGCCTAATATATACACCGATCAGGCATAACATTATAATCACTGACAGGTGAAGTGAATAACACTGATTGTCTCTTCATCACAGCACCTGTTAGTGGGTGGGATATATTAGGCAGCAAGTGAACATTTTGTTCTCAAAGTTGATGTGTTAGAAGCAGGAAAAAGGGCAAGCGTAAGGATTTGAGCGAGTTTGACAAGGACCAAATTGTGATGGCTAGACGACTGGGTCAGAGCATCTCCAAAACTGCAGCTCTTGTGGGGTGTTCCCGGTCTGCAGTGGTCAGTATCTATCAAAAGTGCTCCAAGGAAGGAACAGTGGTGAACCGGCGACAGGGTCATGGGCAGTCAAGGCTCAAGGAGTTAATGCTTGTTCTGATAGAAAGGTGTCAGAATACACAGTGCTTTACAGTTTGTTGCATATGGGGCTGCATAGAACAGTCAGTGTGCCCATGCTTACCCCTGTCCACCGCCGAAAGAGCCAACAGTGGGCACGTGAGCATCAGAACTGGCAACGTTCTGCTGGGAAACCTTGGGTCCTGCCATCCATGTGGATGTTACTTTGACACGTTCCACCTACCTAAGCATTGCTGCAGACCATGTACACCCTTTCATGGAAACGGTATTCCCTGGTGGCTGTGGCCTCTTTCAGCAGGATAATGCTCCTGCCACAAAGCAAAAATGGTTCAGGAATGGTTTGAGGAGCACAACAACGAGTTTGAGGTGTTGACTTGGCCTCCAAATTCCCCAGATCTCAATCCAATGGAGCATCTGTGGGATGTGCTGAACAAACAAGTCCGATCAATGGAGGCTCCACCTCGCAACTTACAGGACTTACAGGATCTGCTGCTAACATCTTGGTGCAGATACCACAGCACATCTTCAGGGGTCTAGAGGAGTCCATGCCTCGACGGGTCAGGGCTGTTTTGGCAGCAGAAGGGGGACCAACACAATATTAGGAAGGTGGTCATAATGTTTATGCCTGATAAGTGTATATACTGTGTGTGTGTATATATATGTATTAGTGCTGGGTGTTTAATTAAATTTAAATTTAATTAATTACTTTCCCTTAAAGTAAAGTAAGGGATTACCTTTTTTTTTTTTTTTGTAATTTACTTAGTTACTTCTGATGTAATTGCATGAAATACTGTACAGACTCCCTACAAAACAATTCTATATAAAACATATTATATTGAATTGTATAATATTATCACTTAACTTGTATCGTCTTTCATATTTTCCGTTTTGCCCAAACTTGATCTTAATATTTTGCTCATTATATATCCATGAGGAATACATGATAAATGCTGAGATATGAATACGCCTGTCTTTATAATCTCTACTGCACTGGATTCAGATAGTGGGGATAAATATTTGTTTTTGACATGTCACAAAAAGGGTTGAATGACCGCTAGGTTATTAAACTATTATCTTTTATGATCATACATGATGCATTTATTAATTCTGTCTGAATACAATAGTACATAATGGGGAGCATTATCCAAAATAACCATGACTGATTACTATTAATATGACACTGATATCAAATGGCACATTATAGACCTTAGCGAACAAAAAAAAAAAATTTTTTTATCATATTGTTATCCCAACCTTGTCTTAATAAACCAACAACCCAACGGTCATTCAACCCGATTTATTACTGATGTCTATGTGATGACGTTAATAATCAGCAGTATACCTCAATGTGATTTGATCAGTGATTAATAAATGTGACCAACATCAGAAAAAATTTCACATTGGCAACTCATTAACACTTTTAACATTATTTCCCTCCCCAAACTCATAATGGCCATCTCAAATCTGTTTGGAGTAGAGAACAGAACAGACTTGTGCACAGCTTGACCTTGTCAGGCTGAGATCAGGTAATGTCTTATCAGTCTAATAAAGGGGAAGATAGTGTTGGAGGTGTGGACTGACTGCACTGATAGAAGAGCCCCTCTGACATGAGAGAATCACCACTGAGAGCAGCTCAGCGCAACAGGTATGAACCACTTTCTCACTTTCTCTATTACAAAAAAAGACTATAACAGTTGTTACATTTAAATGATTTGATTGAGCAGAGTTGATTTAGAAATAGAAAAGAACACAAACGAGATCTTTTCGATGTCTCAATAGTTTGCATTGAGATTACATGAAGACTTTTGCTTCAGTCGGCCGTGTTTCGGATTTGTTTTCTCTCAAGACAAAGATGCCAATATAGTTTCAGGAGAGATCTCGGCGATGTCTTGTACTGTTTTGATAATACAAACATGTTTTCTTATCAAATTCTTGCAAAACAAAATGATATGAGCTGCTATTGACATTACATTGCTTTTTAATCTAACCACTCTTAGAAAATATAAGGTTCAATGGTGTTTTATATAGAACTCAATTTTAAAGGCATGGCTGATTATGATTTTTTTTTAATGTAATGTTGCTGTTTGAGCATAAACAACATCTGCAAAGTTACGACACACAAAGTTCAAAGCAAAGGGAGATATTTTCTTTTAGAGAATTTGCTGTTTAATTTGCTGGGACTACAACGAGCTTCTTCCCCTGTTAGTAACATCACTAACCCTAAAATTGACATAAACCCCGCCCCCGAGAACACGCAACAAAGGGGGTGAGGCCATGTTGGGCTGCTTTAGAGAAGAGGAAGAGTTGTTGTAGTAGAGTGTTGTTGACATGCCGTCATTTTACGCCGGACTGCTTCACAAACGAGGGTCAATTCAACACTGGATTTGCACAAAAGATTAACATGACGGCACATGCTAGTCGATGAGTTGAATCAACTCCACAAACTTGTCCACTAACCATTCAGAAACGTCCAGTTTCATTCTAAAAGTTGTAACTTCTTCCTGAGTCTCTCCATCAGTGTCGACTCCGGTTTGAACAATGTAAGGCTGAACACCGTTACTGACAATCCTCATTTTGGCTGCGTGAGATTCTCCAGCTTTGTTGTTGTTGAGCAACCGAAGAGCGAGCTGTTAAAGCTCCGCCCTCTTCTGGAAAGGGGGCAGGAAGCAGCGGCTCATTTGCATTTAAAGGGACACACACAAACTGTGTTTTTGCTCACACCCAAATAGGGGCAAATTTGATAAGCTATAATAAATGATCTGTGGGGTATTTTGAGCTGAAACTTCACAGACACGTTCTGGGGACACCAGAGACTTATATTATATTATTATCTTGTAAAAGGGGCATAATAGGTCCTCTTTATGCCAAAAAGATTCTATATAAGGAGAATCATATATGATATAATTGCTTAATACTGTTAAATTAAATAACCCATTAAACATTATTTCTAGTATGTTTAATTGTACAATTAAAATAAAAAAATGGATTAAATCAAAATTAATTAAAACTAATACATAAAATAACCCCTAAAAGGTTCGCCTAACAGAGCCCTTTAAGGTTCTGTATGGAGCCTTATCGTCTAAGTGTGGATGTAAACAGTTGTCTCTTTTTTTGTATTTTTATTTATTATTTATGAATGTATTTTTTTAATAATGTTTATAATTCTGTAATAATTCATTGGACATAATCAGTTCAGGATTCTTAATATTCAGTAACTAGCTCTGTTATATAATCAGTATGAAGTGCCAGGTTAATAATAGAAGGTAAAAGGTTATTGTCTCTATAGTTCAACACTCAGGAGTAATGAATAGAGAAAAAAAAGTTCAAATTACTACCTCTTCAGTACAATGTACAGATAAGACTAAATGTTTTGTTTTGTCATAATGAGATGTTATTTGATGCTGTTGAGAAGTTAAAAATAGTTATTCCTCTGTAAAACCACATTTCAGATACAGCCAAACTGAAGAATGAAGAAAAATAAAAGTCAAAACTCTCCAGATAAAAACACATCATACAAAGCTGACGAAGGTAAGAACTGTAGCATGCTGTTGCACAAGATCTGCAATTACATGTACATAATAATTAAGTAAAAACAAATTAGTTTTTGATGTTTTACTCAGCGCAACTAATTTTCTATCACACAACTTTCTTACAAAACAGATGCTGACCTCAAGTGAGTATTTAGTTTTTATTTATTGACCTTTGTTTCTATTAATCTATATTACTTATGCATGATATGACAAAAATGCTACCATTTCAGATAAACATTTAATATTTTGTTGTTAAATGTGTTGATAAAATGAAGTAGAAAATGAGGGAAAAGGCTAAAATTAGAAAACCAAAAAGGCCTCATAAAGGTTGTGCTTGAAAATCAATTTTAAGCTACAAAAGGCATATCAATTATTTCTGTGTCTGAAGGAATGGCAGCAACAAAACAAAAGAGAAAGCTCTGACCGTTGGATTCTTTCAGCTGGTAAGTGTCTCGATATGATTCTGCTGTTCAGATTGATGTAATTCTTGATTTTTCTCTCACATCACTGACCTCTGTCCAGTTCCGCTTTGCCACATGGAAGGAAGCTCTGATGATGGTGGTTGGAAGCGTGTGCTCTCTGGTCCACGGCGCCGCGTCCCCCCTCATGCTGCTGGTGTATGGCATGATGACCAACACCTTTGTGGACTATGAGCTTGAGGTTCAGGAACTGACCAACCCGAACAAAACCTGCGTCAATAACAGCATTACCTGGCTGAACGGGTCTGTGGTCGAGAGGCCGGACAACACCACCACGTACTGTGGGTGAGTGAGGATGTTCAAGACAGTTTGAGGCATACGAATGATTCCTCCTCACGACAACCTCAGCGGCCCCATTCGAATGTTATTTTTCTGTGCAAGTGCAAGAGCCTAGGATGTTGTTTTTTTGTTGTTGTTTTTTTGTTACACTTTATTTCGATAGTCCACTTTAGACATTCTTCTAACTAACTATAAGTAACTTTGNTTGCAATCCAACGGTTGTTTTTCTTAAATGAGCCGGCCTCAATGACGTATACAGCCTTCAAATGCGACCTCCGGAGGATGAAGCCTTCGAAATGAGTAGCCTGTACAAATAGTTCAGACTATGTGCCAATATGTAGTTCATGCAGTGATATTTATATTTTATAACAGATCTATAGGTTCAGATGTTTTGGTAATGGAATTTATTCATGCAAAATAAAAGGCTGATAACTTTCACTTTGTGATTAAGAAGATTGAGTGAATGTAGGTAATAGTTCTGGTGGATGAAGGGCCCCCTCAAGAGGTAAAGCCCAGGGGCCCCTTGTAGTCTTAATGCGGCCCTGCCGGCATTCGCTGTGTTATTAAGCCAGGCACACATTTAACGACTAGCTAAAACATTCTAAGACTATGCTCAACATACAGCGATTGTTTCCTGCTCCTGAAGCAGATTTATATACTTTCACATGGAATTTGAACACCGACTGTAATCGCAGACTGAACGCAACTGGCTCTGACTGGACGCGTTTGAGCGCGATCAGTCATAAGTATCAATTTACATTCATAATCGGCCTTACAATCGTGATTTAAAGCCGCGCACACACTTAGTGGATTCATTATGTCGGACTCACCGCAGGTAACTCATAATCTGCAGTTGTTACTCCTGTCTCCTGACAAAAACATTGCATGCGGCGCCTGTGGAGTGTGGAAAGTTACTGGAGCGCGCAACCGCGCGTCTCTCACAAGGAACGTCATGGCAGTGATTGACAAGCCAGAGGACTAATCGTTTACACGATGATCGCGTTAACGATTGGCTGATGTTTTTAAGGCCCTACCTCGTGCACAGATGATGTATATTAATATTATTCCTTTCAGTGCACCTAATAAATAGTCTTTTATCAGTTAGTAAAGACAGTTTCAAGTAATATTGCAAAAATGTTAAAACAAACATCCTCTGTACCACCTTTAAGTTAGGGTTCAGGTTAGTAGAATAAGTTGACGTACTTGCAAAATTACTTATAAGAGACTGTCTGTTGGTGGACCATCAAAATGAACCAGGAATAGTGGATTTAAAAGGAATAGTTGTTTCAAAGGTATTACTTTTCAGTAAAACAATATGAAGACATGTTTTTTTTTATATTGAGATGAGTCATGCATAATAAGACCAGGAATCTGCGTTAAGAAAAGAAAATCAGGCCAAGTGTTAGCAGATATTAAGAAGATAGTACTAATACTGTAGTTGCAAAGTTACTTATAGTTAGCAGAATGTCTAAAGTGGACTATTGAAATAAAGTGTTACCTTTTTTTCTGAAATTCCTTAGGAGAAATATTTGTAGACATCCATATTTAATTTTCAGTCACTTTATTACAGTTCAAACAGAAAATACAGGAAATATGTAAAAAAAAAATAAAAAATAAATAAGAACAAAATTGTTTCTTTAAGCAAAAAATCAGTATTTAGTGTGATCTCCTACTGTCACATGTCTCCTAGACTTCCATTTTCTCAAAGAAGAAACTTCTCATCAGATTTTGAAAGTTTTCTTGGCCTTCCATTCCTTTTCCATTCCATTTTGGTTTAAGAGAGCCAGGTTCCTGCTATTGCTCAAATGTGAGGGGAGGTCACTAGATACTTGCCACTTTAGCCTATAAAAGCAGTTTTTCTCTCTTTTTTTTTTTTTTTTAAAATACTGCATACAAATTTACTATATTTTCTGGTTATATTCTAATAAAGAGACTGAGAATTAATTATATATTGTCATTATATCATTGCTAAAAGAACATCTAATGGTGGCCTAAGACTTTTGCACAGTACTGTATATAATTATATACAGTATATAATTACTTTATACAGTAATATAGGCTAGTATATTGTAAAGGTATATTGCGTTAAAGGTCTTTGGCTTTCAGTAGGAAAGGTGTCATTTAAGCGGCCCCTAAGTTAATACAATTTTTACAACGGAAGTGATTCAATCAAAAACCTACTTTAGCTCGATAATAACATTTTCTTAGAGCTGCAGTAAAGCCAAAACAATCTGTCAAATAATTTTCCTATTATCACTGTGAAGCTGCTTTGAAACAATCTGTATAGTGAAAAGTGCTATATAAATGAAGATGACTTAACTTGACTAAATACTCTTGCTCTGTCCCTTTCTACAGTGTGGATATTGAGGCTGAGATGACCAAGTTTGCATTTTACTATGTTGGAATTGGAGCTGGAGTCCTTATCCTGAGTTACTTTCAGGTACAAGAAAAACATTTTACTGTACAATCCAGATGAATGCACTTCAAGGAACTGATCCAATATTAACGTCTATCTAGTATAAGAGATGCAGTCAGGGTTCTAATATACAAATCTTCGTCCATTGATCTCAGTAGTGCTGCAGGTCTGCTGGAGACAGAAATATTATTATGTCAGAACCTCAAGAAGACGTCTAGTTTGTGAATTCATGGTATTCATGAGCATTCACTCTGATTTCAGATCGCTCTCTGGGTTTCTGCTGCCGCCAGACAGATCCAGCGTATCCGAAAAATGTACTTCAGGAAGATAATGCGCATGGAGATCGGCTGGTTCGACTGCACCTCCGTCGGGGAGCTGAATACGAGAATATCTGAGTAATATTCAAGTCTTTCTGTGCTTTCTTACACTATTGTTAGCTATGTGCATGAATCTGTCATAGTGTTAAATATTAAACTTTACAAGATGCCTCAAAACGTGCATCTTGAAGAGTACTGAGAGTTTTCCGTGGACGATAAACTTTCAAATTTATGAAATGATAAAATCTAGTTTAATTTAGCATGTTTGTGACTTCTTTTTTTATGTAGTGACATTAACAAAATCAACAACGCTATAGCAGACCAGGTGTCCATCTTCATCGAGAGGATCTCAACATTCATATTTGGTTTCATGGTGGGATTCATCGGCGGATGGAAGCTAACGCTGGTGGTGATAGCAGTGAGTCCTCTCATAGGACTGGCTGCAGGACTCATGGCAATGGTTGGTATCACCGCAAACATTTTAATATGAAAGAGATGAACCACTTTTAGAATTCAATGAATATGTAATGTAATCTAAATGTGTTATATTGATGTGAAGGCTGTGGCGACGCTGACGGGTCGTGAATTGAAGGCCTATGCTAAAGCCGGAGCGGTGGCTGATGAAGTCCTTTCCTCCATCAGAACGGTGGCCGCCTTTGGAGGAGAGCACAAAGAGGCAGAGAGGTACAGCATGGCCGCTTTCTGTCAATGCAACCCTCTTCACTTCTGGATACTCAAAGTGAAACAGGATATTCAATCTGAAAACAATGAACTTTCATCAATCTGGAATTATGTGGATTATGGTTGAAAGGAAGGGGTTGAAATAGTAAAGTGATGGTGACGTCATTTAAAAGGATGTCGTTTCAAAGGCATTACTTTTCAATAAAACAATATGAAGACGTTTCTTTTTACTGAAATGAGTCATGCATAATAAGACAAGGAATCTGCATTAAAGGTTTAGTTCACTTTCAAATACAATTTTCCTGATAATTTACTCACCCCCATGTCATCCAAGATGTCCATGTCCTTCTTTCTTCAGTCGAAAAGATATTAAGGTTAAGGTCAGTGCAGCTTCAAAGAGCTTTAAACGATACCAGACGAGGAATAAGGGTCTTATCTATTGAAACGATCGGTCATTTTCGGAAAAAATTTAAATGTATATGCTTTATATAAACAAATGATTGCCTTCCAAGTGCTTCCGCCAAAACCTCACTTTCGTATTCTTCAAAAAGCTTACGCTGTATGTTCTACGCCTTCTCTATTCTACTTACGCAAAAAATGGAACTGGCGCTGCGTTCGGTCCGGGTTAGTTAAAGGGTTAGTTCACCCAAAAATGAAAATTCTGTCATTTACTCACCCTCATGATGTTCCAAACCCTTTCGTTCATCGTCAGAACATAAATGAAGAATTTTTAATGAAATCAGAGAGATTTCTGTCCCTCCATTGACAATCTACGCAACTACCACTTTGACGGTTTAAAAAGTTCATAAAGAGATTGTAAAACTAATCCATATGAATTGAGCGGTTTAGTCCAAATTTTCTGAAGAGACACGATCACTTTATATGATAAACATACTGAATTCATCAGCAAACATAAACAAAAGCTTAACCGAACCTGCTTGATGCAAGAGAACAAACCTCATTGATTCTTGTGGGAGCTCAAACATGCTGCGTAACACGAGAATGAACCTCATTGGTTCTCGCACGTCAAGCAAACATGCTTGAGCTTCCGTGCGTTGATGAAGATGAACAAAAGTCTTATGGGTTTGGAACGACTTGAGTGAGTAATAATGACAGAATTTTCATTTTTGGTTGAACTAACCCTTTAAGTTTATTGGTAACACTTTACAATATTGGTTCCATTCATTAACATTAGTCAGCTACATGAGCTAACAATGTGTTAATGTTAGGGACCTTAGTGTAAAGTGTTATCAGTTAATTTCTTCCAATTTGATATTATTAAATGCTTCTTTTTTTCTTTTTCTTTTTTGCACATCAATCTAAGATGAATTATTGTTTAGTCAATTTGTACACAATTGTTTATGAATGAAGTCTGGACACTTTCATGGGTGCTTTTCCATAAAAAAAAAAATCTCCTCTGTAAAGTGAATTTTTTTTCTTTGGTTATTTCCGCAGGTATGACAAGAACCTCATCGAGGCCCAGGCATGGGGTATTAAGAAGGGAGCAATCATTGGTGTGTTTCAGGGCTACCTCTGGAGCATCATATTCCTGTGTTACGCTCTAGCTTTCTGGTACGGCTCAAAACTGGTCATTGAAACCAAGGAGCTTACACCCGGCGGCCTCGTTCAGGTATGACTTCCAACACAAAAGGAGAAATTCTGAAGAAATATAAATTTTGGTCTTTACCTCATACAAAGCTACAGTATCATATGACTTCAGAAGAGTTGGAATATATGGACTTTTTTTTTTTTGTCTTATGTGGAGCTTGACAAACGTGGTCAATATGAACCGTCGTATGGAAAGTAAATCTTTTGTGTTACACAGAAAAAATAAAACAGTTTTGGAATGACATGAGTGTCACGTTTGGCAAGGCAGATGAAGTTAATGGAGGAGCAGAGAGGTGGATCTTGATATCAACTGATTAAACTTTATTAATAAACGAAACAAAGAAGATAATCTATAAGATAGGAAAAATGTTAACACTTTTGGCTTACGCTCAAAGACAAGACAGGACAATGAACTGAACAAAAATCAGGGCTTAAATAAACAAACACAAGATAATGTGCAACTCAACAAGAACAAAGAATGAGTGGAAAATGGGGAACAAAGGAAACAGGAAAGAACACAGGAATACAAGGTGATACAAACTGATGGTATGTTTACATGACAACAGTGTACTACAAACAGAAAAGTTTTCCCTTTGTATTTTTTCACGTACAAACAATAACGTTTTCAAAATGATCCCTGTTCACACGGATCCGTGAAAACGACTAAAAATGCTGTATTCATGCCAGGCCAGTAGTTGGCGATGTGACCTTTTAAAGAAACACTATAGACTGAACATGTAATATGCATGTGCATGCCGTCACCGTTTTAACAAATATGCATTTTTGTAGTTTACACGGAGACCGTAATGGTGCCGTTTTCAAAAACTCACACTTTGAAAAGCCCCAAAACGCAATTGTCGTGTAAATGAACGGCCAAAACGCATAAAAAGTTTTATGTATTTAGTTGAAAACAGTGTGGTGTAAATGCCCCCTAAAAGTCCGTAAAATAGAATGAAAACATAAGAATGGGTTAAATAAATGACAATTTTTATTTCTTTCTTATTAAATTTGTAGTATATTATATTTATTTTTTATTCATTTAATTTCATTTTTGACCAGTCGTTTTATAGAACGTTGATTTATTGTTCCGAAATTTTTCCAGTTGATTTAGGCAAGGCAAGTTTATTTATATAGCTTATATAGCATGTTTCATACACAATAGTAATTCAAAGTGCTTTACATATAAAAGGGATTTAAAATAATCATAAATAAAGGTAAAAATAATAAAATAAAAATGCATTTAAAATATTTTAAAAATAAATAAGATACAGAAAATGATAGTCAGTAAATGAATGATTTTAATGATTAAACTTTTTTTATTCTCCACAGGTGTTTTTTGGTGTTCTCATGGGTGCCATGAATCTGGGCCAGGCCTCTCCATGTCTTGAGGCGTTTGCCTCTGGGCGCGCTGCAGCTAAGAGTATATTTGACACTATTGACAGAGTGAGAATAACACACACTCACAGTTCTTCTCACAAAATCAATGAATTTCATTCTTTCAGCTTTAGGGAAAGATTAATCACTGTCACATCCTGTTCCCGTACAGGAACCAGAAATCGATTGCTTCTCAGAAGAAGGTCATACGTTAGACAAAGTTAAAGGTGACATTGAATTCCACAGCGTTCACTTCAACTATCCCTCCCGTCCTGAAGTAAAAGTGGGTTATGTTTTTAGCATGCATATAATTTAATCTACCATAATATTTACATTAAACAGTTAAATTCTATCCAGTATTGACTGGCTGTGTCTTATGTTCAGATATTAGATAATTTGAATGTTGTGGTCAAAGCTGGTGAGACAACTGCATTTGTTGGACCCAGTGGATCGGGAAAGAGCACAGCGATCCAACTCATCCAGAGGTTCTATGATCCAAAAGAAGGAATGGTACAGTAGTTAAATTTCATCTTTATTTCAATTACTGAATTTTTTTTAATAGATTTAGTTAACAATAACAACACTGGTTCAAACTCCTTAAAGAATTTTGTAGCAGATCAATTATTTCCAATGAATAAATAAAAGAATATCTGATCTAGTTTTGAAATTCTGGTTTTGTATCAGTATTTATTGTTGTCATTTTTAGGTCACCCTGGATGGTCATGACATCAGAAGCCTGAATATCCAGTGGTTGCGCTCCCTTATTGGAATAGTGGAACAGGAGCCTGTTCTGTTCGCCACTACGATCGCTGAGAACATCCGATACGGCCGACGTGGAGTCAGCATGGAAGAGATTATAGAAGCCGCCAAACAGGCCAATGCTTACAACTTCATCATGGATCTTCCTCAGGTGCCAATTACTGTACAAGATCAGTACATGCATTACCTTACTGATAAAATACACAAAGTAACAGAGGAAGTGCATGACAGTAAATGGCAATTTATTGTTTTTTTTCCTTTTTAAAACAAAGATTAAAATATATTTTTATATATTAGCTTTGTCATAAAACTTGTTTAGTTTGATTATGCAATCTGTGTTGTTTTGTGCAGAAATTTGACACACTGGTCGGCGAGGGTGGTGGACAAATGAGTGGAGGGCAGAAACAGAGGATCGCTATTGCTCGAGCGCTGGTCAGAAATCCCAGAATCCTCCTGTTAGACATGGCCACATCAGCTCTGGATAATGAGAGTGAGGCTATCGTACAGGAGGCCTTGGACAAGGTAAGTTTTACAACATCCTTAAACTGAGACCAAATTTAACTTCTGAAGTTTTTAAGCTACATCCACCAAACTCCTGTCTTGACCTGCTAAAGTATATCTCTTCTAACTGAACGGATTAATGGTTTTCACATAGCTGACAATCATCATCAACAGCCTAACAACTATTTAGAACACATTAAGAAGCACCAAGCAACACCCTAGAAACCACTTAGAACACATTAAAAAGTGCCCAGCAACTCCCTAGTAACCACCCAGCAAACCACTTAGAATATCTTAACAATTGCTCAGCAACACCCTAGCAACCACCCAGCATACAATTAGCTCCCAGCAACACCCTAACAACCAATTAGAACACCTTAAGCACCAAGCAACAACCTAGCAACTGCTTAGAACACATTGACAAATGCCCATCAACTCCCTAGCAACCACCCAGCAAATCACTTAGAACATCTTAAGCACCCAGCAACACCCCAACAATCAATTAGAACACCTAAAGTGTCCAGCAACACCCTAGCAACCATTTAGAACACTTTAAACACCAAGAAATACCCTAGAAATCACTTAGAACACCTTAAAAGCCCAGCAACCAATTCGAACACCTTAAGCACCAAGCACAACCTAAAAGCCACTTAGAACACCTTAAGCTCCCAGCAACACCCCAACAACCAATTAGAACACCTTAAGCACCAAGCAATACCCTAGCAACCACTTAGAACACCTTAATAAGTGCCCAGCAACTCCCTAGCAACCACTCTGCAAACCACTTAGAATATCTTAACAATTGCTCAGCAACACCCTAGCAACCACCCAGCATACAATTAGCTCCCAGCAACACCCTAACAACCAATTAGAACACCTTAAGCACCAAGCAACAACCTAGCAACTGCTTAGAACACATTGACAAGTGCCCATCAACTCCCTAGCAACCACCCAGCAAATCACTTAGAACATCTTAAGCACCCAGCAACACCCCAACAATCAATTAGAACACTTTAAACACCAAGAAATACCCTAGAAATCACTTAGAACACCTTAAAAGCCCAGCAACCTATTAGAACACCTTAAGCACCAAGCACAACCTAAAAGCCACTTAGAACACCTTAATAAGAGCCCAGCAATACCCTAGCAACCACCCAGCAAACCACTTAGAACACTTTAAGCTCCCAGCAACACCCCAACAACCAATTAGAACACCTTAAGCCCTAAGCAGCACCCTAGCAACCACTTAGATCACATTAACAAGTGCTCAGCAACTCCCTAGTAACCACCCAGCAAATCACTTAGAACACCTTAAGCTCCCAGCAACACCCCAACAACCAATTAGAACACCTTAAGCCCCAAGCAACACCCTAGCAACCACTTAGATCACATTAACAAGTGCCCAGCAACACCCTAGCTTAGAAAACCTTAATTGCCCAGCAACACCTTAGCAACCACCCAGAATAACATATCATATTTTTTTTTTTTTTGCACACACTCATTCAATGACATTTTCAGGCTCGACAGGGAAGAACAACTATCAGCATCTCACACCGTCTGTCCACAATCCACAACGCCGATGTGATCGTGGGCTTTGAGCATGGACACGCTGTAGAGAGAGGAACACACAGCCAGTTACTGCACAGAAAGGGAGTGTACTTCACCCTCGTCACACTCCAGAGTCAAGGAAAGGATACAGACAGTGATAAACCAGAGAACAGTGAGTACAGGGAGTTTTAGGAGTCATATCCAAGAATTCAGATTGCTTGAATTTTTCACCCAAAAATGCTTTCACTCATGTCGTTGCAAACCTGCATGTTGGTATTTTTCTGTGAAACACGAAAGGAGACATTTTGCAACATTTCACCAATGAATTTCATACATCATAAGCTATCCATCCATGTATTTATTTATTTTTTTGCGAATTTTGGGATAACTCAAAAAAACCCTGTATGGAACAGCCAAAATGTGCATAAAAAAAACGTATGAATGAACTGAGGAGAATCATTAAGAATTATAAAAAGACACATGCATAAACTATGATAGAAGCGCATTTGGATGAAAAATATTGAACGTATGGAAAATATCTGGATGAAGATACTAGGTTTTGAATGACATGAGGGTGAATGACGGTATTGAAATGTTTAAATGATCTGTAACACAATACTGAATCACACAGCTGCTGAGATGAACATTACGGAGGAGGATGGACTTGAGAAAGTACGAAGCTTCAGCAGAGGAAGCTATGAGAGCAGCTTAAGGTACGTGAAGGTTATGAACGCCTCATTTTTAATATTATCTTGAGAGGAGTGTCCAAAATGTTCTTTTTTTTTCATGCCTTTCCTAGGCGGTCTTTGAGACAGCGATCTCATTCTCAGATGTCAAACAAAATTCCGGATGCCATTTCTGGAAAATTCAAATTCCACTTGGACCGTTACGAAATGGAGGAAATTGAAGCAAACAACAAGGTCTGGAACTGAATGCAGTTGAATATAGTATCACCCATGCAATAATGCCCTGTCTTTCTATATATATCTAAAGTTCTCTATCTTGTCTTGCAGAAAGGCAAAGGTGATGCTGAAGAGGTCATTGAACCGGCTCCTGTGGCACGAATCCTGAAGTATAACCGTCCTGAGTGGCCGTATATGCTGCTGGGCTCTTTAGGTGCTGCCATCAATGGATCGGTCAACCCCATCTATGCTCTTTTATTCAGTGAAATCCTTGGGGTGAGAGCTGAAAATTCAGCTTTGCATCACAGGAATAGATTACACTTTAAAATGTATTCAAATATAAAACAATTTTTTTTAATGCTAATACTTTTTCATGAAATTACTGTATTGTTGATCAAATAAATGCAGCCTTGGTGAGCATAAGAGGCTTCTTTCAAAAACATTAATAAAGTGTTTACAAACCATTATTTTATAGTTAATTCATAGTCTCTACATTGTTAATATATTAATATGAATAGTGAGCTCTTCAATCATTGTCACTGTAACCAAATTATTATTGTTTAATTAGCTCATATGAGTTAGATAAATACATATGCTTTGTTAAGAACTTATTAACTGTAAATAGTTCTCACTTTAGATTAGGTCACAGAAAATAGGAAAAATGTCATTAATTAAGTGCTTTAAACCAAACTTTATTAGACATTAATTGCATTATCATTAAGTGTTCCTCAAAAAAAACCAAAATTTATATATATAACATTTTCTGCAGAAAATGTAAAAATCTAGCATAAATTGTACAGATTTTAAATTTGACTTATTAATGTTAAAATATTTTCTCTTAGGCAAGATTAACACACACCCTTAATCTTTAAGAAGTATAATCTTTGTATTAAACACACTGTATTATGCTGCTTTTCAGACATTCTCCATTCAAGACCTGGACGAACAGAGGAGGCAGATAAATGGGATTTGTATTTTGTTTGTCGTCATAGGAGTCCTGAGCTTCTTTTCACAGTTCTTGCAGGTATTTCCACATTTATTTGGTGCGGTTTTGTACATCTACAATTTATTCTTTCCCATGAGTAATGTGTATTGTGATATTACAGCAGATCACTGATACTGCGATATGTTTATTGCAGGGCTACTCATTTGCTAAATCAGGAGAGCTGTTGACTCGTCGGCTGAGGAAGGTTGGCTTTCAGACAATGTTAAGGCAAGAGATTGGCTGGTTCGACGACCCCATAAACAGTCCTGGTGCTCTGACTACCAGACTAGCCTCCGATGCCTCCATGGTGCAGGGGGTGAGTGCCAAAAGATACCCAAAAGAAAATAAGCAAACATTTGCTCAACTGGAATATTGCAAAGCTTGAAAAAGCACTCGTTTCATATGCAAAGCATCAGCAAAAACTGAAAATCTTTTTATATTTTTAGTGGACCTTAACATAAATTACATGTTTAAATAAAAATTAATGATATGCCCCTTTTAAGATTTACATCATTTATATGGTTCAGTGTGTGTTTGATGGTGTTTTATGTGCTCTTCACCAAAGGCTACAGGTTCACAGATCGGCATGATTGTGAACTCACTGACGAACATTGGTGCTTCCTTCATTATTGCGTATTACTTCAGCTGGAAACTGAGTCTAGTGGTCACCTGCTTCCTCCCTCTCATTGGCCTCTCTGGAGTTTTTCAGGCTAAAATGTTGACAGGATTTGCTAATGAGGACAAAAATGCATTGGAGGCTGCTGGACAGGTAAAAAAATCATGTTAAATAAGTTCTGATTCACTTAATCAAATGCAAAATTCATGCTTTCACTGATGCAGAAAATATGCATGCATAATATGTAACCAGTGTAGTCAGATTACAAATTAATTACTGGTTCTTTTTAATGAATCCTCACAACAATCAGCATCAAAGTCATAACTTATTGGTTTGAATCAATCTCATGACTCAAATCAGAGTTGTTCTTGGCTCACTCACTGAACTACAACTCATTAATTTCATAGGATTCAAT
This sequence comes from Anabarilius grahami, assembly GCA_003731715.1. Taxonomy (NCBI): domain Eukaryota; kingdom Metazoa; phylum Chordata; class Actinopteri; order Cypriniformes; family Xenocyprididae; genus Anabarilius; species Anabarilius grahami. The sequence continues at coordinate 2,978,706 of RJVU01038255.1, read as the reverse complement.
TCAAAATGAAGCAAGCAATTTTACTGTGTTGTGTACTTTTTTTTAATAAAATTTTTTATTAGTATGCATATCACTGTAAATTGTACTCTACATTTATACAGGTGTCCAGTGAAGCTCTGAGCAACATCAGGACCATCGCTGGCTTGGCCAAAGAGAAACAGTTTGTGTCTCAATATGAAGAGCAACTAGAAACGCCATATAAAGGGGCAAAGAAAAAAGCTCATGTTTACGGGATCTGTTTCGCATTCGCCCAGTGTGTCATTTTCATGGCCTTCGCTGCCTCTTTTAGATACGGTGGCTATCTGGTCAGTAATGAGGGGCTTCCGTACATGATGGTGTTCAGGTTAGTGCAGAGTCATTGATCTGTTACTTTTATACATTGCATTCAGGGCTTGACATTAACATCCACCAACCAGCCAAATGCGGGTGGATTTCAGCAGTGGCGTGTAACGCAGTCACTCCTACTAGCCACTTTGCCGGGTTGAACTTTATATATAATATATACATTTTTTATTTGTAGTCTTTAAAAAGGCATCTTATATAATAAACTAAGTGCAATGTTGTCAAAAATATTGATTTTTCAATACATATTGATACTGAAATCTGAAACGCTTCCAGTACTCATTTTCCGCAAAATAGACACACAATACCAGCTGCTCTTTCTCTTTCTCTCATCTCTACGACAGCAAGTTGACACACAAACCCGGGTCCCCTCACTCACTCAGTTCATTTGCTCCGGATAGTGTTACAGGGCTTGAATTTCGGCGTGGGATTGCTCATATTGTGCATAATTTTACTCATTCCTGCAAATTTTGTGCACATACTCAAAGTGCGCACACATAAAGCTGCCTCTCAGTACTAAATTGAGTTATTTTTCGCTGCTTATTGCACTTAAACAGTCAAATACACAAAATAATGTCAAAATGCCGGTCTTGGCGAGTATTCACATAAACACAGTCAGTTATGTTTTAAGTGAACGTAAACAGTTGAGAAAGAAAACGCATGTGTAACAGTATAATGGATCCGTGCGTCAGGTCTTAAAGTGACAGCACTATAATATACCTGCTGCCAAATTATGAGATAATATTAAAAATATCTATATGGCAGTTTTTCCCCATGGTATTGATGTCAAAATTGTGGCCAGTGAAAATGCTGAGTGGCTCGTAGCTGAAATGTCAAGCCCTGATTGCAATGTAGGATGGTGCTTTAAAGCAGATATGGAATTGGAAATTAATGCATCTGTAGTGTAATACTGAAAAATAATAATTAGAATTTTATATATATAATTTTATAAAAGCAAAGATTGTGGTTAAAGTAAGATACATACGTATGTAAACAAATGTCTGTATTACTGCATATATAAAACTTAACATCAGTGTGGATTTTATCATTGAAGGGAATTACATGAAACGTTTGAAATGCACCAGTAGATCAAGTCGTTGGTGTCATTAAAAGATGCTGTGTGTGTTTATTGCTCAGAGTCATTTCAGCTCTCGTGACCAGCGCGACCGCACTCGGCAGAGCTTCATCTTTTACACCAGACTACGCCAAGGCTAAGATTGCTGCTGCCCAACTTTTCAAACTGCTGGATAGGGTTCCCAAAACTAGCCTGAGCAAAACAGAAGGACAAAGTTGGGTAAGTATGTGTTCTGCTAACTTCCACCATTTTCCTAACTTCAACCATTTGCCCTCTAAAGACATCTAAACCCAACTTTTTAAGGTTTGGCTAGTTAGCATGGCCTATTCATAGTTTTCATGTGACATCACGCCCTTATAGGAACGCCCACCTGGAGTGCAAAACACGGCTTTCCTCCATTGACCACCAGTCATTTTTACCTGGTTTGTGTACTGATGTAGTAAGACAGTGATATTAAAACACCAAATTCATTATACACCTTATCGATGATGCATACTATGTACACACAGGCAGATGAACCCAGAATATAAACACAACATGCAGTTTTGAGTATAAAGAAAACGCCATTTAGTGTGTTGCATTCATATTCTGGGCTCATCTGCTTGCCTGTGTTAATATGCATCTTCAATAAGGTTTATACTGAATTTAATCTTAATCCCTTAATGTATCTTAATATCACTCTTTTAGTACATTAAGGGAGTTTAAATGATTAGTTCACTTCAGAATTAAAATGTCCTGATAATTTACTCTCCCCCATGTCATCCAAGATGTTTGTCTTTCTTTCTTCAGTCGAAAAGAAATCAAGGTTTTTGAGGAAAACATTCCAGGATTTTTCTCCATATAGTGGACTATTGCAGTGATATGCCATTTAATGCATGTTACTCCCCTAAAGATTTGCTTACAGACACCTTCAAATTAAAATCAGAGTTTTGTGTCTTTTAGTGCATGTCTATTCTCTTTGAAATCATCTACAGTAGATGCTAGTGTAAAAGTTGCCAGTATTTGCTTTTAGCAGATATACTTTAAAATGTTCAGTCTTTATAGGATGGGACAACAAACATAATATTGATGACTCCTCTTTTTGCCTTTTAAATGTAATGTTCTCTTCCATCCTGTTACAGGATGACTTTAAGGGCAAAGTGGAATTCAAAGGGTGCAGGTTCACGTATCCCAGCAGGCCAGACATCCAGGTTTTGAGGGGTCTGGAGGTGTCAGTACATCCAGGACAGACTCTCGCTTTTGTGGGCAGCAGCGGCTGCGGCAAGAGCACCAGCGTTCAACTGCTGCAGCGGTTTTACGACCCAGATGGAGGACAAGTGGTATGAAACTACATTTAACTACTGCATAGTTAATGCATTTCCTCTGAAATGTCTTAACTTATTGCAAGAATTATTGGTTTTAAATGATTCAAATGTAAGAAGTAAAACAGAAGATATCTAGTTTAAAATAATCATGGCATTTTGCTAAAAATCTCTTGACAATTTCATACTCATAAGGCGAGGAAGAATTGTAAAATCCTTGATTGTGACACAATCAGATTCTAATTAGAAAGCAATTTCCCTTCCTGACATATTCATTTGATTGCATGATTCTTAAAAATGTTTTCCAAATCAAACCATGACTTTCTCTTATTGCCCTAGCTGATCGATGGACGTCCATCTGAGAGCATCAGCGTTCCCTTCCTGAGGTCTCAGATTGGGATTGTATCCCAGGAGCCGGTGCTGTTCGACTGCAGTATCGCAGAGAATATCCAGTACGGTGATAATTCTCGCACCGTAGACATGGAGGAGATTATAGAGGCTGCTAAGAAGGCTTACCTGCACGATTTTGTGATGACACTTCCTGATGTAAGTTATGCATTCCTTTTCATCACGACTGACGATTTGAATTCACAAATATCAAATTTAATCATAGGAAATGTTGAAGTGTTGTTCACCCATTTTATGTCTTTAATCTAATGCATTTAGAGGTATGCAATCAGAAAAAAAAAGTAGGGTCGGTTAGCCATACTTTACTAACCAGTGAGGTCATGCAACATTGATATAAATGGGAAACTGATGGAGCAATTACATTTTGATGAATGATTATAAAACAAAAATTTGGAATAACAAGCAAATGGCATTAAGATGAACAGGGTCAGTTTTGTTGGTTTTAACCCTGTAAAGCATACCATATTCTAAGGCCTCTAAATACATGATCTGAACCTTTGCTGAATCCACTAAACCTTCTAAACCTTTATACAATCCACTACATGCCTTCTGTTCAAACTTTTTAGCAAGTAGAAGGCCTTTTAGTGTAATTCTAAAAATATCCACCTTCAGGTCGTGAAATCTTAATGATTTTTATAAAGTAAATGTAAGAATAATTTTATTGTTAGTAATATTTAAAATGAACATTTAGTAAAGCAACTTGATTATCCATACATAATTTTTTAGATAAACTGTGTTAAAATGTCAGTATCAAATATGATATTTATTTGTTCATCTCTCAATCATCATTGCATTGCATTATATGTTTTGCCCCCGCATTAAAAATGTGGCTTCATTAAAATTAAGCTTTTAAATATCATCTTACGAAGACATCTTACAAGTTACATTTATTTGCATTTAGTAAGTAGTTGTTATACTGTCAAAAAAATCTCATTGATTTTTTTTTATTAAAAGCTATCTGAATCTTACTTTTTGGCCATAACAGCATCTGTGTCAAATTGCATATTTTTTTTCTCAGTTTGGGCCTCTGAATAAAACTGAGGCATTTTTTTCCCCTCTCGACTATGAGCTCCATATTCTCACAATATCATACTACATGAGCCATAAAAACCTGATGTATCAAATATGATACAAAACATAAAACACATATGCAAACTGTTTTTACATTTTGTCTAAAGGTTAAATAAACTGTTCCATTTCAAAAAATGTTATTTTTCTGCCTATTATTTCATATGTCTTGCATTACAGGGTTAAACCTCTGNATAAAAACCTGATGTATCAAATATGAAACAAAACATAAAACACATATGCAAACTGTTTTTACATTTTGTCTAAAGGTTAAATAAACTGTTCCATTTCAAAAAATGTTATTTTTCTGCCTATTATTTCATATGTCTTGCATTACAGGGTTAAACCGGTCATTTTTGACTGAAAAACTTTACTTTTTTTTTTTTTTACTTCATCAGAAAGGTGCAAAACTTGGTAAAGGTTTTGGCACTTGCTATGTAAAGAGAAAAATATAAAACATGGATATGATTCAAAAAGGTTAAATGGTCCTGAAAAAACAGTCACACTTGTGCTCCTCAAAAATGAGTGCATTGGAAATGAATGGGAGACGAATTTCATCTAGTGAGAACTTTTTGTACTGCGGCCAAACAAAATCTTACTGAACGCTCATTTTTTGAGATATCAAGTTCCAATTTGGGTAACAACTTGTTTAGATTTATGGTTTTGATTTTCTTGCAGTTTTAGAGTAAAATGTGTATTTGAAAATGAATATTTCATATAAAAATTGAAAATTGTGTTTTTTGTGCATTTTTCATAAAAAAAATGTCAAATAATGTAATTTGTTTTTTTTAAACTTTTTTTCACTTCAGCAATAATTTGCCAAGTGTTGTCTTTGAAGAGATCAAAATTAAGTCTGTGCTCTAAAGTATTCAAAATTTATGACAGTTTAAGTTGGAAATGTAATTTTCAGGTCTATGCTCAAAAAGTGAATAAATTATAACTACAGCATGAATATAAATTAGTGCAATACACTCTAAAAAAACAAACCCAGCGATTTCATTTGTTTTAACCCAGCAGTTGGGTTAAATGTTTGCCAAATGTGCTGGGTAGTTTTATTTAACCCAACTATTGTTTAAAAATTACCATATGTCTTGCTTAAAATGAACCCAAAATAGGTTGGAAATTAAAAATCAGACACACAATTACTAGAGGCAACAATAATAATCAAAAGGTGAACATTTATTAATAAGAAATTTAATAAATGTTTTATTGTTTAATTATTATTCATTAAACTTGAATGTTCATTTATTAAACATATTAATAAATGTTAATTTCCAACATATTTTGGGTTTATTTTAAGCAAGCAATACAGTAATTTTTAAACAATAGTTGAGTTAAATAAAACTACCCAGAAGGTTAGGCAAACATTTAACCCAATTGTTGGGTTTGTCCATTTTCAACCCAGCGTTTTTTAGAGTGTAAAATACCCTAAAAATACAAAATATGAAATAAAAAACATTATCGAACTAAAATATATAAAAATTGATCATTTTTGTCCGACACGCGAACAGCTCCAGAGGGTTAAGCACGGCTGAACTGTATAAATCATTGCTTTAACCCCATTGTGTTTTTCAGAAATACGAAACTCAGGTCGGTGCTCAAGGCTCTCAGCTGTCCCGTGGACAGAAACAGCGCATAGCGATCGCACGAGCCATCGTCAGAAACCCTAAAATTCTGCTGCTGGATGAAGCCACCTCTGCACTCGATACTGAGAGCGAGAAGGTAAAACAATATCAACGTGTGATTTTCAGTATTTTTGAATGCTTTTTAATGCACAAAATACATTGGATTTTCAATCTGCAGACAGTTCAGGCAGCGCTGGATGTGGCGCGGCAGGGACGCACGTGTATCGTCATTGCCCACAGGCTTTCCACCATTCAGACTGCTGACATCATTGCTGTGATGTCACAGGGTGTGGTCATTGAGAAAGGGACCCACGAGGAGCTCATGGCCAAGAAAGCAGCATACTACAAACTTGTCACCACAGGAGCCCCTATTAGTTAAAACGACAAGACATTTAGTCCTGCCTCAAACTCACGCCATTACTTGAGCCAATGTTGGCTTGTGTGACCCAGTTGGGCCGCTCAAACAGACTGCAATTGTTGAGGTGTTTATTTGATATGTATTTATTGAGAAGTGGATTTTTATTGAACTCAAAGTAATACTTGGATGGTTCAGCTGTGGTTAGTCAGCCTGGATGACCTCTGTATTTCAAGAAACTGAATTAAAATGCATTGTAAGACATGCAAACAATTGATTTGTGCAAAAAAGTTGTAAGGTTTCTGCCTATTCTAGACATTACTATATCAGTCATGTACTAAGTAGTTGAAGATATGGTGTCCTTGAACTATAGTGTCAATAGTAGTGGACTGATAACATGTTCTTAATCACTGATATGTTTCTGCTTCAGTCATTGTTTCTGTAGTGTCATGTGTGATCTATTTTTTTTTTAGTGTTTGTCTATCTGTCACTTTGCAGATGCTTTGTCCAATGATGTGAACATATTAAAACGACCTTTATGAAACAGTTTGAGTCTGTGAATTTAAACATTCAGAACTATCAATTTATTTTGGGTAGTAGGCTATTTAGACGGTTCAGGTAACTTCAATGAGTATTTACCTTTAAAGTGTTAGTTCACCCAAAAATAAAAATGTCATTAATTACTCACCCTCAAGCCGATCTTCGTTAATCTTCAGAACACAAATTAAGATATTTTAGTTGAAATCCGATGGCTCTGTGAGGCCTCCATAGGGAGCAATGACATTTCCTCTCTCAAGATCCATTAATGTGCTAAAAACATATTTAAATCAGTTCATGTGAGTACAGTGGTTCAATATTAAGATTATAAAGAGACGAGAATATTTTTGGTGCGCCAAAAAAACAAAATAACGACTTATTTAGTGATGGCCAATTTCAAAACACTGTTTCATGAAGCTTCGGAGCGTTATGAATCTTTTGTGTCAAATCATGACTCGGATCACGTGTCAAACTGCTGAAATCACGTGACTCTGGCGCTCCGAACCGCTGATTCGACACTAAAGATTCATAATGCCCTTTTTTGAATAACAACAGTATATTTTAAATATTTGTTTAATTGCATCTTTTTTTATAAATGAAGGCCAGTATCACTGATACAAATACTGGTACTGATGTTTCTATGAAAATAATGAAATTTATATTTTTTTACATTATAGACATTCACATTACAGTATAACTGTGATCAATTTCATCATTTATTAGACTTTAAAAATAACTTTTAAGTTAAGAATTTTTTTTTCTAAACAGTACCAAATTAGGGTCTTTGGCTTGTAACAATAGTCTCATGAACACTTGACAAACACGGAACACACAACACTATTACACATTATTTACTTAAAACACTTACTTATATTTCAAATTTGCACACATAACTGTACATACAATTGTCTATATTATATATTGTTTTTTGCTTTTTTTGCACTTTGTCTATCTTGTAAATTTGTATATTATTATTTTATTCCTTTTATTATGTGTCGCGTCTTGTCGCTGTCACTCTGTTGCACTGTGGAGCTTCTGTCACTAAAACAAATTCCTAGTATGTGTAAACAACATACCTGGCAATAAAGCTCTTTCTGATTCTGATTCTGATAGTAGAATCCTTTTTGGTGCTGAATAGAGCCCCTTTTTATAAGGTTCCAAAAAGAATTGTGCAGTTTATTTTCATTATTCAGTATCTTTATATTATTATTACAATTTGAATGTTAAAATTTTACGAAATAAATCATTTATATAATATAATATATACATATGTATAGAATTTGTTATATATATTAAATACTATTTATTCTATTAGAATTTCCACCCTGTTAGTTTCACATTCCACCCTGTTAGGTCTATAAACCTAACAGGGTGGAATATTTTGAGCTAAGTCAGCCATAGCTCTTTGAGTGATCAACATTAAGCTAGCCAACCTTTTACAGATAAACAGAACTTTTATAACTATGTCAGATTTGTTTTTACATTTTTTTGATAGGACAAACATTCTCCATAATATAGCCTAACAGGGTGGAACTTTAAGGGTGGGACAAGTAGGATAACATTTCAAAAACTAAAAAAAAGTTAGGAGTGAGAGTTGAAGCTAACCTCAGCTTGTACAGTTGAATTCCAGCAGGAAAAAGAAATTATGTCACTTCTTGAAAATGGTCTTAATGAAATTGCAGTCGGTTTTGGAAGGCGAGAAAGTACATACTAACAGGGTGGAAGATGACTTCAGGGACACGGTAATTGAGGAAACTATACTTTCACATGATTTATATGTGTGATTAGAGGCAGTTTAGCCTAGTCTATAACATAATTTAAAAATATTTTGAGGTTTTTATCATTTCATGGTTTATATTTCTTGTGAAAGTTGATTACTTTGCACTGAGGACATGATAAAATTGAATGCATACATCAATAAAAAGGTGTGTAAAATACAAAATAGTTTTAAAAAAATCTATTATCTCTGTTTAAGTGATAAAGAAGACCTAAAGATACAATTTAAGCCATTTCTTAAAAATATGTGACTCATTTTATAAATAAAATGAGTAAATAAATCATTGAGACAGCAAAAGTCACTGCATAACAGGAATGACCCATATTCCACAAAACAAAGAACACACAGTTACAATTAATATGTCAGTTTGTGATCACAAATACAATTATAAGCCAGACATTAAAATTCGTACTATTTAAAAAGTGTGTTGTTTTCCTGTTCCTGATGAGATATTTGTAATGCAGAAAATGTAACACTAGATGTCGCAGCGTTACTACAGAATTAAGGGGAAATAAACGACCGCAGATAATATATAACTAATACAAACGTAGCATTTTGAGGGAAAATAAAATGCGTACTTCATAATTTATTATATATACCATGAGCAGTTTAACATTTAAACAAAAGTAATTTCATGCCGCTATTTTGTAGTTATGACGACACGTTTATCTGACGCCATTTCCTGTGTAACTGCTGACAGACCAGCCGCCGATTTTTGAAAACAAGAAGAATACATTTGCGTTTATTTTCTTTCCATAAAACGGGTGAGTGATTTATATGTACTTTACGACTATTAAAAGAACATTTAACCAATATTATCTAAGTTTCAGCGCATAGAAATGAAGAAAAATATTAAAGTGGTATCGCTCTTAAGATTTAAACGTAACAATAACATCTTCACATTGACTGTCTGCTAATGAGATATTACATATAATTATAATATGTTATTGTAGAATAGAGCAGGCAGACAGTATGTAACATGGAGTAAACACCCTGAATGTGAGCAGACTGACAGTCATTGTGTTGTTTGGATGATTCTGCAGCTCATCATGGCATCTATCAGAGACTATAATGTTGTGGAGCAGTTCAACAGCAGACTGGAGGAGATCAGGACCAAACTGCTGGATCAGGCCATGGGAGAGGTGCTCAATGACACGGCTGCGGAGCTCTGTCAAGAGCACAGGCAGTACATGAAGTCTGTCTTGGGTGAGAGACTCGCAGGATTGTTTTGTGGTTGCCATTAGATGTACATTGAAGGACATGTAAGATTAATTATCTAGCATTATGATCCATCTACATTAAAAATAGGAAGAAAAAAATATTGTGATACATTTAGCCCTTGAAATGTTTGTATTTAACTTACTCTGAATGTCTTGTCTTTATCAAATGAGAGTTTTGAATCAGTTAATTTTGTGAAAACTGATACACAGAAATGTGAATAGACAAATAAAAGTTAATTATATATATTTGGAACAACAAGAACTGATGAATTTTTCACAATTAGACCAAGAACATGCATTAAAGGATTAGTCCACTTTTAAATAAACTTTTCCTGATAATTTACTCACCCCCGTGTCATCCAAGATGTTCATGTCTTTCTTTCTTCAGTCAAAAAGAAATTAAAGTTTTTGATGAAAACATTCCAGGATTTTTCTCCATATAGTGGACTTTAATGGGCACCAAACAGTTGAAGGTCAAAATTACAGTTTACAGCGATCCCAGATGAGGAATAAGGGTCTTATCTAGAGAAACCGTCGCTCATTTTCTAAAAAACAATTAAACATTTTATACGTTTTAACCAGAAATGCTCGTCTTGAACTAGCTCTCTTCTTCTTCTCCTCTATTAGAATTACAGCAGTGTAGACTAAGCGTATTACTGCCCTCCACAGGCCAAAGTTTTGAACTAATTATTATATCGTCGCTGCCCGATGAAACTCACGTATGTCCAAAACGGTTACTTTTCAGGAAGTGAAAAAAACACAGTATTTCAAAAGCAGTTGAATGTAGCGTTGTCATACTTGGTACGGCATCTTTACATGTTACATGATATTCTTGCCACATTTGAACAAAATTGAGTTTAAATGGACATACGTGCATATTTTACAGTAACGGTGGTCGATACGCGTTCTTCCGATCATTAATTAGAATGGCCAAGTCGCGTTTCATATTGACAGATGAATACTCAATATTCATCTATTGCTCAGTTTATTAAATAGCCTACGTCTTAGTTTATTAAATACGCTTAGTTTATTTAATATTAATTAACTTTCGTCAGCCAGGTTCACAAATATAAAAATAAATAAAAATATTCGGTGACAATTACTTCGTCTAGACCATTTACCGATAAATAATAGTTGTGAATATATAATAAACTTGAGAACAGTTGTCAAAAACAAACGTTTGCTGATACTTTACCTCACAGTGTTATTCGGCTATCCAGTGCTGAGCTTCGATAAAACTTCACAAGACCGGCGAGATGCTTCCACAGGGCGGGAGATATGCGGCGTGATTGACAGCTTTGACACCAAATGGATATACGTGAAAATCAGATGACATGATTTCACAACTTTTCATTGGCCATTTAGATTATGTGAAGCATACTGTATACGGAAATGAACCTGGACATTCAATCCGTCGAAAAATCTCAAAATCGGCAAAATGGACATACGTGGTTTTCATCGGACAGCGACGATATGCAATATGCTAGTTCAATAGTATATAACAATTAGTTCAAACTTTGACCTGTGGAGGGCAGTAATACACTTAGCAGCGTCTACACTGCCGGAATTCTAATAAAGAAGAAGAAGAGAGCTAGTTCAAGATGAGCATTTATGGTTAAAACTTACATAATTTTTTTATTTTTTTCAGAAAATGAGCGATGGTTTCACTAGATAAGACCCTTATTTCTCATCTGGGATCGTGTAGAACAATTTGAAGCTGCAGTGAAACTAATTTTGACCTTCAACTGTTTGGTGCCCATTCAAGTCTACTATATGGAAAAAAATCCTGGAATGTTTTCATCAAAAACTTAAATTTCTTTTCAACTGAAGAAAGAAAGACATGGACATCTTGGATGACATGGGGGTGAGTAAATTATCAGGAAAAGTTTATTTAAAAGTGGACTAATCCTTTAAAGGGTTAGTTAATGTCATTTATTACTCACCCTCATATCGTTCCACACCCGTAAGACCTTCGTTCATCTTCTGAACACAAATTAAGATATTGTTGATGAAATTTGATGGCTCAGTGAGGCCTGCATTCACGGGAATGCCATTCAAAGGTCCATAAAGGTACTAAAAACATATTTGAAACAGTTCATGCGAGTTCAATCTCAATATTACAAAGCGACAAGAATACTTATTGTGCGCCACAAACAAAATAATGACTTTTCAACAATATCTATAGAGGGTATGCATGGGACGTCACCGTCGACCGTTATGACTGCGGTTACGCCCACTGAGTGGCAAAAGACTGAGTGGTTTTCAGCGTGAATGCCGCAAAAAAAACCCCACACAAAACACTTCCAAAACAGGAAAGAGCTTTGCGACTGACTGTACAAATAGCTTTGACACAAAATATGAGGTATATTTTTACAGACTGCTGAAAGCTATAGAAAAAAGAAGCAAATGGATCGCTGCAATTCACTGAAACAGCTGGACTCCAGGCAGAGAAACATGTTTTGCAGTTATCGTTTTGTCAAAATGTTGGATTTTGAGGTAAAATCATACCGTATATATTGTATTGTTATATATTGTGTTGACAACTCATCAATTAAATATTTACCATATATTCTGCATAATTGGGAGTTTTTAAATAAACACTGACAAAAACTATACAAGTTTTAGGGCTGGATGATATGACGATATATAACATTGATATAAATGATCACTAGGATTTAGACCTATATTGTAGTTATATAAAATATTCACAGGCAGATTTGCTTTATGTATTTCCCCGGTGTTTATATCAGGCAAATATAAATGTCAGGAAACACGATTCCTGGCTGCATGTCAATATCCATGGTTTAGGTCTATTTGACATGTTATAAGGAACACTTTCGAGCCCAACCTTTAGTGTAATCGTTTGTTTTACTCGCGTTTTCGCAGTTTCCCCTATTAAATCCAGTCATGCAGCAGGTTCTTTTGCCACTCAGTCCAGCTGAGGGAGCGCGTTCCGGCGGGAAAGTGACATCTATGCATACCCTCTATATGGGCCGATTTCAAAACACTGCTTCATGAAGCATCTGAGCTTTATGAATCTTTTGTTTCGAATCAGTGATTCGGATCTCCTATCAAACGGCTAAACTGCTGAAATCACGTGACTTTGGCGCTCCAATTCACTGATTCGATTCGTAAAGCTCCGAAGCAGTGTTTTGAAATCGGCCCATATAGATATTGTTGAAAAGTCTTTATTTTGTTTTTTTTGGCGCACAAAAAGTATTCTTGTCGCTTTATAATATTAAGATAGAACCACTGAACTGTTTAAAATATGTTTTTAGTACCTTAATGGACCTTGAGAGTTTGAATGGCATTGCTGTCTATGGAGGCCTCACTGAGCCATCGGATTTCATCAAAAATATCTTAATTTGTGTTCCAAAGATGAACGAAGTTCTTACGGGTGTGGAATGGCATGAGGTTTGACATGTCTTTGTGCTGTGAAATCTTTACTGAACTTCATAAAATAAATGTAAAAATAACATTTACATTGTTAACATTTCAAGATGAACATTTACTGGACTGAAACAAGTTCACTTGATTATCCATATATCATTTTTTAGAAAAATCATGTTAAAATCAAAGGCTTTTCATCTCAATTATCATTGCATTGCATTGCATTAAATGTTTTGCCCCTCAAAATTAAAACTACAGAGCTTTGGTCATAAAACTAAGCACTTTAATATCATATATTTCATATTTCAAATGGCCCAGGACTATTTATAAGTGCTTATATATAATTTTTATTTATTTATTTTTTCCTACACAGATACTTGCTTTAAGAAATGCAAGGAGGATGAAACCATGTTTGACATGATACATGCTTACAAACAAGGTAAGATTTTGACTGGCACAATAGTTTGACACTTTAATATACATGCCATCTGCAATGGGCAGTTGAATGACCACTATGACATTTTTTTAATAAGCTTTGAAGGAGAAAACATCTTCACTGAAAAAGAAGAGTGCTGAACATCTTGAGGTTGTGTCAGAGATTGAAGACAAGGAGCATCACAAAGCACTCTTATTTCAGAGAATTGAGAAGCTCAAGAAGGATCAGGCCAGAAACAGGGAATGTGTGTAGACCTTTCTTTCCTCTCATGTGCTGTCATAGCCTTTATGTTGATGTGTAATGGAGAGAGAGTTATCCGGTCATTATAGATGAGTGATTCGTGAACACTTTCATCATTCTAACAAATAATTGCACAGAAGCACTTAATTTGTGAATCATTTACTATGAATATATTTGAATGACATGCATGTTATATGCCCATTAAAACAATTAGAAATGAGCTCTATTTGTTCATAAATGTTTCCATATGAAGTCTTCATTTCCTGCATATGACTGTTAGGTGACAGACAGTCACAACAGACAGAGCTTTATTATTGCTCATGTCATTAATGCTTGTTTTATCCATTTTTATAGTGATTCAGTCACAAAACAAAGCCAACAAGGACAGACTGAAGAAGCTGAACAAATGTAAAGACGTCTTTCAGAAACACCTCAGTCTTGAGATCAGAAAAATCCAAGGTAAAGTTTTTGTGCTTAACTATAGCATATAACTTGAGTATGAAGTTGTTTTTTTCTTTCATTATGCATTAAAAACATCATTCGAATAGAGTGAGATACAAAAGTCTGAGAGTAAATTAAATCTATGACTTTTTTTTTAATTTAAACCTGGACATTTTAGGATTTTGAATTTAATCAAATGTGAGCATTTTCAATTGAACTTTTTCACTCAAATTGTTGTTGTTGATAATATAATTGTAATGCAATTGTATATTTTAGAAAGATTAAAAGCATATTTAATAATTGTCTCATAAATGTCATCATCAACATCTGTTGATTTGAAGGTGAGAAGCTGCAGTTTGTCTTCAGGAACATCAGTCGTAAAGATCCAGACATGGTCCATACGTTCCTCCTTCAGCTTGATGCAGAGGGCATTTACCACAGTAAGTATTCATCTTCTGAGACTGATCTCTTCACTATCTTTGATTTTATTTTTTTTGTTAAAACGAGTAGTTACCATAAAGAAATCAATTATTGTTAAACGAAATTTTCCTCCTGTATGTGATTAGGCCCCAGCATTGGTTTATACTGATAAAAGTATATATTTATTTTATTATTTAATGAGGTAAATTAATTATTGCATAAATAAAACTTACACTTTTTTGATGAATTTATGAGATTTTTTTTAAATGTTTTTGAAACATTTAAAAATGCTCACTTAGGCTGCATTTATTTGATCAAAAATACAGTAAAAACTGTAATATTGTGAAATATTATTACAATTTAAAATAACAGTTTTCTATTTAAATATACACTATCGTTCAAAAGTTTGGGATCGGTACGATTTTTAATGTTTTTAAAAGAAGTTTAGTCTGCTAACCAAGACTGCATTTATTTAATAAAAAATACAGTAAAAACAGTAATATTGTGAAATATTATTACAATTTAAAATAACTGTTTTCTATTTGACAATATTTGAAAATATAATTTATTCTTGTGTTGGCAAAGCTGAATTTTCAGCATCGTTACTCCAGTCTTCAGTGTCACATGATCCTTCAGAAATCATTCTAATATGCTGATTTGCTGCCCAAGAAACATTTATTGTGTACAATTGTACAAAATATTTGAGTACAATATTTTTTTTCAGGATTTTTTGATGAATAGAAAGTTCAAAAGAACAGCATTTATTTGAAATCTAATCTTTTGTAACATTATAAATGTCTTTACTGTCACTTTTGAATGATTTAATGTATCCCTGTTGAATTAAAGTATTAATTTATTGAATTTCTTTTCAAAAAAATTAAAATAAAAATTCTTACTGTCCCCAAACTTTTGAACGGTAGTGTATAATGTTACAAAAGCTTTGTATTTCAGATAAATGCTGTTCTTTTGAACTTTTTATTAATCAAGGAATCCTGAAAAAAAAAAGTACACAACTGTTTTCAACATTGAAAATAATCAGAAATGTTTCTTGAGCAGCAAATCATCATATTAGAATGATTTCTGAAGGATCATGTGACACTGAAGACTGGAGTAATGATGCTGAAAATTAAACTTTACCATCACAGGAATAAATTACTTTGTAAAATATATATTCAAATTAGAAAACAGTTATTTTAAATTGTAATAATATTTAAAAATATTCCTGTTTTTACTGTATTTTTAATTAAATAAATGCAATCTTGGTTAGCAGACGAAAATTATTTTAAAAACATTAAAAATCGTACCGATCCCAAACTTTTGAGCGGTAGTGTATGTTAACATGTAATTCATTCCTGTGATCAAAGCTGAATTTTAAGCATCATTACTCTAGTATTCAGTGTCACATGATCCTTCAGAAATCATTCTAATATGCTGATTTGCTGCTTAAGAAACATTTCCTATAAATGTTTGTCATTAATTACTCACAATTACTCAAGATATTAATTCATCTTTGGAACAAAAATGAAGATCTTTTTGATGAAATTTGAGCGATTCCTATGCCTCCATTGACAGCCTAAGCAACTACCACTTTCAAGCCCCAGAAAGGTAGTAAAGACATCATTAAAGTAATCCATGTGACTCCAGTAGTTTAACCTCACTTTTATTAAGCGACACGAGTGCTCAGGGTTCCTACGCGGTTTGGAAAAGTATGGAATTTGATTTGAGTCATTTCCAAGTATGGAAAAAAGAAATCAGAGTATGGAAAAATATTTGTGTTTCCAAACTATCCGCTCTATTCGGTTTTCTAATTTATTATACCTGCAAACTAGTCACTTTGTGGCGAAATTAGATGTTTTGAATCAAAATACATCATTTATGTGAATGGTTTAGATCCAAAGAGTTTTTTGGGGGGGGGGGTGAGTGAGTGTGTGTCACAAGATTCTCATAAGAATTGGAAATGGGCTACTTTCCCATAGAATGGAGTGAGTCACGATCTTTCTTGGTGCTCTGTGGCGTGATAGATTGCTGTAGCGCTCATGAACTGAACATCTCTTTGCCTTTACTAGTTACAACACAAAATAAACATGATTGAACATCCAAAGGTATGTTGAAAGATACAGTACAACTTACCGAAATCTGTCATGTCACATGCAATCGATCAATCAGTGTTTCAACAGCAGAAAGGCGTCAATAAAACAGCTTTTAAAAATGTCACATTTAGCCTACCTTAGAAAAGCCTTTCAATGTCCAAAAACTCATTATTCAGCTACAAAAATGAACTTTGAGAGGAGCGTTTTGCTAAATATATGCACTATAGGCTATTACATATTCATTGTATTTGTACTTAACATGTGCTTCGATATTGAATGTATAAATCCGTTTTATGACAGCCACCATTTAAATGTTTAGGCCTATAAAAAAAAAAAAAAAGAGTAGAAAAATAATTGTCACTAAAAATGTATTATAATGTTATTATAAAAACTTATGTGTAATTTAGCCTATCTGTAAGTAGCTTACAATCAATTAATGATTTACCAGCTGTGGTTCCCTGTATAGTTTACAGCATTAGTTGAGAGATTTATTTCTTTGAGGATATTTGCCATGTACTGCACCTGATAGGCCCCAAATTAATCAATACTGAATCAAAGGTAATCAAATCGCAATATTCTGAATCAAAATCGCATTCAATTGTGAAATTTGTCAATGCTCAGCCCTGGTGCCAAAATGTTTTTTTTTTTTTTTTTTTTGAAGCAAATGTTGAAGTTTTGTCCATTTATGTTCTTGTCAGAGTGCACCAGAATGCTTCGTTTACATGTTAAAATCACAAAAATCTTCTCCTGGGAGAGGATGCCCCCAGACCCCCCTACAACTATTTACTTTCTATACTTCACCTTTTTCCCCTCTCTTCACTTTGCAAATATGTATATAAAGTTAGGAATTTCTAAAATATTACGGAAACTGTCATACTTTGCTTGTATAGGCTACTTGTACTCGTAGGCTACTCTATAAAAATACTTTGATACAAACAACCAATGTCGAGAACAGAGCAAACACAGAGCAGAATAGATAAATCACAGAAGGATCTCTATAAAGTAAATGTATCGAATTAATAGACAAATCAAATATTTACGCCTATGTAGCGAGTGGTATGGTCGGAAAGGGAAACAAACTAAGTCATGCCAACTTGTTAAACCGGGAATATATTAGTACTTGTAGATTATTCCCCAACTAAGGTCACACAGGTACGTGATTTTAAGAAGAGAAGGGCCTAGACGTGAATACTAAATACAACACTTTATTTCAACAATCAAACACTAATTTAAAAATCACTAAAAGACTGTAGGACCCGGACTACAAACATGAAGCAGAGAAAACATAGAAAAGGAGACCAATGCCAGAAATCGTTTGGAAGGAGGTCTGGAAATTTGAGTATGGAAAAGTATGGAAGTTTGAAATGGAAAATGTGTAGGAACCCTGAGTGCTTAAAAAAAAAAAAAATTATCACTTTACTTACAAAATATTAATCTCCAACGCGTTCACGCAACAACATCTGCTTTCGCGTCAGCACAACACTCGTGTCCTGGTGCTCTCGTGAATGCGTGTTAATTAATATTTTGTAAATAAAGTGGTAAATTAAAAATATCTTTTTGTTCCAAAGATGAAAGGGTGTGAAACGACATGAGGGTGAGTAATTAATGACAGAATTTTCATTTTTGGGTGAACTAACCCTTTAATATTTTTGTGGCAACCGATTTATATTTAACCGATTTTATATTTATAAAAGATTTTAAATCTTTTGTAACAATATAAATGTCTGTACGATCAATTTTGATAAATGTAACGCATCCTTGCTGAGTAAAAGTTATAAAATCAAAGTAATATCTTTAAAAGAAAAATCCTATTTAGCCCGATCTTTTTAAACGTTAGTGTATAATGACTGACAAAACTAAGTACTGAATAACATGATTATATTTTTCCCCTTAGTCATCTCTTGTGACCCTCCACTGGAGAAAATGGCACATCTAGAACACAGACTGCAGGAGACCAACAACTTTTCTGCTTTCCTCGCTAATGTCCGGAGAGAGTTTGTGGCGCTTCACAGTGGTGCAAAGATGGCCTGACTGATGAACCGAAGCTAATGGATCATTTCAGATCCATTTGAAATGGTCAGAGACCTAGACACCATATATCATTAGCAAGTACATCAAGCTTTTATTTACCTTTTTAATTTTTTTGTACATTCATTTATTGGCTTGTAATTTTAACAATAAACAAGAAAAAATCTTTAAAAAGTGCTTTGAAATTTCTTAATTTAGTTTTATACTACAGTGACAGGAAGTTCTAAACCATTTTAGTTTATTACTGTGCTGTCAAAATCACAAATAAAATCTATTTTTTTCACTATACAATAAATTTGGATAAAAGGTTCTATAGCCACACACTTGCATTTAACTGATAGGCTTCCCATGGCCATGAAAATCCTGAAAACATGACCTTTTATAATTTTACTTTCAAGACTTTATGGGAATTTTTGTAGTAAATACATTTATACTCTGCTCTAAAATATTTAATCGGCTAGATATTGCTCTTGTGCCCTGTAACTACTCACAAGATGTAGCACTGTATGATTTGTGAGTGAATCGTTCAGTGTTGAAATGATTCATTTTAATGATTTTCAAAAGTACTTTTTCCTTTAATCACATGGAAAGGTCATGTGAAAGTAATTGGTTTAAAGTGTGTTTAACCCTACAGCATGAGTAAATCATAATTCAGTGGCACTGAGGTCAGTGACCTTTTTCTTCACATGCTCTTTCGAAGCTAAGCTTCAGATGACTTCATCGCAGTAAAAACAGGCAGCTCTTCAACGTACGTGGAAGGGAAATGTCCTCTCTGTCCGTTCAGCTCACCGAACCACCAGCCCGTGTCTTCCTTCTGAAAGATATCTAGTACGTCTCCTGCCAGATTGAAGAGGGAGAGTCAACAGAAAGCAGGTGCTGAGGGATGATGTATTAAGATGAACTACCATATTACCTTCATTAATGTTTAACTCGTCCTCTCTTTCTGACGTAAAGCTGTATAAAGCCTTGCATCTGCCGATAGAGCAGAATTCTGCACCTGTTTTATTAAATCAGTTTGTGTGTTAAAAAAATAATTGAATGGAAGAGAAGATAAACACATGTGGCTCGCTGTTTACCTTTATCCTCTTCAGATTCAGTCACACATCCATTAACCGGACCACTCTGTTGGTCATCGACTTTGGTCGTCTCATTCGAGGGCTCTTTGCTTGTCATATCAGGGCTTTGGTTGGTCACTGCACTTTTACTGTTCATGGCGGTCCTCATGGACTGACGGGATCTGAACGGAGTCTTTTTGATCCTCATAGGTCGGGAAAGCTGCACTACGCTGTGCTCACAGTCCTGGAGCAAAACCAGAGAAAGGATTTGAACAACAACATGAAACTTTTTTTTTTTTTTTTTTG
>RJVU01038255.1:2924571-2951524 GCA_003731715.1 Anabarilius grahami | reverse complement strand
TATATATATATATATATATATAAAATTGTTATTAATTTATATATATAATTTGTATATATTTATTGTTAAAAAACACACAAATCAATTTTTTTTAAATTTAATTTAATTTGGGACATTGGTTATGAAAACCGCCGTTTTGTACCCTGTTCATGTGAAGAGATAACTAAATCACACAGTAACTCAGGGTTCGATGGAGACGTGCTCACTCACTTATCACTCATCTCTTTCGAGACTTTAAGGAGTTTCCCTGCGATCTTCTGAAGTCCTTTTGAATAGTTGATCTCCAGTTCAGATCTAAATTCAAAGAAAACAGTGTCAGTTGTATTAGTCCAGCCGAGGCTCCTCAGGTCATTGAGATTCTGCCCTGAACGTTTCAAAGCACATTTCCAGAAGAACTATTTTATTCTTTTCCATTTCATTATCTTCTCCAGAGAATGGAAAGTTGAGTGTCTTTGATCTAGTCTTAAGAGGTCTAGTACAACAGTAAACTTGTGAGAAGAAAAGCAGAGTTCGAATGTTACCTTTGCTGAAACACGGCCAAGAGCTCTTTGCAGAAATACTCGCCATTCTTAGAGATTCTCTTTAGGTCCTGATACAGCAGATTATACTGAAACAAATTATACAGCTTAATGAAGCAGTAAACCACAAGTCTGTCTGTCTGTCTGTCTGTCTGTCTATCTATTGATCTATCTATCGATCTATTGATGTATCGCTCTATCGATGTAACGGTCTATTGATCTATCGATGTAACGGTCTATTGATCTATCTATCGATGTAACGGTCTATTGATCTATCGGCCTATCGATGTAACGGTCTATTGATCTATTGATCTATCGATCTAACGGTCTATTGATCTATCGGTCTATCGATGTAACGGTCTATTGATCTATCGGTCTATCGATGTAACGGTCTATTGATCTATCGGTCTATCGATGTAACGGTCTATTGATCTATCGGCCTATCGATGTATCTATCTATCAATGTAACGGTCTATTGATCTATCAGTCTATCGATGTATCTATCTATCGAGGTAACGGTCTATTGATCTATCGGTCTATCGATGTATCTATCTATCAATGTAACGGTCTATTGATCTATCGGTCTATCGATGTATCTATCTATCAATGTAACGGTCTATTGATCTATCGGTCTATCGATGTATCTATCTATCGATGTAACGGTCTATCGATGTAACGGTCTATCGGCCTATTGATGTATCTATCGGCCTATCTATCGATGTAACAATGCAACGGTCTATCTATCGAAGATACATCGATAGACTGATACATTCGATGTATCGCTGTATCTATCGATGTAACGATGTAATGGTCTATCGATGTAACGATCTATTGATGTACTGATGTATTGATCTCAGTGTTACTTTTGTATTATTTATATATAGTATTTATTAATATGAATTTGAATAGATTTTTTTTTATGTTTTCAGTTTTATTTTTAATTTAATTGTAATAGTTTGTTTTTATTAATTCTTAATTTATTTATTTTTATAATTTTTAATTTATTTATTTTTATAATTTTATAATTTTTAATATTTTTTTTAATATTTTTTTTTTCAGTTTTAGCAATTTTAGTACTTCAACAAACATATTTTATTTCAGTTAGTTGCCAAGGCAACATTTTACATTTTCAAAGTTTTTTTTATTCTTTTCATAGAATATTTATATTTTATTTCAGCTTTATTTTAATTAACAAGAACTATATAACACCGAAGTTCAAGAGAACCGTAATGCCATAGCAACCATGCAGTAACTGCCAAGCAACGTCCTGGCAAATCCCTTAGAAGGAAAACACCCTAGCAACCAGACAGAACTCCCTAGCAACCACTAGGAACATTGCTGAAACTGCCTCTAGCAACTATACATCAATCATGTCGGTCTGTCTACACCTTCAAACTTAGAGGATTTTAAAAACCTTTTTGTGGAAGTTTTAAGGAAAAACTAACTAGTTACTCTTCTAGTTAATAATAAGCAATTCTTCAGCCAGATAAGAATGTAAATGTGAGCAAGTCAGAACTGTGTTTTATATAGATACGTCCACTATCAACACTGACCACCTCATCAGAACTCTATTATTTGCTACAGCAGATATCTAGTTAGTAGTTTAACATACAGTATTTGTACGAGTTAACAGAATGAAACGGGTCTGGACTCACAGTACAGCTGCTCAGCGGGTCCTTCATCTTCACACTGGTCGTACTTTAACTCTGCTGTTCAAACTTTGACCTCTCTCCGCTCCTGAAGAATGCATGCGGAAATCACCTGTGTGCCTGTGCACAAGATTACTGCATCATTAACCCACCATAAAACCAAAGGAGTGGCGTAATGCAGGATCAGTCCTTGCTATAGAAATCATTGTTTTGAAGTTTTGGCTTGACGTTTGTCTTGTTGCCAACAGGCAGTATTATAATGTATACGACCAATCAAAAGTCTGGAAACATTTTAGAATAATAGTTACAATTATGAAACCACACAAATGGAAGTATAAACTCATAAAAATAATGGCTCCAAAAGGGGGAAACATTTTTGGTTCTTTAAAGAACCTTTCAGTGAACAGTTCTTAAAATAACCATTTTTATAGTGTAAACAATATTTAAATAATCCAAATACCTTTTTATCACTATAAAGGGAAGGTATCTGTGTAAACCTTCCTGTCTTGAATTCGGCCCCGCTCACGGAGAACGAGCAGGTACCCCATCCACTCTGTCCCATAAGGGCCATTAGAGTGTATACTGAGCGCTCTGGCCAGTTTCGGCAATCAGAGCAGCTGTTTGTCAGCTTTGGAGGCCGCACTAAAGGGCTACCGGTCTCGAAGGATTGTATTAGATGGATTGTGGATGTAGAGCTTCTCCGATGGTTCTATTTCATGCACATCGTATATAAACGACAAACATGTAGATTTCTTGTTTTTGATTAATGATATGGAGCTCAGTCTTTTAGTCTGTGCTGTTTTTAGCTGATGCGTGAACAAAACTTCCCTTGCGTTTAGTGCGCCTACCATCCGGAAATCACAATAAACTCTGTGCTTTGTCATTTTTAATATAAAAACAAAATCTGTCTCAAGTTTAAAAATTCTGTCGAATTTATAACGAAATTTAAACAATAAATGTTGTTTTGCCGGTCTTTTACGGCGTGATAGATCTGTAGCCGAAGCGTATGAACCGATCATCTCATCTCCTCTTTACTACTAGTTACAGCAGCAAATAAACATGAATGAACATCTGAAGGTATTGAAAAATACAATAGCCTACAACTTACCGAAATGTAACCGCTCAAGTGTTTCAACTACGGAAAGACAATAAAACAGCTTGAGAACAATGTCACATAATGTTACATTTACCTCAGAACTCAGTAGCTAGCAAAAAATAACCCTAGAAAAGAGAATTTTGCTAAATATATGCAGGATTGTACATATTCTTTAAATTTTGACTTAACCAGTTAGAGTTGTCTTCATTATTTAATGTAGCTAGCTATGTTCGAGTAAATCTGTCATGAATACTACAGCCGTCGTTTAAATGTTATATTTCAACAATTATATTATAAAAATGTTTATATAAAACTGCCTTATAACAATTTAAGTGTTTGTGTAACTTATATTTGATTGTTGATTATTAAATAAATCCTTTCGGTGCATCACTAAAATTCAAGAAATTAAGAAGTCTAATATGAACACAATTATACAAAAAATTAAAAAGATTTTTTTTAAAAGAACCTTGACGCAACCTCCTGCTACTGCTAGAATAACAATTAAATCACAGCAGTGGCACGTTTGCCTGCAAGTTTATAAAATGTATTCCTGCGACTAAAAGAACTAGGCCTGCCTATATAAAGGCTACATAGCCTATATCAAAAACACTACACATAGGCCTACATCATATAGTCTATATTACGTTTTTAATAATAACATCGAATGCATCAATACCATGATAATTAACCGCATGCAAAATCAGATATTTATACCACTTAAATGAAAATGGGGGAGACGAACAGCGGCAGGTGCACAAGTTTTCATACATGCCATCACTGCTGGTGGGAGGGGCCTCACAGATGTGCGGTATGCCACTGCATACCATATTGGTATTTGTGTTATATTGTATATTTGTTTGTCTTGTTATTATTTGTTTTGTGTAATAATCCTTTGGCAATATTGTATGTAAACAAAATACAAGTACTTTAAATTAAAGTACTATAGAATTGAAATTGAGAGAGAGGTACAGGTGTGGCAGATCATCATGCCCATTGTCTGATTGGTCTCCACCCACTCCTCTTTGTGCACCAATCAGAATGCTCGAACCCTCACTGATCACAGCTGCTGTGGTATAAAGGAGGTTTAAAGCTGCTGTGGTGCATCATTTGTAGGTTTGACTAAGAAAAACAGAAAAAACTGAAAACTTTTTATGCGTTTTGACCGTTCATTTAGACAACAATGGCGTTTTGGGGGCCTGAAAATGCTAACATTTGAAAACGGGTATCAAAGTGCAAGTTTTTAAAGCTATACCGTTACCATGTACACCACAAAAACGTGAATTTGTGAAAACGACGCGCATGCATATTACATGTTCAGTCTATAGGTGCGTATTTTTTTGCGAAGTGACATCGCCAACTACTGACCTGGCATGAATAATACAGCGTTTTGTTTTGTTTTTCCTCTCTGCGGTATGGTAATATAATTTTTCCTACTGCTGATCTCTTCTGTGTCTGTTGTTTTTAGTTATATTAAGTTTTATATATTAGTTTGGGTTTTTGGAGCTCTTTAGAGAGTGTTGTCTCCCACAACACCTATAAGAAAAACAGTTTTTATGAGTTATCCTCTTTTCACTTTATTTTCGTCTTGTTTAACCTGATGTGAATGCAGGCTGCAACAGTGCCATATTAAGGATAACTCAATCCAAAAATGCTTTGAAATAAAATGACAAATGATCCCTTACATCTAATCATGAATTATTAGATGTAATATTAGAGATACAGACACATAAAAGCAGCCAGAAGGGTTTTGGTCTGTCGTGTTTATTTAAAATACATGGCAACATAATTCATTAGTACCGCTGATAATCAGTTTTCCAGCGAAGGCAGAGAATACAGTTGTGTGTTTTTTTTTTTTTTTTTTTTTTNTTTTTTTTTTTTTTTTTTTTTAATTCTTTGCCTTTTTGACATCAAATGTAAACCACATAACACAGCAACCTGTCTGCAGTGCAAATAAGATGACGGCTAATTAGCTGTAGCGCTTCTCCAGCTTTAAACAGACAGCAGCAATCTTCCCAACACTGAAAGAAACGGCATTAAAACACTCAAATAAAAAGCTTTAAATAAAGCTTGGCTGAATGATGATCAAATGCATGTGGAAAATGGGAAAAATATTTTTCTAAACTAATTAATCAAAGTGCATGAACGTATGTTGGTCTCAAACAGTGTGATGGTTTGATATATTTCATAAACTCATATGTACCTTGTTCTTACTGTGCACATTAACAAAACTAAACCTTATTTATGATGGGCCTGATTATGCACTATTGGAAATATGACTGGGATTCAATGAATATCAAATATAATCATGGGACATTAAATTCTTTACACCTGCTGAATCAATGGTATTGATCATAATCACTTGATAAATAGCCCAATTTCACCATTTCCTTCAAGTGAAATCACATTGGAATATTCCTGGAAAAACACAAACACTTTCCAAATGTGCAAGTTTCTTCCTAAAACTTTCCTTAAAAGAAGCAGAATCCAATGTTTTTTCAAAGACAGGGAAGATTCTTTGATAAAATACTTCCAATAAGTAAGTGTCCCTTTTTTTCAGCACATCAAACACTGATAAAGGGTTTCCATTATTAATGCATCAAAAGTTTGGAGACAGTAAGATTCACAAAGGATGCATTAAATTGATCAAAAGTGACTTTCTATTTCAAATAAATGCTGTTCTTTTAAACGTTCTATTCATAAAATAATCTTGAAGTAAACATATCATGGTTTCAATAACAATGTTAGGCAGCACAACTGATTTCAACATTGATAATACTAATGTTTCTTGAGCAGCAAATCAGCATATTAGTATGATTTCTGAAGGATCATGCGACACTGAAGACTGGAGTAATAATGATGATGCTGAAAATTCAGCTTTGCATCACAGGAATAACACTTTTAAAACATATGACACAAATCAGTTATTTTTAAATAGTAAAAAAAAAATCTTACTATATTATAGTTTCTGTATTTTTGATCAAACAAATGCAGTCTTGGTGAGCAGAAGAGACTTCTTTCAAAAACGTTTTGCCAAAAATCTCGCCAACTCCAAACTGTTGAGCATTTGTGAAAATTTGTTTGAAGGAACGTGAGTGATTTCTGATAAACCAATATTTTTTAGTGATTCATTTGAACAAATGATAAATTTGAGCAAATTGATTGACTTCAGTAATTCCTCCAATTTAAAACATTGTTACCCCTTTTCCACGAAAATGATGCTGGTACTCGTGTCATAGCCGGTGCTCAGCTGGTTATCTGTGAATCTCTCGACTTCGACTTGAGAGAGCTGAATAATGCAAAATAATGTTACTGCATAACCTTCCCACAAGTGCATTGCTGTGCTTAAAGGTGCAGTAAAACAACAGAAAATATGGTCAATGCTCCAGGCGCATGGCCCAAAAGGTTGTCCCTAGTCTCTTAATGAGTCTTGTGTGTGTTTTTGGCGTAATGTGCAATAAACCAATCACAGTGTCATCTCCCATTCCCTTTAAAAGCCAGGTGCGCTCGCGCCATTCACTATTTACATGGTGGAATTTGCAAGCGGAAAGACTGAACGCTCCTCCAGAGAGGAATCCTTTTATTTTTAATATTTGACATGTTTGTGTGCTGCTGCGCGTCCCTGTGTGTGTAATAAGCAGAGTGTACGTGCGTTGTGCACCCGCCTTTAGGCACATATTACTAATGCTCCCTTTAAATAATAGAAAATACTGCGCCATTGACTTTGGACCAGGTTTTTTTTTTTGTCAATGGCGCAGTCGTTTTCAGTTGCCTCAAAATAGCAACACGCAACAATGCGCCTGAACACGCCTCGTTTTCAGACCAGTTCATGGGTGAACAGATGGGCACGAGTGCATTTGCTATTTAAACAATGTGGCGCAGGGCATGAAAATGATAACTGCGTTGAGCTGAAACTAGCAAAAAACACTTGTGTCGCATTACGCCGGTTGTATAATAGGGCCCAAAGAGTTGTCGGAAGCTCAATGGTGGTGATGTTGAACTCGTGGGACCATGGTGTAGTTCGTTTAAAAGTTGTGTTCATCTGTGAAAATTATCTTGATGGACAAAACATGTAAGTATCATAAACTTTTGTTGATCACAGAGCTTGTTTTTTTGTGATAATCCAAAAGCGTATGGAAAAATCCCATTGGGAACCAGTGTGATGCTAAGGCTGTGTGTCCACCAAAGTGTTTTTAGCCAGCTGAAAATGCCTATCTGTGAGCGTTGGGAGCGCTTCGGCAGCGCAGCGTTTTTTTCAGTTGAGACGCACTGTTACTTGTAACTGATTTTGCATATAATTTGTTTCAGACGTAAAATGTCGACACAATGTCGAGTACTTGCTATGTGTGTTCAGAGAACAGCAATATTAATTTCTCATCCATTTTGTTCCGTTCTCTGCTTGTTGGCGTCGTTGTACAGCAAGAATGTTGTGACAGTTGGTCGGTGTTGTATTTGTCCCGCCCCTCTTCCACTCTGATTGGACGTCTGGCTAAAAAGTGATCAGCGCAGAGTTTTACTTAAAGTTGAACATTCTTTAACTCGAGGCGACTGGTAAAAAACGATCAGAGCTTGAGCGTGAAAAAGACGCTCAACGCATCGTTAAGCTCCTGCCGTTTAAAAAAAGTGGCGCTCCCATTGAAAACAATTTGAAAAGTACGCTAGCCGCTGGGAAAAAAATGCTTTGGTGGTCACATGGCCTAACTGCCGATTGGCCTGCAAAGTGACGTCATACCAGCACCACTCTATGCGCACATCAGAATCTCGACAGAAGCAGTAGGTCATCCGGATACTTTCCGCCTGTTTTTCGAATGCTATATATTCAGACACACTGTACTATTTTTCACTTAGTATTTAATTTCAGATGTAGTAAAAAATTTTTTTAAATGTTGTGTTTTGAATTGCAATCTCTTTCGGAATGCAACAATGCATCCGCTGAATGTGCTTGACATTCACATACTGTACTTGCATAGAGCATGTTTTAGGCCTACGAGGTTGACTTTTCTTCTGTGAAAAATGTGCCGAATGGTTCCAGACTGGGCACCGGCTCCAGCACCGTTGTCTTTTCATGGAAAGGGGGAATGCATGTTTAAAAAAAAAAAAAAAAAAACNNNAAAAAAAAAAAAAAAAAAAAAAACAGTAAGGAAAATGCTAATTTATTAAAGATACAACAAATAAATAAATACAAAAAGACACTAATCCAAGAAAACTACTATTCCCGTGATTCTCCAGAATACATGACCGCAGCAGCATGCTGAAAGAAAGAACGAACTGCGCTTTCATTCGCCTGCTTGAAACGAAAGAGTGAGCAGCGCTGAACCTAAAAGGTGCTTCGATAACAAATGGCGCAGGATAAACAACCACAAAAACAAAAGCGAACGAACGAAACACAAAACATCTGGGGGAAATGGTGAAAAGCGACCAACCGAAACAGAACTGCATTCACATTATTGAGTAGTTCCGGTACGGGACCGGACCGGTAATGTTCATACATGGTTTGACACAACGGAGAGTGATGCAGGTACCATCTGCAGCTGGGACCCAGTGAAACGTCCTCCATGCTGGGCGGATGGGTTAGTGTTCGTCTGGACACGGGGACGGGAACAGGTAGCCGTTGGTGCCGTGAGCCCCGTTGGTCCCGTTAGTGTGGTGTTTCTGAGAGGGAGGAAGAACCTCGTCTTCATCAGAGCTGGATTCAATGTCACTGCGGTCATCCTTTGACACCTGGGAAGATTATAGAGATGGTTAAGATTACAGTACACACTATATTTATGATTGAACTGAGATAATATACAAAGAATTAAACTAATTGCAATGAGTCTTTTAAAATTTTTTTGTTGTGATAAGTTATTAGAAAGAAAAATGCATGAATCTGCTTAAGCAGCATTAGCACATTGTGTGATAATTAGATGGGATCGTTTGCTTTCTAATCAACTACATTTAACAGTTATTTAAGAATAATTACTGTTTCTGCCAATATACATTACAAATGTTTGGGGTTGGTATGATTTTTTTTTTTTTTATGTACTTGAAAGAAGTCTCTTCTGCTCTCCAAGGCTGCATTTATTTGATCAAAAATACAGTAAAAATAGTATTGTGAAATATTTTTGCTATTCAAAATAACTGTTTTCTATTTAAATGTATTTATTCCTGTGATCAAAGCTAAATTTTCAGCATCATTACTCCAGTCTTCAGTGTCACATGATCCTTCAGAAATCATTCTGATATGATGATTTGCTGCTCAAGAAATGTTAAAAACAGTAGTGCTGCTTCACATTTTTGTGGAAACATTGATACATTTTTTCACAGTTCCTTGATGAATCGAAAGTTTAAAAGAACAGCATTTATTTGAAATAGAAATCTTTTGTAACATTATACATTTCTTTACTGTCACTTTTCATCAATTGAATGCTTCCTTGCTGAATAAACGTGTTAATTTCTTAAAGGCACAATATGTAAGATTTTTAGATTAAAATATCCAAAAACCACTAGAACAATGTTATGCATTTTGTTGACTTGTGCACTTACATTATCCCAAATATTTCCAAGAATGTTTAAATCCAAAGAAATAAGCTATTTTAACCAGGACACGGACCGCCTATCAATGACATCATACCCACGTTACCCTCGATTTCCTCTGTTTTATTTTGTAGAAACCATGGAAACTCCAAAGACGCTTTAATATATTATGTCTTTTATTAGACAGGTGAGCAACTGTTTGGACACATTCATCATTGTTATATAGCTCAACACAGTAAAGTAGTACCATGTTTTACCATGCCTAATATCGATCTAGCTTACTGCAGTGTGCAACAAGTGTCTCATAGCAGCCGCAGAGCGAACGCAGAGTAGCACTATAACAACTTTCAACACACAAACGTATCTAATATGATAAACGGCGCTGTGTTACCCCACATACGCTTGACCGGAAGAAGCGGAAACGACGACTGCGGCATAATAAAAGCTCCACTGCTCTCATGCCATGTGTCGCACTCGTCTCTCATTAGTGGCCTCGTTCCTCTCCAACGGCTTTCAGCCACACCCTGCTTCATACTACAGTAATGTTAATAAATCTTTAGTACATAAGCTCATCCATTAATATGATTTCTGCCCGAGTCCCGTCGGATTCTTTTCCAGCGGCTGTAGACGTGAAGACAACACCTCCCATGATTCCGCGAAATCAAGGCGTCATCAAGCTACGCCTTTAAGCGACCTCTAGCGGCGAAAATTACATATTGTGCCTTAAAAAAAAATAAATCTTACTGACCCCAAACTTTTGAATGGCAGTGTATCTGTAAAATCAGACTCTAAGAAGTTTAATGCATACATGCACAAAACAATGTTTTTTTGCTGCTAATTAATTTTGCATCAAACTCTTTTTTTTAATCAACTACTTACATGTAAAGGATTCCATTTTCCCACCTTTGATGGAGCCGTGTGAAGTAGAGAAGAAAGAAAAAGCATAAATACATATAAAAGGAGGAATACAGCAAGAGCATGAGGTTAAAGTAGTTAACCAAACCAAGCTTGAAAGTAGATTTTTAAATCAACATGAAACGCCGCTCACAAAATGATCTTCAATGAGAAAGAAAAAAAAAAGTAGGGTGGGACTTAATTTTATCCATCGCCAATTTATGGAAATAATTTTCCAGTTTTTGATCACAGGATCATGGGTGCCTTATTTAAAAAGCTGAGGTAATTCATATAACATCTTATGAATCTTATTTTAAAATACTCAATTGCTCTTAAACACACATTTACATTTTTGTTTGGTTATTTGTTTTTACGAAACCCTTACGTATTTGAAGTACATCTGAATTAAAGATAGCAATAAAGGGTGTTTCATTTGCCACTACAATCTTTTAACAGCTATAAATATGAATTTTGCTGCTTCAGCTTGGTGATGCCAATTTGTTATGAAGCAGTTTATTGCATTTTGATTAATGATTATGAGGAAAAGGATTTTCCTTGAAAAAACATGCAGTAAATGAGTAATTCACAATAAGAACAGAAGCGTGTACCAGTGTTTAGTATCATTGATATACCATTACAGTTTAATATTTTTGAATTAACTTTTTCTATTTTTTGTTTTCACTATAATTTTAGTTAAAGTTTTAGTAATTTTGCTGTGCGTTTTTGTCAATTTTATTAGTTATATATATATATACATTATTTCAAATTAATTTATGTATTACTTTTTAGTTATTTTTATACATGTTGCCTTGGCAAATAGCTCAAACAGAAAAAGTTAAAAACATATTTTAAATATTTTCATTCAGTTAATGTTTGTTTCAAATAATCAAAACTGTTTTTTATGGTTTTAGTTTTAGTTAACGACAATAGCCCAGGGTTAGAGGTCATGCTGACTTAAGAAAATCATTTGACTCAGACTACATTTGAACTGTTTACACCCTTCATGAATATGATATCCTTTTATAATATTAATAATTATCAGCACAAGTTGTAATTGCTATTTAACATGTTCTGAATATATGACATTAACTAAGCAACCGAGCACATAACATATTATAATAAAGCTGTATACTTCTGCCATATGGGCATTACTTTGACACACTCATCTGATAACGGAATACTTCCTAAATTGTAACATTGAAACAAGCATTTTCTGTAAAGCTGCTTTGAAACAATATGTATTGTGAAAAGCACTACAAATAAACTTGAATTTAATTGACAACAGCTTTACTAATTTAACGGCACAATTTATTCAAGCCCTAGCAATAAGAGTGATGGAGGAGATGGTCAAGTGTGGTTTTCCAAAGCCTCACCTTTCCTCTGGAAATGGCCCTGTAGGCGGTGCGCACTATGAGATATGACCAGAAGGTGTGCAGGGCCTGCAGCAGGACGAGCAGCATGTTAAACACCCACCACGATGGATACGGCCCAACGATCTCCCAGCTCTCAAACACAGTAGTGTTTAAAATCCTGCAAAACACACACATTTTATTACAACACTTTAAGAAATTCCATTACTTTAAGTATATTCAACAAACATGGCTTCAAACCCCTTACGTGAGATCAGTGTTATGGTAAAAATAAACCCTGCCATCAGCTTTATTGCTGCATGTCGCCAGCCACTATTAGATGTTACTAGTTCTGGTTGTCCTAGTAACGATTACAGATAATATGTTGTTCCACGTCATTCCATGTCTCCAGTGAATCAGTTTTATGCCACGAAAAAAGGTTGTACATAAATTGCATCAGTGCATAATGTATCATATCAAAGATGAATGAGAATCAACATGTTTTTCAGCATTACAGCCATCTATCGAACACCAGAATATCTGGGTCCACACATTTACTTGGTGAGCACTTACTTAAATGGGGACATATCATAGACTTCTGTTGTTTTTACATACAGTACATTTAATTATAATGTAGACTTTTTAGAATTAAAAAAACTTTTATTTTAGGGACCAAGCACTGAATTTTATCTGTTAGTTTTCTTCTTTCTTCCACTCTATGGTAGCCCATACAACCGTTTGCGGGAAAATTATGAAATATGGCACACAGATAGGACAGTGAACATTGACCAAAGCAATTTTCAAGTCTCTAACTCAATCCCTCTAGCGCCACCAAATGTCCAAATTTGCACTTGCATTTTTGCTAATAACTTTTGAACCATAACCCCTTATTTACACTGCATGCGTCTACCGGAGCTGATATGCGGCCACTCTAGTCAATGCTTGTGTTTACACCAGCCGCACCGCAGTGCATTTTAGAAGCGGCTCGCCGCGCCGCTTCGCTAAAGATTTTTGACGTACGCCGCGTCCAAGACGCGTAGCTCAAATACAACATAAAGTCAAAATAATCACCCTGTGTAAACTCCCGCTCGTATTTCACATCACTAGGAGGCCAGAAACTGACGACAAGAGATTCGAAGTTGAAAAACTTGAATTCTTTTTTGTTCTTGTTGTCCATAACTGGACTTTTAAGTGTATTAACTTCGTCTGTAGGCTACAGCAAAATAAAGAATGGCAATAAACACAATCAAACTGGACAAAATATCTCGTGGTCTCGCTTCTGAAATGCTTCTGGTGTGAGTTGACACCACGCAGAGGACAAAACATTGCCGGAGTCGTAACGCGCCACAGACGCGTGCAGTGTAAACAAGGCTCCAGGGCTAGAAACAAAGTTCCTTTTTTTTCTCTGATTCCTTGGCTCAAGAAAATTCGACATTCTGTCATGAGAATGTCTTTTTCAAACTTGTCCTAGATAGTTAGTCCGAGTATTACCAAAATTGGCACAGATCATCTTTAGAACATGCTAGCAAAAAGTTAAAAGATTAAAAAAAAAAAAAAAACGTTCTAAAAAAACGCGCAAACAAATTTGAAGAAGACTTGCCAAAATGGATGTGAGGCTGTATCTCCGCAAAGATTTGCCGTAATAAGACCAAACAAGGTACAAGGCTCAGGCTACTTGCAGCGTTTCGGCAGAGTGCCACCTACTGGTCAAGAAATATGGGAAAAAAATATTTGAACTTCTCAGCAGTTTGCCCAAAAGTCATAGAACTGATCACTTTTGATTAAGTGCAGCATACCGAATCGAATGATACCCAATTTTCCCATGTCAACCATTTTGGAAGCCGGCCATTTTGAATTTTGTCGTAAAGTGCTGTATTTTACGAATGCATGAGCGTATCTTTACGAAACTCGGCATGTGTCATTGGCACCATGACCTGAAGGTACTTTAAAAAGTTTTGAGAAAGAATTTCCAGGAATTTTCCAAAAATGCTAATAGCTTTGGACTAATTTAATCTATTTTAATAAAAATAGTGTTGATAGATTCCTTGAGTCATACTGAGAACAATGATACCAATTATGCCATATTTAGTCAAAATTGCTGTCCAGCATTTTGAATTTCTTTGAAAACCTACTTTTTCAAACTCCTCCTAGAAAGATGGTCCGATTTTCACCAAAACTGGCTCAGATTATCTTCAGACTATGCCAGCAAAGAGTTACTAAAAGCTTTCTGATAGACAAAACTATTTTCAAATAAAGCATAAATGAATTTGATGGCATGAAGCCAAGCTGGTTCTGAGTCTGTAACTCTGTAATGCTTTGGCATATTGACACCAAACTTTGTGTGTCATTTTCACCTCACTACACCACATAAATTTGGTAACAGCGCCACCTATTGGTCAAAAGTGATTAGCAATTAAATCATTACTAGTGAACACATTTATGATTTTTAGACATTTTGACGAAAAGCATCTTAAAAAAGTCTTTAATTACTCAAAGCATGTATGACTCATCATGCTTTTTTTTGTGCTTGGACCCTTAATTGCTGCTTGCAGCTATATTTTATATATTATTTTTATAAAAAAAGATGTTCCTAAATGGAGGTGTGCAGTACCTGAAAATATACAGATAAAATCTAATTCAAAATAAATACTCCAATTCACTTGCATTTCTGAACCTTCTGGGATTCAAAAGCTAATGTAAACCACTTTAGGACGTTATTGTTTTAGGACAATTTTTAAAACGAAGTATAAAAATGATGAATGTAAAACAACGAAGCAATATTTCAGATTATGCAGGTAAAGCAAATGAGTGATACCGATCATGCAAACTCTTTTATAAAAGGTCAGATTTCATTGCTTCCACTGTAGCACAAGATGCAAAACTCTTAATCTCTAAAATAACATTGAATCGAAAAGTACATGAACTCGCACTGCATAAGTGAGTACAGGGACTTTGACAGCAGCACTGTGAAGGCCATTTCATAATCATTACTAAATGACACTGAGGGCTCTCAGAGGACCAGAGACTTCGGCTGCTGCCGTCACATCCATCATCAGTTCCTCACGTGGAGCTGAATCTAATCGCACTCTGTGATTAGACCGTTTCACTAATTCCATTAGAGTCACACAATAAAGTACTCAAAAGCCACAGCAGACACTTAGATGAGGTGAGTGAGTGAATAAAACGTCTTTCCAGCACTAAATGATTAATGAGGAAAGCGAGAAGAAAAAGCACAGATGACTCATTCTGAAGAATATAATCATGTCAAAAGAACAATGGATCTGAAAAAGTCACAGTAGTGAAACTTGCGAGACTCCGTTACACCTGCTATTAACATCAGCTAAATTCAGGTGCAAACGTGGTCAAAACGTTATGTGATCAGATCAAACCGCATTCAGAGGTAGTGAGAAGTGTTAACGCTAAGTTGAAGTAGAAAGATTGGATATGGATGATTTTATAAAACATATTTTTAATGGGTTTTTTTTAATGTCACATATATTTTTTATGTGTGTTTGTGTATTTTAATGTTTTTTATTACTTTCCAATATTTTATATATTTTTTAATTAAAAATTAGTTTAAATCAATGCTATTTTATATACTATTATAGTATTTATTAATAGTTTTAATTTTTATATTTATAAAATATATTTTTTATATGTTCAGTTTTAATTTGAATTTACTTTAAATTTTAGTAATTTTTAGTTATCATTTGTATTACTTTTTTAAAAAATATTTATATTTAGCTTTAACTTGTTTTTATTTCAGTTTTAGTCATTTTAGTACTTCAACTTATTTTATTTCAGTTAGTTGCCAAGTTTTTGTTTCATCTAACATTTACATTTTATTTTAGCTTTATTTTAATGAAGAAAATTATTTTAATAGTTTGTTAACAATAACAACACTGGTTAAAATTATTTCTTGTGGAAAATCAACACAAATGCATAATTCCATTTTTAGCCAAAACTTGTAATGTTGTCTAAATGGTCTAATAAAATCATGTTTAATTTTATAAAAGCTCAATGCTATTTCCTTCAATGATTAAATGCCTATTATAGCAGCAAAAAACTAAGATCCCATCTGTTTTCTCTCATTCTGAACTCCACATCTCTACACTACTGCTGTAGCCATAGTAACTATTACTTGGCAACAACACTGACTGAAGGTGTCAAAACCTGAAATGAAAAGGCTGGAAAAGATGATAAAATAGAACATTTCAGATATACAGATGAGAACGAGAGGTTCTGACAGCAGCGTCTCTGACGGTCAACGCACATCATCTGTTACTGACAGGAGTGTCTTACCATACAGGATACACTCCCAGCCTGGAACTGATGAACACCAGGGCAAACATGACGAACAGGACGTTGCAGAGTCTCTGGCACTTGGAGTAGTTGGCCATTTTAGCAGCCTGCGAACACAAACTTGCTGCATGATTTATATCACCATGACAGACATCTAATGCATGCAAACAGCACATCTTGCATCACCAATCTTGAATCCTGAATACAATAAGTGGTCGAATGTGACATGTGTCATATATATTCCAAGTGTTCTGGTAAACAATAGGGTTTGATGAAAAACAAACCGAAATTTAATGCATTATATAACAAAAATCCTGACCTTGGCCATTGGTTTTCTGTGCACGGCTATGCGTATTTCATATCACGTATTTATTAGGGCCCGAGCATCGATGGTGTGAGGACCCTATTGGAATTGCTCAGTCAATTCTTCTTCTCCAAAATGAAGTGAAGTGAAGTGAAGTGACATGTGGCCAAGTATGGTGACCCATACTCGGAATTTGTGCTCTGTTTTTAACCCATCCAAGTGCACACACACACACCGTGAACACACACCCGGAGCAGTGGGCAGCCATTGCTGCGGCGCCCGGGGAGCAGTTGGGGGTACGGTGCCTTGCTCAAGGGTCTCACCTCAGTCGTGGTATTGAGGGTGGGGAGAGCACTGGACATTCACTCCCCTCACCGACAATCCCTGCCGGACCTGAGACTCGAACCCATGACCTTTGGCTTACAAGTCCGACTCTCTATCCATTAGGCCACGACTGCCCCAAAGTCGTGGCCTAATGTGTGAATCGCATTTTTGAGGGCCTAAACATGCTCGAAAACTCATAAAACTTTGCACACACGTCAGAAGTTGTGAAAATTTACGTCTGATGTGGGTTTCAGAATTAGGTGTGGCAAAATGGCTCGATAGCGCCACCTACAAAATTTAAATTAAGCGCCCTTCGAGCTACATTTCACGTACAGGTATGAAATTCGGTAGACTGATGTAACAGCCCAATACCAACAAAAAAGCCCATGGGTGCAAAATCTGCAAACCCAACAGGAAGTGAGATATTTTGAATTTTCTCTGCAAATTTTTTGCAGTTTTTGCCATTTCCAGGCATTGTACTTTAACAAACTCCTCCAAGAGCTTTAATCAGATCAACATCATATTTGGTCAGTCTAATCTAAAGGCCTTTGTGACGTTAAATTGCGAAGATCTAGAGTTTTCGTGGAAGGGCGTGTCCGTGGCGGCCTGACAAAGTTCGATGTTTCACCAGGAAACAGGAAGTCGTTGTAACTCGGGCATACAATGTGCGATTTGCCTCAAACTTCACATGTTTTATTAGAGTCCTGGCCTGAAGACATCTACATGGCAATATTCAGTTACAGTTATAGCGCCACCTGTGGGTAACAGGAAATGACTTGTTTTACACTGTTATTAACTCCTCATAGATAAACATCATATTTGGTCAATCTAATCTTAAAGGCGCTCTAAGCGATCTCACGTGTTTTTAGGCTAAAACATTTTTTGTCACATAAAGCAAACATCAACTCACTATCCGCTAGCTGCCTGTCCCCTGAACACACTGTAAAAAAACGTGGTCTCTGTAGTCGCCACAAGCTCCGAAAACGGCAATAAAAACAAACTGGTGCAGCCTGGACCACGAAACATATTAAACATGCTCCAGCCAATAACCGACAAGCAGCGTCAATACGCAAGCTACTTACATTTTAAATGCGCGTTCATGACTGTTTCAGGAAGCACGGAGGGGACGGGCAGGAGGAGGAGGAGGAGGAGGAGGGAGGGTCTAGCTATCCTCTGTTTTGTTTGACAACACTTCGAACGTCAACAGGAAGTTACTCCACCTAGGATCGCTTAGAGCGCCTTTAAGACCTTTGTGATTTTAAATATCAAAGATCTTGAGTTTTTGTTGAAGGTCGTGTCCGTGGCGGCCTGACAAATTTCGATGTTTTGCCATGAAAGAGGAAGTTGTTGTAGCTCAGGCATACAATATTCAGTTAGTCATAGCGCCACCTGCTGGCAACAGGAAATGTCATGCTTTTAACACATTTAAATATGCCATGAAGTACCAAACATGCTAGAAACATGCTAAGTGCTGAAGTATGCAATTAACGCCACGAAACAAGAAGTTGTTGTAACTCAGGCATACAATGTCCGATCTGCTCCAAACTTCACGTTTGATAATAGTCCTGGCCTAAAGACATCTACATGGCAATATTCAGTTCAAAGCGCCACCTGTTGGCAGCAGGAAGTGTGGTACGTCGAAATGACTGTCATATTTTTCCTGTATTTACTCACTTACATGCATGTCACCCACTCTTCACTGTTTTCCTAAGGCCACCGGGTGGCGGTGGCCCCGTGTGCGAGGGCCCTTTCATCGCTGCTTGCAGCTTTAATTAATCTTGATTTCTCACAACGTATGCTTTTTCAGAGCGCTCATAGAGCCTCACAAACTCACATCTTGCGTAGCCATGTAGAGAAAACCAAATGCCAAGGTCAGGATTTTTGTTAAATAATGCATTAAATTTCAGTTTGTTTTTCACCAAACCCTAATGTATACATCCAGAACACATGGAACATATGACATGTGTAGCATCGGACCATTCTGTGATACTGTTGCATCTTTTTGAGCTTGATGCTGGTTGCTATTTACTGTCATTATATGGACGAGCGTGAGAGGGACATTAAAAAAAAATAATTCTCCTTTTGTGGTCCAAAAAAGAAAAATGGGCATAAGGCATTAGAACAACAACAGGGTGAGTAAATGATGACTTCAAGGGATAGTTCACCCAAAAAAAATTGTGTCATCATTTACGCTCTCTTAAGTTGTTCCAAACCTGTATGAGTTTCTTTCTTCTGTTGAACACAAAAGAATGAAGATTGACTGTAGCAATTGACTTCCATAGTATTTTTTTTGGTAAAACTTTACAATAAAGGTTTCATATGGAAGCTTGTTCCCCCCACTAAAAAAAAAAGTTAATTGCGACTTTGTATCTTACAATTCTGACCTTTTTCCTCAGAATTGCGAGATTTAAAGTCAGAAATACGAGATATAATGTCAGAATTGCGTGTTATAAACTCAGAATCGAGATATAAACTTGCATATTGTAATGTCCATTTGTGAGGGGAAAAGACTGACTTTTTTCTCACAATTCTGACTTTATATCATGCAATTCTGAGTTTATGTCACACAATTCTGAGAAAAAAAAGTCAGAATTGTGTGATAAAAAGTTGCAATTACCTTTTTTATTTTTTATTTCATGGAGGAAACAAGCTTCCATAGGTTCATTAGTTAACATTAATCAACTACTTTAATTAACATGAACTAAGAATGAACTGCACTTCTACTGCATTTCTTAATCTTAGTTAATATTTATTACAACATTTCCTTATACATCATTAAAATAAAAAATTGTTTTTGTTAACAGTAGTTAATGCATTGTAAACTAACATGAACAAACAATGAATGACAGTATATTTATTAACTAACATTAACGAAGATTAATTTTCTTTTCTTTTTCTTACTTTACTTTACTCTTTCTTTACTATGAAAGTCAATGGCTACCATCAACCAGACTCCCTAATTATGTAGATCTGCCAACTAACTTTCTAGCATTAAAATTTGAATCTGTAACTTTAAAATAAAAACGGTAACACTTTATTTTAGGGCCTTTTAACTAGTTGCTTATTAGCCTGCTGTTAGTATTCTGTTAGAATATTGGTAATTATAAAGCACATATTAATGCCTTATTCTGCATGACCTTATTCTACATCCCTTAATCCCACCAATACCTAAACTTAGCAACTACCTTACTAACTATTAATAAGCAGTAAATTAGGAGTTTATTGAGGGAAAAGTCATAGTTAATAGTGAATACATGTTCCCTATACTAAAGTGTTCCCATAAAAACTTAACCAAGGATTTCCTGTTGCTGTAGGTGTTGCCATATATATAATAATAAGCATAGACTTAAAAAAAAAAAAAAAAAAATTTAATGGATTTAATAAGAAATCACCTCCAGCAGAACGTCCGCAGCATCGTGCAGGCACATGACGAGCGTTCCTACCCGCGCCATGTTATTCACATATGAAAAGGTAATCAGAGAGATGGTGGCCACATGATGCAGGAACATCAGTAGAAAGTCCTGCAGGGTGTCACACAGAACCTGTAAATGTTTATGTACTTTAAACCTACAAGGTAATCATTGGGTCATTCCTACTATGCAGTCCATTTTCCTGTCCTCGCCTAAATACACTGTATAAAATATTAAACTCACAACTTTTAAAGATGGAAGTCACATTAGTTACTTTTTTAATCACAATAATCACAATTAAGTGAACATAAAAGTGAAAAACTTTAGTTTGAGTTCAGATTACNCAAAAAAAAAAAAAAAAAAAAAAAGTTAATTGCGACTTTGTATCTTACAATTCTGACTTTTTTCCTCAGAATTGCGAGATTTAAAGTCAGAAATGTGAGATATAAAGTCAGAATTGCGTGTTATAAACTCAGAATTGAGATATAAACTCACGCGTTATAATGTCCATTTGTGAGGGGAAAAGACTGATGTTTTTTCTCACAATTCTGACTTTATAAGATGCAATTGCAAGTTTATATCTTGCAATTCTGAGAAAATAAAGTCAGAATTGCGTGATAAAAACTCACAATTGCATGAAAAAAGTGTATTTATTTTCTCAGAATTGCAAGATATATACTTGCAATTGCATCTCATAAAGTCAGAAGTGTGAAAAAAAACATCAGTCTTTTCCCCTCACAATTGGACATTATAACACGCAATTGCGAGTTTATATCTCAATTCTGACTTTATATCATGCAATTCTGAGAAAAAAAAAGTCTGAATTGTGAGATAAAAAGTTGCAATTACCTTTTTTATTTTTTATTTCATGGCGGGAACAAGCTTCCATAGGTTCATTAGTTAACATTAATAAACTACTTTAATTAACATAAACTAAAAATGAACTGGTTAATATTTATTACAACATTTACTTATACATCATTAAAATAAATAATTGTTTTTGTTAACAGTAGTTAATGCATTGTAAACTAACATGAACAAACAATGAATGACAGTATTTCTATTAACTAACATTAACGAAGATTAATAAATTATCATTTTTTTTCCTACTATGAAAGTCAATGGCTACCATCAACCGGACTCCCTAAATATGTAGAGCTGCCTACTAACTTTCTAGCATTAAAATTTGAATCTGTAACTTTAAAATAAAAAATGGTTACACTTTATTATTGTCTTTTAACTAGTTGCTTATTAGCCTGCTGTTAGTATTCTGTTAGAATATTGGTAATTATAAAGCACATATTAATGCCTTATTCTGCATGACCTTATTCTACATCCCTTAATCCCACCAATACCTAAACTTAGCAACTACCTTACTAACTATTAATAAGCAGTAAATTAGGAGTTTATTGAGGGAAAAGTCATAGTTAATAGTGAATACATGTTCCCTATACTAAAGTGTTCCCATAAAAACGTAACCAAGGATTTCCTGTTGCTGTAGGTGTTGCCATATATATAATAATAAGCATAGACTTAAAAAAAAAAAAAAAAAAATTTAATGGATTTAATAAGAAATCACCTCCAGCAGAACGTCCGCAGCATCGTGCAGGCACATGACGAGCGTTCCTACCCGCGCCATGTTATTCACATATGAAAAGGTA
This sequence comes from Anabarilius grahami, assembly GCA_003731715.1. Taxonomy (NCBI): domain Eukaryota; kingdom Metazoa; phylum Chordata; class Actinopteri; order Cypriniformes; family Xenocyprididae; genus Anabarilius; species Anabarilius grahami. The sequence goes on along the minus strand of RJVU01038255.1, from coordinate 2,929,504 downwards.
ATCAGAGAGATGGTGGCCACATGATGCAGGAACATCAGTAGAAAGTCCTGCAGGGTGTCACACAGAACCTGTAAATGTTTATGTACTTTAAACCTACAAGGTAATCATTGGGTCATTCCTACTATGCAGTCCATTTTCCTGTCCTCGCCTAAATACACTGTATAAAATATTAAACTCACAACTTTTAAAGATGGAAGTCACATTAGTTACTTTTTTAATCACAATAATCACAATTAAGTGAACATAAAAGTGAAAAACTTTAGTTTGAGTTCAGATTACTGTTGCTTCATTTATTTAATTTCTAATGTTCAATAAAAAAATAAAAATGTTGGCCCCCTCATGAAACTGCCAATAGCTGAACTCAGACTGAGTAATGAATGACTATCAAAAGCTCTTCATTTTCAACTTGTTAGTCATTTGATTAATTTTCTGGCCATTGTGTACTGTAAATAATCAAATTATGATTAACAAAATGTTAATGTGTCTGAGCTTGCCCACAGATATTTCTGAAAGTTTGTTATACTCTTTTATGTAAACACTTTTTTTTAAAGGTGCAGTAAGCGATTTCTGAGAAACGCTGTTCACCAAAACAAACACCCAAAAGAATCACAACCCTATCTTGATAGCTCCGTCCCCAAATAGCTTGATAGCTCCACCCACAAACAAGCTATGCAACACAGGCACCTCCCCCATCATGAGTGTATACGCCCCTTACTGCTGATTGGCTGCTAGTATGTTTTGGTGCTCAATCCAATTTCAACAGTGTTTCTCAGAAATTGCTTACTGCACCTTTAAATGAGAACACAGGCATAATCAGGTTTATAGTCCGTTAACTGTCAGTGTCCCGGTAGCGGTGGCAGTAAGCATTATAAATTAGGTGTCATTTAAAAGCTTATAAACACTCAACATTCATCATGTGAAAGCTGTTTTGAAATTGGACATTGCGTTAACATGGAAATAGTACTTTAATCCTTTTAGCGGGCTCAATTTTTGTGATATCAACTTCAAATTTGGAACACAACTTGGTTAGACATATGGCTTTGATTTTCCAGAAACTTTACTCCAAATAGTGTTGTAAAATATATACTTAGGGTAACATTTTAGTTTAGGGTCCAATTCTCACTATTAACTTGCTTATTAGCATGCATATTACTAGGATATTGGCTGTTTATTAGTACTTATAAAGCACATATTAATGCCTTATTCTGCATGACCATATTCTACATCCCTTAATCCTGCCCAATACCTGAATTTACAAACTACCTTACTAACTATTAATAAGCAGTAATTATGAGTTTATTGAGGCAGATATCATACTTAATAGTTAGTTAATAGTGAGAATTGGACCCTAATCTAAAGTGTGACCATATTTAGTATGTTTAGTTTAGAACATTTGCTTAAGGCCTACATTAAACTTTTTACATTAACTTCTAAAACTTTTTTACAGGTTTATTTAAGTTCAGATCTATACTTATAAAGTGGGATGCGAGTCCAAAATGTACTGCAGAACAGGAATGACTAATTCAAGACTTTATTCACAACTTGCAAATGTGTGCATGTTAAACACTCAAGCAAGAAATCTTGATCAAATTAAGCAGCTTCATTCTCAAACATGGCTGCAGTGTCCTCACACTCTAATCTCTCTGAGGAAATCCTGTTGAAGAAAGCTGTTAAGAGGCCAGGTGTTGCATGCTCCCCTGCGGCATCATGGGATTGCACTGACTCAGCCGAGCAGGTTGATGATGATGAAGATGAAGATGAGGAGGAAGTGCAGTGGGGCGAAAAACAGAATGAGAGCATGGCAAACGAAGAGAAGGAGCACACTGGTGCAGGCGGGAATGGGGTAGAGGACGTCATCAGTGTGGGCTGAATTTTGGGCATGGAAAAAACTGAAAGGAGAGAGCAAAGAAACAAAAACAAGATTTGCATTTCCTGAAGGAAACAGCAGGGCATGCAAGGCAGCAAAAGGATCGGGTTTGAGTTTTAGGTTGTACGTATGTTTTTAGGTTTTTTACTGTCACAACATGTCCGGTTTATGGTCAGCTGCAGATCAAATAAATATATAAATAAATACACATAATGTCCCCATAATGTAGGGAATACCTGAACACACACACACATATACATATAATCAATGTGTCATATATACAAATCACATATACAATATAATCAACAACTAATCGCTAAAAATCGATAATGAACGTTGACAACGAATGTCATTATCGATTAGTCGCGTCTGGCCACTGTGCACGGAAAATTTCCGCAAGTCACGTCAAATTACAGCACTGTGTGTATATATATATATATATATATATAATACACACACATATATTGCTGATTTACTGTTTTGTTTTTGTTAATATTCAGAATAATTAAAAAAAAAATATTTCTCTTTTAATTTAAATAAATGTTTAGTATTTTTTTGTGTTACTGTCATTATTTATTTTCTAAAATATGTCTATATAGATTTTAAGTTTTAGTTTTTAAGTTATTTTAGTACTTCATCTAACAGTATGTATGTATGTGGGTCAATGATGGGTATTTTTTTTGTCCAAAGGCCTTAATCATAATAAAAAACAAAGATATGACATCCAAAGTATGTAAGGTACTACAACTAGATCACTTTTATTGAATCCAAAAGGTTTTAATTATATTTTGCTACATATAAAGGTATTTTGAAGATTTTGAAGTGTCAAAAAGTCATACGGTTTAACCGTCCAAAGGCCAATACAGCCATTTCATTTGTGATTAAAATATCTTAAAATTTAATAAATGTATATTTTTTTCATTATGGGATGATTTTATAACATGATATATATCAACATAGTGCAAAATGGAATTAAAATTATGTGTAGAAGTCATTGCTTTGTTATTTCATTGATGTCATTCGGAGTAACCAATATAAAGGGACCATTTTGGATCAAGTCATGTGGTCAATATCATGTGACAGGATGTGACATTATTCAGACACCTGCAAAGGACCACATGGTCATGAAGCAAAGTAACTAACTCTCTTTTAACTATTTGAAAAATTAATGTTTTCACTTGATCATAAGCATGTCCCGAAACCTCAGGTCATTCGGTACAACTGCTTTAAAACATGGAAAATGTTGGAATATTTACTAAATATAAAATGTTTGATTGTCCTTTTGCTTGCTAGCTAGATATCAGCCTGTTAGCATTGCTTGAAAATATCGTCATACGGTATAACCAAAAGTGTCATTTGGTAAAACCAAAATTTTGATTAAACCGAATGACTTTTTTAGTGACAAATTTTGTAAAAAATGACAAAAGCAGTATTAAGTGATTATAAAAACCACATAATCTCAGTGTTAACACCTAATAAAACTTTAAAATTAATTATATCTCCATTAGATTTTTTTTTTTACTTTTAAAAACCTTATTCGTCAATGACCCATGTATGTTGTGTGTGTGTGTGTGTTTAGCAGTCCAAACTAAATTATTTGCAGAAGTTTAATACGAAGGGTTTGCTGTTTCCGACAAACCCTAAGCAGTATGTGCTGCCTTGCAAACACTGTAAAAACAGAAAAACATGCCAACAATGAGCAGAGAAATGAGAGCGAGTGAGTGCATGAGTCTGACACTGCGGGGTTGTACAGGAAAGAAGAGAAAGAAAATCTATAAAGCACAGACTGCAGGTGCTAACTGCGATTTCAAGGAGTCTTTGAGAGAAACCGTCCACCTGTTCAAACACAGGCTGTGCATCTCCTGCGTTACACCACAAAACCCATACAGCAGCTGCAGGAGAGCACTCTTACATTAAGAGGACACTGCCGTAATCAACACGGGACAATTACAGAGCCTGTGGATCTGAATGAAGCTCTGAGACTGCTGAGGGCAGTCTGGATTTTAGTTGTTTACATTTGCATTCATTTACATGACATTTGTTTAAGACTGATGTTGTGTCCCAACCAGGCGTAGCTTGACAAGTTTACAGCGTCAAGTAATTTGCCTGTCCACAATGAGAGCACAAATGATGTGTAGCATGGCGCAATAACAGCCAAAGAGGAGATGTTTATGTAAATATGTTAGTATAGAATTATGTGAGGCAGGATTTTGGGCCAATGATTTCATGGTGGGCGGGGCTGAAGAAACCACTAAGACCACGCAACTGATAGAATCGAAACTGGTTAAAAAAAATGCAAATTTACATCAAAGCTTTTACTGTTTGTTGCTTTATAATAAAATCATTCTACATGCAAATGTACAAAAATTTCCTCTGAGTGACTTATAAAAGGTCAAGTTTTTATATTTAAACCCTTACATGAATATCAGAACAGAATGAATATTAAACACTGCAAGCTTAAGCTTAAATGAAATGGCAGCAGTTATTAGTGGTCATGCTTTCACATGTTGAAAAAGGAAGTTTTGTCCATGCACAGCAGAGGAAATGAGACCAGCATGTTATTGCTAATAAAACCCAGCGTGAGTCTTCTCATGAGAAACTCAAACCACTGAAGCAGACACGTCTAACCAAAGCACCACTCATTGCTTTTCACAAAGCTATCTTTGAAGTTGAGATATACAGTAAACTGCTACCAGCAGCCCAATAATAATGATGCTCTGAGGTTGAAAAACATTCTTATATGAGAGTGTAAGCTCACGTACCTTTCTTCTGATGTCTGTGAACTGCGAGAAGAGCAGCGACAGATAGAAGGACAGCTCCAGTATGTAGTAGTAATGCAAATCCACGGTTAACGGCTATGAAAGTCATACACAACATTGTCAACACAACACAAAACCACATTTGCAGTGGCAATAATGAGTATTTTGACAGGGATTCCCAAACTTTTTTTGTATAAAAATATTAAATTTTAACAACATATGTGCATGTTGGTTAATGGTCACATGACATGCAGGTAAATAAAATATTAAAAGAATATGTATATATATATATATATATATATATATA
>RJVU01038255.1:2889187-2924530 GCA_003731715.1 Anabarilius grahami | reverse complement strand
CTCAATTGTAAATATAATACTTTTATTTCAAAATTATTTTAATTTTGATATTTTGCGATTGAATTAATTATTGGGTTTTTGGGAAACCCTAATTAAGGGCATTAAAAATGTAAGAATGGCATTATTTGATTGTATTTGACTACAATGTTAAAGGGTTAGTTCACCCAAAAATGAAAATTCTGTCATCATTTACTCACCCTCATGTCGTTCCAAACCCGTAAGACTTTTGTTCATCTTCGGAACACAAATGAAGATATTTTTAATGAGATCTGAGGGCTTTCTGTCCCTCAATTGACAGTCTATGCAACTACCATTTTCAAGCCCCAGTAAGCTAGTAAAGACATGATTAAAGTAATCCATGTCACCCAAGTGTCGCATTAGGCTGCAGGGAAGTGCACGACACAGGATAATCGTTGAAATAAACTGAATTTAATAATACAACAATGGAAAATAAGCTATTCAGTAGAACACAAACATAAAACATTGACGAGAATGGACAAAGAATTAAAGGATTAGTTCACTTCAGAATTAAAATTTCCTGATAATTTACTCACCCCTATGTCATATAAGATGTTTATGTCTTTCTTTATTCAGTCAAAAAGGTTTTTAAGGAAAACATTCCAGGATTTTTCTCCATATAGTGGACTTCATTGGGGTTCAATGGGTTGAAGGTCCAAATGTCAGTTTCAGTGCAGCTTCAAAGAGCTCTACACGATCCCAGACGAGGAATAAGAGTCTTATCTAGCGAAGCGATCGGTCATTTTCTAAAAGAAAGTCTAATTAATAAAAAAAAAAGACATGTGGCCAAGTATGGTGACCCATACTTGGAATTTGTGCTCTGCATTTAACCCATCCAAGTGCACACACACAGCAGTGAACACACACACCGTGAACACACACCCGGAGCAGTGGGCAGCCATTGCTGCGGCGCCCGGGGAGCAGTTGGGGGTACGGTGCCTTGCTCAAGGGTCTCACCTCAGTCGTGGTATTGAGGGTGGGGAGAGCGCTGGACATTCACTCCCCTCACCGACAATCCTTGCCGGACCTGAGACTCGAACCCATGACCTTTGGGTTACAAGTCCGATTCTCTATCCATTAGGCCACGACTGCCCAACTTAGGCCACGACTAATATACCTTTTAACCACAAATGCTCGTCTTGCACTGCTCTGCGATGCGCCACACATTACATAATCACGTTGGAAAGATCACGCGTGACGTATAAGTGATCTCATTTTCCAACCTAAAAATCGTCCGTCATCGTTGTTTTAACTTTTTTTGTAAAGGCTGTTTGACTTAGTCTTTACACATTCGCTTTGTAAACACTGGATCGGTACTTCCGCCTACGTCACGCGTGACCTTTCCAACGTGATTACCGAATGCGTGGCGCATTGCAGAGCAGTGCAAGATGAGCATTTGTGGTTAAAAAGTATATTAATTAGACTTTCTTTTAGAAAATGACCGATCGCTTTGCTAGATAAGACTCTTATTCCTCGTCTGGGATCATTTAGAGTCCTTTGAAGCTGCACTGAAACTGACATTTAGACCTTCAACCCGCTGAACCCCAGTGAAGTCCACTATATGGAGAAAAATCCTGGAATGTTTTCCTCAAAAACCTTAATTTCTTTTCGACTGAAGAAAGAAAGACATGAACATCTTGGATGACATGGGGGTGAGTAAATTATCAGGAAATTTTAATTCTGCAGTGAGGGAGATAATGAGTAGAAAAGAAACAGGTGTGGGAACTAATTAACAGCCAGGGAAACTAACTAGGGAACACAGGAAAATGGGAAACGATGAAACAGAGTGAAAACGTCTTTACTAGCTTTCTGAGGCTTAAAAGTGGTAGTTGCTTAGGCTGTCAATGGAGGGACAGAAAGCTCTCAGATTTCATTAAAAAGATCTTTATTTGTGTTCCGAAGATCCAAAGAAAATCTTACAGGTTTGGAACGACATGTGGGTGAGTAATTAATGACAGAATTTTCATTTTTGGTTGAACTAACCCTTTAAAGTCTTGCCAGGCAAAATGGTTAGTAACTTTTAAAAGGATCTAAGAGTCAGAGAAGGTGGAATATGGTCATACAAAACTGAACTATGACTGTTTTGTCTCAAAAAACCTACTAACATTACATAGTCAGTGAGCGAATCCATTAATAATTATGATTGATATAAATGTACCTGATAGGGGTAATTGTACCAGCACTCTCGGGTGTTCCACAGCCACGGGGTCTTTAAAATCAAACACAGAGAGACAAATAATCTCCAGAGCTTTTTACGCAAAACACAAGATAATGTCTTTTGAAGGAGCTTTTGAATTCTGCAGTTTACATCAAAGCATAAAAAAGACTGAAAATACAATCATTATCCTCAATGCTACATAATCGAAATGCTTTGAATTCACTTTCCCCCCCCCTCGATAAGCCACATCATTATGTACGAAAGTTGGATGGCATCAAAGCCTGGTTTTGTGAAGCTGATGATTTCCTGTGAGATCTGCTGTTGTGCTTTGACAATGCTGACATATGATCTAATCTAATGCAACTCTTGGCTAATTAGCAACCTCACAGCATCTTTCTCAAAGGCCACATACAAGAATAAGAAAACCAAAGGCTGCGGCTCCAAACTGGCATCACTCTGGACAGACGCCTGGTGCTTTAGTGAAATTCAAGGTGCTAACATCATTTTATGATCTTTATATTAGAGTTAAACTACAAATACTGTGCAAAAATGACGGCAAATTCTCATCAGGGCAAGTAGAATAAATTGCTTTAATGTCTTAACTTAAAGTGTCCATGAATTTTATGACCAACTATCAGTTTTCCTTTCGTGTAACAGTATTTTGCTGCAATTCATCTAGTTTGTATGGTTCAAAATGTTCACTGAGAACTTATTTCAAATGGCTACGGAGAACATGAATCGGGGAAAACACTTCCAGAACCAAAGCTGATGAAAAAGTCGATGGTCACAGTTGTGTCCACTTTTACATTATTGTTCTGTGTTGCATGAATTAAAACGGATGGCGAGTAACAAATATCTCTGCCAAGTTGCTCCATTTCTCCCTAACCTACTCTTCCTAATTAGGATGAAAGAAAAAGATGAATCTGTTCTTCAATATTCAACAGTTCCTCACCCAGGATGAGCTGTGGTCTGTATTGGGTTTACGTCAGCCCACTTCCCTGGTACTATTAATAACACCAGCAGAAGAAACCCGTCCCATCTGCAGTAAATGAACTCATTCAGAAGAAGGCTTTGCCATGCAAGTTCAAGCTGTTCACCTTAAGCCTAGTTTCTACAAAGACACACATTACCTATATGCGTGTATTTATAAAAAAATATTATAGATGTGTTAAAATTATCAAAAGTCATGCAAATAATGCTTTATCCCCATTTAAAGGAACAGTTAAAATGTCTTTATTTGTTTACTTTCCAATGCTGTATATATATACATACACACACACACACACACACACACACACACAGGTGCATCTCAATAAATTAGAATGTCATGGAAAAGTTTATTTATTTCAGTAATTCAAATCAAATTGTGGAACTCGTGTATTAAATAAATTCAATGCACACAGACTGAAGTACTTTAAGTCTTTGGTTCTTTTAATCGTGATGATTTTGGCTCACATTTAACAAAAACCCATCAATAAATTAGAATACTTCATAAGATCAATAAAAAAAAGGATATTTTAAACAGAAATGTCAGGCTTCTGAAAAGTATGTTCATTTCTATGCACTCAATACTTGGTTGGGCCTCCTTTTGCATGAATTACTGCATCGATGCGGCGTGGCATGGAGGCGATCAGCCTGTGGCACTGCTCAGGTGTAACGGAAGCCCAGGTTGCTTTGATAGCGGCCTTCAGGTCATCTGCATTGTTGGGTCTGGTGTCTCTCATAGATTTTCTATGGGGTTCAGGTCAGGCGAGTTCTGCGTTGACTGTGGACTTCAGAAAACACAGTGGACCAACACCAGCAGATGACATGGCAGCCCAAATCATCAGTGACTGTGGAAACTTCACACTGGACTTCAAGCAACATGGTTTCTGTGCCTCTCCACTCTTCCTCCAGACTCTGGGACATTGATTTCCAAATGAAATGCAACATTTACTTTCATCTGAAAAGAGGACTTTGGACCACTGAGCAACAGTCCAGTTCTTCTTCTCCTTAGCCCAGGTAAGACGCTTCTGACGTTGTTTTTGTTTCAGAAGTGGCTTGGTACGTAGAATGTGACAGTTGTAGCCCATTTCCTGAAGACGTCTGTGTGCGGTTTCTCTTGATGCACTGACTCCAGCTTCAGTCCACTCCTTTTGAAGCTCTCCTAAATTCTTAAATCGGCTTCGCCTGACAATCTTCTCAAGCCTGCGGTCATTCCTTTCACTTGTACAACTTTTCCTACTTTTTCCTTCCAGTCAACTTTCCATGAATATGCTTTGGCACAGCACTCTGCGAACAGCCAGCTCTTTCAGCAATGACCCTCTGTGGCTTACCCTCATTGTAGAGGGTCTCGATGATCGTCTTCTGGTCTTCAAGTCAGCATGACTGCTGTTGGGATTACTGACCGTAATCATCAAAATGAAAACAAAAAGTCTGGAAATATTTTACTTTATGTCTAATAAATCTAGAATATATTTAAGTTTTACTTTTTGAATTAAATTACAGAAAGAAAAAAAATTCATGGTATTCTAATTTATTGAGATGCACCTGTATATATAGATATATACACACACACACACACAGACCTATATATAATATTTTTTTTTAATATACCTGAATATATTTCATATGTATTTTTATATTTACATAAAAAATATATAAGTGCTGTCAAATCGATTAATCACATCTAACATAAAAGTTTGTTTTACATAATATATGTGTGTGTATATATACAGTGGGTACGGAAAGTATTCAGACCCCCTTACATTTTTCACTCTTTGTTATATTGCAGCTATTTGCTAAAATCATTTAAGTTCATTTTTTTTCCTCATTAATGTACACACAGCACCCCATATTGACAGAAAAACACAGAATTGTTGACATTTTTGCAGATTTATTAAAAAAGAAAAACTGAAATATCACATGGTCCTAAGTATTCAGACCCTTTGCTGTGACACTCATATATTTAACTCAGGTGCTGTCCATTTCTTCTGATCATCCTTGAGATGGTTCTACACCTTCATTTGAGTCCAGCTGTGTTTGATTATACTGATTGGACTTGATTAGGAAAGCCACACACCTGTCTATATAAGACCTTACAGCTCACAGTGCATGTCAGAGCAAATGAGAATCATGAGGTCAAAGGAACTGCCTGAAGAGCTCAGAGACATAATTGTGGCAAGGCACAGATCTGGCCAAGGTTACAAAAAAATGTCTGCTGCACTTAAGGTTCCTAAGAGCACAGTGGCCTCCATAATCCTTAAATGGAAGATGTTTGGGACGACCAGAACCCTTCCTAGAGCTGGCCGTCCTGGCAAACTGAGCTATCGGGGGAGAAGAGCCTTGGTGAGAGAGGTAAAGAAGAACCGAAGATCACTGTGGCTGAGCTCCAGAGATGCAGTTGGGAGATGGGAGAAAGTTGTAGAAAGTCAACCATCACTGCAGCCCTCCACCAATCGGGGCTTTATGGCAGAGTGGCCCGACGGAAGCCTCTCCTCAGTGCAAGACACATGAAAGCCCGCATGGAGTTTGCTAAAAAACACCTGAAGGACTCCAAGATGGTGAGAAATAAGATTCTCTGGTCTGATGAGACCAAGATAGAACTTTTTGGCCTTAATTCTAAGCGGTATGTGTGGAGAAAACCAGGCACTGCTCATCACCTGTCCAATACAGTCCCAACAGTGAAGCATGGTGGTGGCAGCATCATGCTGTGGGGGTGTTTTTCAGCTGCAGGGACAGGACGACTGGTTGCAATCGAGGGAAAGATGAATGCGGCCAAGTACAGGGATATCCTGGACGAAAACCTTCTCCAGAGTGCTCAGGACCTCAGACTGGGCCGAAGGTTTACCTTCCAACAAGACAATGACCCTAAGCACACAGCTAAAATAACGAAGGAGTGGCTTCACAACAACTCCGTGACTGTTCTTGAATGGCCCAGCCAGAGCCCTGACTTAAACCCAATTGAGCATCTCTGGAGAGACCTAAAAATGGCTGTCCACCAACATTTACCATCCAACCTGACAGAACTGGAGAGGATCTGCAAGGAGGAATGGCAGAGGATCCCCAAATCCAGGTGTGGAAAACTTGTTTCATCTTTCCCAAAAAGACTCATGGCTGTATTAGATCAAAAGGGTGCTTCTACTAAATACTGAGCAAAGGGTCTGAATACTTAGGACCATGTGATATTTCAGTTTTTCTTTTTTAATAAATCTGCAAAAATGTCAACAATTCTGTGTTTTTCTGTCAATATGGGGTGCTGTGTGTACATTAATGAGGAAAAAAAATGAACTTAAATGATTTTAGCAAATGGCTGCAATATAACAAAGAGTGAAAAAGTTAAGGGGGTCTGAATACTTTCCGTACCCACTGTATGTATCTATCTATCTATCTATCTATCTATCTATCTATCTATCTATCTATCTATCTATCTATCTATCTATCTATCTATCTATCTATCTATCTATCTAATCAGTCATTTTGCTGCATCTCCATAAACAAAATAATGCATTAAAATCATATCCCACTTCATATAGCAGCATGATAACTAGCTCCATTTAATTCCATTTGCGATATATTGTGCAGCCCGAGTCTGGAACAACATGATGAGTAAATAATGGCAGTATCTTTATTTCTGTGTGAACTTTCCTTTAATTGCTTCATTGAAGAGTCAAAGAAGGGGCCAGTTCTGCCAAACATGTTTGCTTGGAGGGAAATAATCTGCATTATGGATAGACTGATGAATTATGAATAGATTTATGAGAGGAAGGGCAGAGAGAGAAAGAGAGTTTATGGATGCTGTCTCTCGGCGCACAGTACGACGCAACAAATAAAATCAAAATCAAGTCAGAGCTGACATCTCTCTAACTTTATCTTGTCTGCATGTTTGCTCCACAAAACCCCCATGAGATGATGAAAAGCAGTATGAAGAATAACTCTGCGTGTGTGCTGCATTTTGTAGTCGTGATACCAAATAAGTAAATAAAAAACTTTGACACTCCATCTATTTGATAATGCTGTTAAAAAAGACAAATGTTCTCTGCTCGACAACATCCTGTCAACAACTCAAGAGTATTTTATGGAAACACTAAGACTGAGGGCAATACAAAATAGTGGATGTATCGACATGTCAATCATAAAAGATTTACTGCTTCACATTGACCATCGATTTTTCAATGAAAAGAGATTGTTTACCTTCTTCAGGAACCGCACACCATAAGTAAATATGTACAGGTAAAACGTGAACCTCCACCTGTGAAGAAAACACACAGAATGGTACATTCAGAAACATGCTGTCAATATTTTATTTCGCATTATTACTGCATCAAAAGGTAATTTTAAAACAGAAGCGTCAACTCGTACAGAGATGGGAGGAGGTGAACACAGCGATCAGGTTAACCCCACTCCTCGGGCTGAAGTACTTCAAAAAATAATTAGGAATTCAATGTGCAAGATGTCCTATTTCTTACGTCCTACTGTTACCGTGACAACATTTCACAGCACATCCTCCATAACAAAGGCAATGCTGGAGATAAAACGCTGACCTGGGCTGATATAACATCATATTCTAGCCGTTCCATCCGCAATTACCCCTAAAATGAGTGCAATGAGAGGCAGAGTTTAATGCATAACAAACAGTCAGATTTTGTTTTACTTATTCTGCAAGGATGCATTAAATTGATCAAAAGTGACAGTAAAGACATTTATAATGTTACAAAAGATTTGTATTTCAAACAAATGCTGTTCTTTTGACCTTTCTATTCATCAAAATATCCTTGGGAAAAAATGCATCACAGTTTCAACAAAAACCTTAAAGGGATAGTTCACCCAAAAATGAAAATAATGTCATTAATTACTCACCCTCATGTCGTTCCACACCCGTAAGACCTTCGTTAATCTTCTAAACACAAATTAGGATATTTTTGTTGAAATCCGATGGCTCAGTGAGGCCTGCATAGCCAGCAATGACATTTCCTCTCTCAAGATCCATTAATGTACTAAAAACACATCTAAATCAGTTCATGTGAGTACAGTGGTTCAATATTAGTATTATAAAGCGACAGGAATATTTTTGGTGCGCCAAAAAAACTAAATAACGACTTATTTAGTGTTGGCCAATTTTAAAACACTGCTTCATGAAGCTTCGGAGCACAAATGAATCAGCGTATCGAATCATGATTCGGATCGCGTGTAAAACCGCCAAACTGCTGAAATCACGTGACTTTGGCGCTCCGAACCGCTGATTCGACACGCTGATTCATTATCCTCCGAAGCTTCCTGAAGCAGTGTTTTGAAATCGGCCATCACTATATAAATCGTTATTTTGTTTTTTTTGGCGAACCAAAAATATTCTCGTCGCTTTATAATATTAATATTGAACCACTGTACTCACATGAACTGATTTAAATATGTTTTTAGTACCTTAATGGATCTCGAGAGAGGAAGTGTCATTTGCTCCCTATGCAGGAGCCATCGGATTTCAACAAAAATATCTTAATTTGTGTTCCGAAGATTAACGAAGGTCTTACGGGTGTGCAACGGCATGAGGGTAAATAATAAATGACAGAAATTTCATTTTTGGGTGAACCAACCCTTTAAGCAGCACAATTGATTTTAACATTGATAATAATAAGAAATGTTTCTTGAGCAGCAAATCAGCATATTAGAATGATTTCTGAAGGATCATGTGACACTGAAGACTGGAGTAATGATGCTGAAAATTCAGTTTTTATTCTGTTCAACTGTGAACAGATAGCGTACGTATAAAAAAAACAAAGTATACCCAGGGCTTAAGTTTAGACGCCTCTCGTGGAACAAACAAATAGGGCTGGGCAACAAACTCAAGCTCCTCTTCTCTTATATTGAAATCCTCCAATATTTCTCTTTAAAAAATTCTCATTTTAGACTTCTAATTCATGTCCTGTGTTTTATTTTGCTCTATCCTCTGCGCTTCCGCGTTCATCATTACACCATGCGTTGGGTCAGAGGTCACTCTTCCACCGCAAATCGATGCATACGGCCGTCCGCCAGAAGCTAGTATATTCTATAAAGTTTTAAATATGGATATTTTTCTTACAAAAACCAATCGTTTCACTTTATTAACCCCTTGGAGTCCTTTGGATTACTTTTATGATGGATTGATGCACTTTTTGGGGCTTCAAAATCATGAGCGCCATTTACTACCACCATAAAGCTTGGAAGAGCCAGGATATTTTTAAAATATAACTCTTATTGTGTTCATCTGAAAGAAGAAAGTAATGCACTTTAATTGACAAGAAAGTCATTAACAAGTTACAAAGTAAAATATCTAGCTTTCGCCAGACTGAAGAAGCATCAGCGCTTTTTCCGTAAGTTGAATACGGAAGGCGTAGGACGTAACGGAAGTGTTTTGAGCTGCGAGATGTGTCTGGCGGAAGCAAGATATTTTACTTTATAACTTGTTAAATATGGATATTTTTCTTACACAAACACATCGCTTCGCTTCAGAAGGCCTTTATTAACCCCCAGAGCAGCGTGGAGTACATTTACGATGAATGGATAAACTTTCTTCAGCTTCATAGTCGTTGGTCCTGTTCACTGCCATTATAAAGCTTGGATGCGTCAGGATATTTATTAATATAACTCCGATTGTGTTCATCAGAAAGAAGAAAGTCATATACAGCTAGGATGGCTTGAGGGTGATTAAAGCTTGGGGAAATTTTCATTTTAAAGTAACTAATCCTTTAAAGGTGATACAGAGGATCTTTTCGTCAACCGAGAAACCAAAAACTGTTACTGAGTTTTTGAAATGAGCGCATGCGTAAGAACAACCCCCCTGCTTCACAGCTCATTTCGAGGGAACGCCTCCCAAAACTCGTGCACGAGTATTGGAACACGAGTGTTTACCACCGGCATGTTAGTGGATTCATTATGTCGGACTCACCGCAGGTAACTCATAATCTGCAGTTGTTACTCCTGTCTCCTGACAAAAACATTGCATGCGGCGCCTGTGGAGTGTGGAAAGTTACTGGAGCGCGCAGCCGCGCGTCCCTCACAAGGAACGTCATGGCAGTGATTGACAAGCCAGAGGACCAATCATCGCGTAAACGATTGGCTGATGTTTTTAAGGCCCTACCTCGCGCACAGATGATGTATATTAATAATATTCCTTTCAGTGCACCTAATAAATAGTCTTTTATCAGTTAGTAAAGACAGTTTCAAGTAATATTGCAAAAATGTATAAAACAAAACATCCTCTGTACCACCATTAAAGTCAATTTGATTTCTCATGATATGTCCCCTTTAATAAACTTTAATGTTTGATTTGAAGGACATTTTTATATACTTTGACTAGATGTTGAAAGTAAAATCTTGGTCCTGAAGCAAAACTGGTTGAGAAGCACTTCTCTAAAACACAGTCACCCTATTTTCTAAACATGTCTGTATGAGTCACCCTAAACCAGTTGTTCCACCACAACCACACACACACACACACACACACACAGACATGGTTCTCTCACCAGCCTTTCCATTGCTGATTCATATAACCTTTTCCCATTCCTTTTGGAGTATTTTTCCAGCTATCAACTTCTTTAAGTGTGAATACTCTTGCGGAGTGTTTTTCAAAAAATTTTGAATCCACCTTTGGTTTGAATAATACTGGCCTAAGAGGCCTTTGCAGATCTGTAGGAGAGCCTTAAAGGGTGAGTTCTAAGCAGCAACCTTCCGTTCTCTCTCTTGAATCCAACACGGAAGTGACTTAAACTGCAATTCATCGACTGGCCACTAGAGACAGGCTCCAAAAGGGAGTCAATCCCAAAGACCCCCCTCATGTTAAAATGCCTAACTTTACAGCAGAAAAAAATATGTTTACAAAAAAATATGGTCTATATAGCTAATTTTGCCCTTCATGACAACTGTGAGGGGGGTGAATTTTTTTATAACTCATCTGTTTAAATTATATTAAGCCTTAAAATTCTGCATAATTAAGGGCGTGGCCACTTGAGTGACAGGTGGATTGCCGCTGCAGTCACTACTTGCTGTTTGTCTGCTGTCTGTTAGCTCCACCCACGTCCCACCTCTTTGCCCATATTCGGTTATCCGGGAGTGACACGCGGTGAAGCGCTGCCAAAATGGCGACGGCCAGCTTCGTCCAATTTGAGCTTTAAAAATGCTCTTCAGAAACCTATGTCAAGGACACTACGTCCATTGTTTTATACAGTCTATGTTTAGTTCACCCAAAAATGAAAATACTGACATCATTTATTCTGCCTCATGTGGTTCCAAACCCGTAAGACTTTCGTTCAGCTTCGGAATACAAATGTTTTTAATGAAATCTGAGCAATTTCTGTCCCTCCATTGACAGTCTACTCAACTACCACTTTGACACTTCATCACAATAAGTTCTCCATATGAACAAATCCATATGAATCAAGTTGTTTACCCCAAATTTTATGAAGAGAAGACACAATTACTTTATACGCTGAACAGATTTAATTTAGGCTTTTATTCAGGTTGGCCTGAAGATACATCATCACTGCAGCGCTCTATAGGGAACAACTAAAGATTCAGTGAGTGCAGGGGAATACCAGGTGAGTTAAGCTAGCGTGCCCTTTTTAACTTGCCCCTGCGGTTATAGATCTCTCTGCCTGTGGTCAGTTTCCAAGCGCAGACGCCTGTGCCAGCCGATACCTCTGAGATCAAAGCCGACAAAGAAATGAGTAATGCAGCCAAACAAACCCCTACTACAGACACTGCACGTTCCTCGAGGCCGAATAACTGCAGTTGCACAGCCCTCTGGGGTTTACCATGTGATATACAGCATTAATTACTGCTTTGATATTCATTCAGACAGAACTCCCTGTCACTCCGCATGAGAAATGAAAACAACATCAATTGCGGTTCCTTCCTTTAAGGCTGAGCTTCACTACAGACGGACACGGAGACCACCCACAGTAACATTCACTGACTGTCTGACGCAAAGTGCACACAAAACCGGATAGTGTCAGTGAAAAATTGCAAGCTATGATTAGATGGGCTGGTTTTAATCAGGCATGGATGTTCAAAAAATAGCCGTTGACATTATGAGCGCATGTGAGGGAGAACTAATCAAATCTGTGAAAGAAATTCAGGCACTTACTAACAAACAATCTGTATATTCTGCTTTGATTTTTGAGTCTGTGAAATAAAAACACTTTTAATAGATTGGATGTATTAGTTGGATGATAATAGTAAATTATTAATAGTAAAAAGTCTATGTAAAACAAGACTGAAATGACAATACGAGGAAAAAAAGTTGCCGTTTTATGTCAAAGTATGAATGATATAAAATTGGATTTTTTTATTGAAACTGTTCAGATGTGCTATAAAAATGTAAAACCAAACGCTATTCATAATCATTTGGAAAGTAAGCTGGTGATTTTATATATTTACAATGATTTTGCATACT
The DNA here is from genome assembly GCA_003731715.1 of Anabarilius grahami. Classification (NCBI taxonomy): domain Eukaryota; kingdom Metazoa; phylum Chordata; class Actinopteri; order Cypriniformes; family Xenocyprididae; genus Anabarilius; species Anabarilius grahami. Next base: position 2,911,949 of record RJVU01038255.1, on the reverse strand, counting down.
AATAATAATGATAAGTTAATAAATATTATTTTTGCAATTCCATTTGGTGATGCTTAAAGCACAGAAATCACATCTTTAGATTTTTTCAAGAAAAATAAAGTTGGTAAAAATAATTTCTGTGTCCATTTTTAATGAATCAATTCTGAAGTCCGATTCAATGATTCATTTGCATCACAGAATATGTTCACACAGATCTCTGTTAAAATGCAAAAAAAAAAAAAAAAAGAAATATACATAATACAATATTGCTATAAATATTTAAATCTAGGTACAGGAAGTATTGAAATGTATGGCTATTTATTGGTGCATTTAATAAAATATTAATATTGTTTATTTAGTGAAAAACAGTGTAGAAAACATTAACTGGTTGGATTTCACTGCATTTTTCTTCTTGCGTTACACATTTTCAGTCTACTTGGTTGAAATTATGCTTCAAAAATGATGCTTCGTTATGCTGAAATAGTGTCAAGATTATACAAGTTATTTTACTCAGTCTTCACTGGAAGAAAGAAATGCATTTTGCAGTAGGTTTCTCAGGTCATTATTTGAGAAGCTCTGGACGTCTTCCTTTCAGCTGTTGTACTTGAAAGCACCAGGCAGCAAATCAGAGCCTTTGGGCTTCAGCTGAAAACTGACCTTGAAAGACCTTCCAGAAGGAGCAGATAAACCTGTTCTCCCTGAGACTCCTCACAGAGCGGGATGCTCTGCTCTCAGACACTGTAGTTGATCAGTGATGTTGTCTGACAGGCCTCTGAGGCCATTTTGTAGGACTGCAATGGACCATGGAGCACAGAAACCCCAGCTTTTGTTTCCCAGTAACTTCAAACTGCATCTCCCATTAAACTCAATTCACATTTTTTTTGTATAGCGCTTTTCACGATACATATCGTTCCAAAGCAGCTTTACAGAGAATGCATGTCAAATCTTTCATGGTCGGCTTCTTCATAATCAACGACTGAGAAAGAAAAATATTGTTTGGCTAATGAAGCACAGTGAGGCCTTTTTTAAGCAAAGGCAAAAATAATCAATTGAAGCAGGTTTTGCTGTTTGGCATGATTTAACACCACAATTTTCAGCCTTATTCTTGATCAATAGTAAAAACAAACAGAAGTTATTAACCTAATTAGAGGTCAACGCAGTTTCCTGGCAACAGGTTAGTTAAACATATTAGTTTTGATTTGGAGCAACAACAAAAAAAAATGTGTGAAAATTAGGCAAAAAGACAAAGGAACAAGACTGTGAACTTAACATCTTTTTTGAGAGAAAACTACAACCCCATAAAGCATAGCAAATGAGGTAAGATAATAAAAAAGATTCATTTACATAACACTTATGTTTACAATACATTTTAACATATATATATCATTTTAAAGTTGTTAAAAAATATATTGTTCTAAGGAGAAAATTAAATGAAAGGGCATTGTACTTCCAAAAACCAATCAGTTGCCTTCTGTAATATTAGGGCTGGGTATTGACACAAATTTCACGATTCGATTCACATGCTTGCGATTCAATTCGATTCCGATTCAATATCAATTATTTTGGATATATATCCGGTACAGTACATGGCAAATTTTCTCAAGGAAAACAATCTCTACATGGGAGTCAGTTTATGCAGTACTTGCATAAAACTTTGTAATAATGTTATAATATTAACTTTACACTCACATAAATATATTTCTACTCCAATTCGTTTTTTGAAATATAAACATTTAAATGGTGGCTGTCATAACCTGACAGATTTATTCAAACATGCATTAAATATTGAGGAATATTAAGCGTTTACATGAGACATGATACGGATTTGGGTAAGTTGTACTCTATCTTTTAACATAGGCTACCTTCAGATGTTCGTTCATTTTTATTTCGTGCTGTAACCGGTACCAGAAGATCAGTTCACGTCACGTGCTTCGCGCTACCGCTTTGCTTGAACTCAGGAGCGTCAGCGATCTGTGGTGCCACATTAAACAGCGCAAAAACTGTATTTATTTTATGAATTTTGTAATAAAATGAACAGAACTTGAATTCTGAGACTTTGTTCATATCAAAAGTGATAATGCAGTAAGCTTATTGCGATTTATTGGATGGGAGGCGTCTTCCGTTCATTCATCAGCTGAAAACAGGATAGACTAATCGACTCTTGGGATTTAAGTAAAAAATGAGAATCGAGAAATCGGTATTTTTTACCCAGTCCTATGTAATATAGTTCTACATTATTAAAACAGATAGTTTAGGTCCTGGATGCTGAATGGTCAATACAGACACACTAGAAAGTGACAGACAGACACACCAAAATACATTTTGTAACCGTTTTTAATATAGCTACTCCTCAATCCAAATCTGCATTATGGATTTAAACCACTCCAGTTTCAGAATTCTCTGAAAGAGATTGCATTGCAGAGAAATGTTTATATACGTTCACAATTTTCCATGTTTGGATGGGATTGGAAGTGCACTATGACCATGGTGATCTCAGGCATTACGCAATAACCACGTCAAAATCTTTTGTGAAGCATCTGGTTGTTTTCATACAACTCTGACAAAATACTGAACTGAAAATGCCTAAAACTGACCACACAATCTGTGTAAACATTTGTCATACAGTGTTTCTATGGTGACTAAAAATATTCCTTATTTTCTGTGGGTGTGAAATAATCCACTCTTTCCACTGAGCTCTCAACGAGCTGTGATTCTTTCCTTGCAAAGTGAGAAAGACGATCAAAAAAACACTGTTGTGTAAAGTCAGTCGAGGTTACACGACTAACGAGAGAGATCTTAAGACTTCCTTATGCCAAAAATAAAGGAGGACAAATACAATTGAACTTCTGGTGGTAAAAATGCCAACTAGTTAAAAATCTAAGCCAAAAAAATACTCCACTGACAGAATCAGGTTATGTTCAGACTAGAATACTACCATACTATTTACTATTTGTGCAGTATATAGTACAGTCTGTATACAGTGCACAGTAGGAAAGTCTTCTGTATGCACAAAACCTACTAGATTTGCCAAAATACAGTATGAAGCATACAACACAGCACATGGTTTGAGACACAATGCAATGACCTTGAGCTTTCAGGGTGATGCATGAACCAGAAGATCAGGCACAAACAATAACTATTTTTATTTCTTAGATGATAACTGGATGCCACTCACAGAATTAAATATGTCACGTGACACTGTATACTTCTGTTGCATAACGAATTCTATTCTTTCAGTTTACACTAGGACTGCATAATTAATCAAAAAATAAAACAAAACTTGTGATGTGGTTTGGATCAATTATCAAATCATAAAGGCTGTGATTTAATTAAATAAATATTAACCAATGATCCAGTGTTTTCAGTGTCTCAGAAGCTGTTCTCTGCATCTGCTCTGAGTTTGGGTCGCTGTAATATGCATTTGGGAACGCAACGTGTGCCAACCATCTTTCAAAACTTGTAATGAGAATCACTTATAAACCGGTTGTTGTCAAAATGGGCTTTAAATAAAACTGGGCTGGGAATGTTGCCTTCCAAGGCCACTTCCAGTCTGCTCCTGTTGAAAAGTTTTGACCAGAGTCAACTACTGCCTTGCTTGAGTAGGAAATACTTCTTAGCAAACTTTTCGTTACAATGGTGTCGACTTTTATTGTTCCCAGCTAACATTTAGTTGGAAACTGGGAGTTAGTTATGCTGCCTTCATGTGCTATTGGAAATTTCCTACTTCCCACTTCTGAAGTCGTGATTACGAGCTTGCATTCAAGTGTTATGTTATTGGAAATGACAGGAACCATGGAGGACACCAAGTTTATTCTTGCCTATTTATTGGGAAAATCGTCCCATTCAGAAAATCGTATTAAAGCCAAAATTGATTCTATTCATTAACTACCATATAAACACTCACCGCACTATCTATAGTCAGCTTGCTGACAATTTTCAGTCAAATACAGACTATTTTCACTATTATTCATATATGTAAATATGCACTACTTTAACAACAAGACAAGGTGATGAATAGGGGTGTAAGAAAATATCGATACACGTGAATATCGCGATATTATGTTTGGCGATACTGTATCGATTCTCAAAAACACTGTATCGATATTTATTTATTTACATCCAATATTCGTGGGTTTGTGTTCGGTTTAAACCACGGACTGTATAAAACCAAACCGCTAGATGTCAGCGTTATCTCAGAACGTAAACTGACGCGTAGCAATCTTGGCAATACACAGCCCTAGTGATGAAGCTGTTGTGGAAAGAAACTAATAAAAAAATATCAGTAACTGCAGCAATCGCTCTCCCTCCTGCCATGTTTAAAGATTATTTCCCGCCCATCTCAGGAACTTGGGAATCAAAATTATCCCTGAACTTCCCAGTGGTAAATACGACTTGAGAGGGCTTTCATGTCCAATTTTTAACTAGAAATCTCGTATTTATAATAATTCCCACATTGAAGCCACATGAAGGCAGCATTACTTTCAGTTTCCAGTGAAGGATCCAGAACGTTTTAGGCATAAATATGGAGACAACACAGCCACAGAAAATCATCGTTTATAGTCACCATTTCAACCTGGATGACAACAAAGACATTACTTTAGGCCAAACGGATGGGAAAAACTGAAAGAAACTGCCATTCCGTCAATTAGTTTGGAAGAAGAGGAACTGGGAGCACCTTCTGCCCAAGCCTCCGAAGCAAAACGGCATCACGTAAAGGTACAGGTAAGAAGACTTGCCATAGTGTTCAATTCTTACCATAATGATACAAAAAGTACAATCTGTAGTTTTCACAAAAGCCCTGGAGCTGTCAAAAGTCTGCCGGATGATGCGTTTTGCGCCATCCGGCGGACTTTTGCTAATTTACATACTATTTAATTTACATATACTACTGATGCCCTTTTTGTGTGTGTCCCCTTAAATGCAAATGAGCTGCAGCTCCTTGCCCACTTTCCAAAAGAGGGCAGAGCTTTAACCGCTCACATTTTGGGAGGGTAAGATGAAGCACTAGCACACTGTTTTGAGCGGTTAAGTGCTTTAATAAATGGCAGGGACAGCAGTAATGGTATCGAATATTGCAAAGGCAAACATGAAAGCTTAGAGGAGACCTATTATGCCCCTTTTCACAAGTCTCTGGTGTCCACAGAATGTGTCTGTGAAGTTTCAGCTCAAAATACTCCACAGATCATTTATTATAGCTTGTCAAATTTGCCCCTATTTGGGTGTGAGCAAAAACATGCTGTTTTTGTGTGTGTCCCTTTAAATGCAAATGAGCTGCTGCTCCCGGCCCCCTTTCCAGAAGAGGGTGGAGCTTTAACAGCTTGTGCTTCGGTTGCTCAACAACAACAAAGCAGGAGAATCTCACGCAGCCAAAATGAGGATTGTCAGTAACGGTGTTCAGCCGTGAGGACCATCCAGCGTTGAATAGACCCTCATTTGTGAAGCAGTCCGGCGTAAAATGACGGCATGGGAACAACACTCTACTAAAACAACTCTTCCTCTTCTCTAAAGCAGCCCAACATGGTTTCACCGCCTTTGTTGTGTGTTCTCAGGGGCGGGGTTTATGTAAATTTTAGAGTTAGTGATGTTACTAAAACAGGAAGAAGCTCATTGTAGCTGTTTGTTGTAGTCCTTAAACAGAGAATTCTTTAAAAGAAAATATCTCCCTTTGCATTGAACTTTGAGCGTCGCAACTTTGCAGATGTGGTTTATGCTCTAGCAACAATATTGCACACTAACTAAAGTTAACAAAGGTCTCCCTGTGGTCTTCCACAAAAATAAAAGCTTAATGGTTTAACACTTTTTAAGACAGAAATTAAAACAGACATAAATGTCATTATTGTAATTTTACAATGTACTTTAAAATAAAGTTAGTTAGTTATTATTTCTTAAATACTAATTTAAAAAAATGTATTTCTTCTTTTTATTATTATTATTAATAACGATGATGATTCTATACTCATATCGATCTATAATCACATTTTTTTCCAAATTGTGCAGCCCTACATATAAATAAAATAATAATAAAAAATTGCATTTTAAAATCACATTCACAATGTTAATCAGAAAATTCACAATTTGATTTTTTGCGTTTACTGTACACTACGTTTTCAAAGACCACAAAACATGCTCTCCAACAGTGCCTTTACCAAGAACCAGAGTAGCTCTATTATTCTCATCATTTCATAGCTCTCATTAGGGTACACTTAAAAGTGAGCGTGTTCTGTGATCTTTGAAGACTTTGGCTTAATTGCCTCTGAAAGAAATGGCACAGTGTCGTGCTTTAGCACTGATTAGATGGTCACTCTTACTTCTGGGGCTTTTCAGACTCAACTGTAGATCAGAGAGAAACTGACAGAACATTAGTGTCACTGCAGAATCCCACGGATGAGGCTACAAACGGTGAACAAAGAGAAGAGACTGTTCACACATACAGTGCTTTGTGTCACCAAAGCGATTGTGAGTCATTAAGTTGCCGATTTAAGCTGCTGCCGGTGAGAGTTTAGCAGAGGTAGACTTTATGCAAATTAGCAGTGACATGATGCAGCACGTTAGTTATGTTTCTGATAAAAAAAAAACTTCTTTTGAAACCACATCTGAGTTATGGAAAAATGTGGAAAACCGAGGAAGAAATACTGTTAATGCAGACAGATTAAGCAGTATAGGACAAGAAAAAGAGATTCTGTGGACAGGACGAGCAAAGACAGGCATCAAGATGGTACAGAAAGAGAAACAGGAATAGACTGTGGCCTACTTGCCCTCATGCTGCCTAACAAGCCGACACTGGTACACAATAACACACACAGGTGAGACCTATCTATTTCAGACACGCATCCCTCAGCCAGAACCCCACAGGGACCAACACCAACCAAATGAGTTCAGCAGGAACTTCACAGAGACACAACCAACAAAAAAACTCGTAGAGGCTTTTGAATGTGGAACAAACACCTCAGGTTAGCGTGGAATCAAAACTGACCATGTTCACAATATCGTTCAAAAGTGTCCGCCTGACATAAATAGGCGTCATGAGAACTGCATATGCGATTGTAAGCAAAATGGAAGATGTTAGCTTGCAGTACCTTTAACCAGGACACTTGGTGTGCTTTTGTTCCCTATCATAAATTTTAATAATCATCAACTCAACACACTCAAAATTCAACCTGTGAAAAGCAGTTTATAACTGGACATTGCGTTAACATGGAAACAGTACTTAAAAACCTTTTAGCGGGCTCAATTTTTGTGATATCAACTTCAAATTTGGAACACAACTTTGTTAGATATATGGCTTTTATTTTAGAGTCTAAATTATTTTGTAAAATATATATTTTATATAAAATAAAATGTTTACTTCTGTACATTTGCATTATATACCTTATGTAGCCCCGCCCCTTTTCAGCGCTGCGCTCGTTGTCTTTTGACTTCCGGCTTGTATTTCCACAGCGATCTTATGTATTTATGAATGAACTGCTCATTTTAAAAACTTCCCGGTCTACTGACATTTGTTAAGACATCTGCTTTAAACATAACAATGCTCGTGATAACTTTCATTAACTCTACAACAGGTAAATCCACTTCACCAGCTAGTTATTCTTCAACAGCGATGCCATAGCAGGGCTGCTGCAAAAACTGAAGTTCAAAGACAATATTCTAAAGATGGCGGCGCGCTTGTTTCTCTGGTAAATAAGGTCTACAGTAAACTTCAACTTCTAAAACCGTTATACTTTCAAGTTATGAAGCTGCTTTCAGTTCTGCAATAATCTACTAAGTGTCTTCTTTAAAGGGGACATATCATGAAACTCAGATTTTTTCGGGTACCCGGTGCATCTACCAACCCAAAAAACATGAAAAAAGACAACCCAGTAACTTTGTTTTGGCAAGAAAAAATTAGCCACTCAGATTTCAAAAAATATTATGCCATTCAAAGCATTTGATAGTAATCATAAATGTTTGTATATACCTGGTGTGTATGGCTCTTCTTTGAAAAAAGTATGCTAAAGTGGGCATCCATACAGCTTTTGCACAAAAGATTAACATGACGGCACATGCTAGTGGATGAGTTGAATCAACTCCACAGTAACTACATAAATTTATCCTCTAACCATTCAGAAACGTTCAGTTTCATTCTAAAAGTTGTAACTTCTTCCTGAGTCTCTCCATCAGAGTCGACTCCGGTTTGAACAATGTAAGGCTGAACACCGTTACTGACAATCCTCATTTTGGCTGCGTGAGATTCTCCAGCTTTGTTGTTGTTGAGCAACCGAAGCGTGAGCTGTTATAGCTCCGCCCTCTTCTGGAAAGGGAGCCAGGTGCAGCAGCTCATTTGCATTTAAAGGGACACACACAAAAACGGTGTGTTTTTGCTCACTCCCAAATAGGGGCAAATTTGACAAGCTATAATAAATGATCTGTAGGGTATTTTGAGCTGAAACTTCACAGACACATTCTGGGGACACCAGAGATTTATTACATCTTGTGAAAAGGGGCATAACGGTCCTCTTTAAAAAGAGGCCAACCAACCAATTTTACAATAACAAACCAGACCCCTGACAAAGCAAGCACAGACAAAAAGCTGATTCTCACATGCTCTCGCAGAAGCGCGCCAGTGTGCTGGGTTTCTCTTGGTTGCGTCGTTGTCTGAACCAGCGTTGGATGGTCCTCACGTCCCAGTCCAGCTGCTTGGACAAACCCTCTAACCTCTTCTCATCGGGGTGCTGAAAGACACAGCAGAGACAAGCATATCACTGCAGAGATATGCCACTGTTAGAGTACAAACAAATTGCCTGAATTTGGATTTAACAGCTTGAAAAATTCACTCAATACACATTTAAAACAGTTGTCTTTTAAAAAGCCATCAGCATATATGAGCCAGTGAGACTCAGACATAATCACACTGTTTGATGTACTGCTGTGCCGGCATACTATAATGACTTGAGTGGCGGGGTTTCAGTTGTGAACGAACAAATCTTTCAAGCGAACCAATCATTCTTGTTGCACTAATTTGTACGACCCTCCTTTCTAAGGCACATTTCATTGCTTTCTTTGAGCTTACTGCACGCATATGCCACTTTGAACTTGACTGAACGAGGCTGAGAATGGCACTGAACAAAATGCAAACAAAACGAACGAAGTGTATCATCGAACGAGGATCTGCTGACCATCATTGACTGAACAAAAGGGGTCATATGTGGTTCAGTCAGTTTAACGAGAGGTTATTCTGTAAAACAAGGAGAGTTAAGAGACACAAGCAGTGCAATCAGAGTTTGGCACAAAAACAGGTTTGACAGGTGTACAAAATGCATGATGCATGACTGATGATCATACACAATTAAAATGATGGCAAGCATAATAGTTCAGTAATTATCCATATTTAAGGACATTACTGAATCTCATCATTTATTCATTTAGGATTTTTGTCTTTAGCTTGATAAAATAAAGGACAAAAACTGCTTTGTTGTCATTTGTGGAGAAAAGGCTCATATAGTACATCTTAAGACTTATTGTAGACATGAAATCAATAATGAAGAATAATAAGAATGAATCTGCTGAGTGAATGATTCATTAACTTACAGAAAAGTTGCTTTGTAAAAAAATGGGGTCAGTAGGTCAAATCAAAATCCCCACAAATAGTCATGTATGAGTCATGTATGTTTGACATTTTGTTCGTACAGTTTTTAAGTTCATTTCATAGCTATTTCAAATCCTTGATTCTGATTGGTCATCGTAGCAAATATTTTTGAGACTTTACAACAAGGTCCCATATTAGCTATAGTTAGTTAATGCATTAACTAACCTCAACTAACAATGAGCAATACATTTGTTATGGTATTTATTCATCTTTGTACAAATTAGTTAATATAAATACTCAACTTGCAACTTTTGATTGTAATAATGTACTAGTAAATGTTGACGTTAACTTTACTTAAGAACAATAAATGCTGTACTAGTTTTACTCCTCTGTCTTTCCATTTATTTATTTATTTGGTAAGAAGTCATGCAAAAAGCAGGATAATATAGAGCTATTATTGCAAAACAAACCACTTCAGGATGATACAGGAAAACTACTTTTTTTCCCTCAATGAACATCTACTACTTTTATACTAAAACTATTTCATAACAGCCCTAGAACTGGTGTCTATCAGTAATGGGTTTCATCCAAACTCAATCAAATTCCAATTAGAAAGTAGTATCCGCTAACATGCTAGATGAGTTTCGCCCTGAGGACTCTCTCTCTGTACCTCTCTCTCTTTATTTCAGGCAGGAATTGTCTCTTTATTCTTAAAGTGTGCCTGAATCTTGTGTGTTCGAGAATCTGAACATTTATCAAGGAAACTCGTGGCTAAAAATAGTCCCGGTGCATCAGTGCACATGAGCTCTGATAAAGCCACACACGTCAAAGAGCCACGCTATCGCTCTTCCTTTATAGCTTTCAGATTACAATTACCTATACCATCAATCCACGCTGCCGTCATGATAGAGACTGTTCTCTTTCTTTCAAGAGAAGGGCTCAAAACGTGAAATGTTATTCTTCTTTTACATGGAAACTGCTGCTCTGCTTCAGTTCATAAGTTCATGCCGTGGATCATGCCCTGTCATCCTCATTCTCAAATGAACATCAGATTCAAGATAAATTAACTTAACTTACGTTACGTACTGATTCAGCTCATTGGGGAAGCGAGTTCACAGTATCATAGTGAATTTAGACGCAAGGAAATGTTCTGTTCACTTAATGTGATTCTCTGTAATCAAATGAGGCGTATCTCATTTCAGCAACTGTAACAAGTCCTTGATTTGATTCTGATTCACAGTCTCTGCAGTTTTTAATCACCTTTCTGCATAATTTAACAATTATTTAAAGATAAATGGCTGATAAAAAATCTGTTCAATGTCATGATTCATTCCAGCCCCAGTAAGAATATTCTACATTATTTACTGAAATTACTCAACTAAATTACACAATTTTTTTTACGTTTTACTGAAAATCAATTTTTGTTTGACAGATAGATAGATAGATGGATAGATGGATAGATGGATAGATGGATAGATGGATAGACAGATAGATATAACGACAGACAGACATATAAAACGACAAATAGATAGATAGATAGATAGATAGATAGATAGATATAACGACAGACAGAGAGACAGACAGACAGACAGATATAGATAGATAGAACGACAGACAGACAGACAGATAGAACGACAGACAGACAGACAGACAGACAGATAGAACGACAGACAGACAGACAGATAGATAGACAGACAGACAGACATATATAACGACAGATAGATATATAGATATAACGACAGACAGAGAGACAGACAGACAGACAGATGGACAGACAGATATATAAATATACAGACATAGATAGATAGAACGATAGACAGATAAACAGACAGATATATAAATAGACAGACAGATAGGTAGATAGACAGGCAGACAAATGGCTGGTAGGGACTACAACAAGCTTCTTCCCGGGTTAGTGACATCACTAACCCTAAAATTTACATAAACCACGCCCCCGAGAACACACAACAAAGGGGGTGTGGCCATGTTGGGCTGCTTTAGAGAAGAGGAAAAGATGTTGTAGTAGAGTGTTGTTGCCATGCCGTCATTTTACGCCGGACTGCTTCACAAACGAGGGTCAATTCAACGCTGGATTTGCACAAAAGATTAACATGACGGCACATGCTAGTTGATGAGTTGAATCAACTCCACAGCAACTACATAAATTTATCCACTAACCATTCAGAAACATCCAGTTTCATTCTAAATCTCGGAGTCTCTCCATCAGTGTCGACTCCGGTTTGAAAAATGTAAGGCTGAACACCGTGTGTTAGTGCTTCTTCTTACCCTCCCAAAGCAATAAATCCACTNAGATAGATAGACATAATGACAAACAGAGAGACAGACAGATAGATAGATAGATAGATAGATAGATAGATAGATAGATAGATAGATAGATAGATAGATAGATAGATAGATAGATAGATAGATAGATAGATAGATAGACAGACAGACAGATATAACGACAGATAGATAGACATAATGACAAACAGAGAGACAGACAGATAGAACGATAGACAGACAGATAAATAGACAGATAGATAGATAGACAGACAGACAAATGGCTGGTAGGGACTACAACAAGCTTCTTCCTGGGTTAGTGACATCACTAACCCTAAAATTTACAAAAACCCCGCCCCCAAGAACACGCAACAAAGGGGGTGTGGCCATATTGGGTTGCTTTAGAGAAGAAGAAGAGTTGTAGTAGAGTGTTGTTGTCATGCCGTCATTTTACACCGGACTGCTTCACAAACGAGAGTCAATTCAACGCTGGATTTGCACAAAAGATTAACATGACGCCACATGCTAGTGGATGAGTTGAATCAACTCCACAGCAACTACATAAATTTATCCACTAACCATTCAGAAACATCCAGTTTCATTCTAAAACTCTGAGTCTCTCCATCAGTGTCGACTCCGGTTTGAACAATGCAAGGCTGAACACCGTTACTGACAATCCTCATTTTGGCTGCGTGAGATTCTCCAGCTTTGTTGTTGTTGAGCAAACGAATCGCAAGAGCTGTTAAAGCTCCGCCCTCTTCTGGAAAGGGGGCCGGGAGCAGCAGCTCATTTGCATTTAAAGGGACACATACAAAAACTGTGTTTTTGCTCACACCCAAATAGGGGCAAATTTGACAAACTATAATAAATGATCTGTGGGGTATTTTGAGCTGAAACTTCACAGACACATTCTGGGGACACCAGAGACTTATGGTCTGATCTTGTGAAAAGGGGCATAATAGGTCCCCTTTAAGCTTTCATGTTTGCCTTGTTTTCTTGGCGTGTCCTGAAGTACGTTATGATGTTTCATGTGCCAGATCGTTGCCAGGCCTTGACTATGTTTTACTTCATGTTTTGGATTTAAAACTATCCTCTTAAAGGGACAGTTCACCAAAGAATGAGAATTCTCTCATCATTTACTAACCCTCATGTCATCCCTGATGTACATGACTTTCTTTCTTCAGATAAGCACAAACACTCAATTAGAGTTGTCACGATACTGGAATTTCTAACTTCGATATGATACTTTGTGAAAAATATTGATATTCGATACCATTACTGCAGTACCTGGCAGTTATAAAAGCACTTACCCGCTCAAAACAGTGTGTTAGTGCTTCTTCTTACCCTCCCAAAGCAATAAATCCACTTTAACTGTGGTAAGAAACATGGTATTTACCTTGGTGATGGCAGTGAAGACCTTTTCCAGAATGGCGTTGTGCTGAGCCTTCTGTGGTCCATTGGCCTGGATTTTCAGACCTAGTGCACATGGTCTTGCAATAAACCTAGCAACAGCCAATAACAAAGAAGACTTTATTAGGTTTATATATTGTAATATCAATGCTTGCAAACTTAATTCTGAAGTCTGACAGGCTGCATTAAAAATCAATTTTCGAAGGGAACCTCCGAGGTAAAATGCCTGCAACCACAGCAGGAGGCTAAAGAAATCCTCCTGTTTGCAATCACTGCCAAATCTTCAGAGACAGCGAGGAAAACCACACGGGCCAGTTGTAAGCATTTTGTCTCGACTAGCTTCTTTTGCAAAGGTCCGATAAACATCTGTGTATTAGGAAATAAACAGCTGCTGATCAGAGCAGCTGCATTAAAGTTGGAATTGTTATGCTAATGAGATTATATCTTGTTGATCTGATAATGAGAATGTTATAAACGAAAACAACCAGAAGAAACATTTCATGGGTCATTGCTACTATGCAGTACATTTTCATATCCTCATCTTAAAACCTTTTATTTGACAAAATATTAAACTGGCTATTTTTAAGATGGAGTCACATTCAGTTTGTTTTTATTTATCACAATATCAATAAAGTGATCATAAATCATTTCACATTCTTTAAGCACATGATGATATTTGATCCAACTTCCGAAATGATAAACTAGCAATTTCTTAAATGTTCTTGGCAGTAGTGAATATTATGTCATCATTTTATAGGATTTCCCTTTACAAACTTTTTAAAAACCTTTAACTGACGACATCTTCGACCAGGAAGTGACATCATTGTGGTGGTAAAAACAACAGCACTAATGGGTTTGATGAATTCGGTGACATTTTGTAAAATTAGCTGGGTTGTGTCTTTCTAAAACATTTCAACCTGTTTGATTAAAGTACACAAAACATTATGATGATATCCACATTGATTTCAAAGATGAAGTTCACGGTAACCTCCTCATATATGCTAACTCAATCCAGCAAGGGATAACTTTAGCTCATTATTTACAGTGTGTTCATTTTATAGTCGATGTGTAAATAATCAATTAATAAAGCTGAGCTTGACCAGAGCATGTTTTTGAAAGCCTGACATACAGGTGCTGGTCACATAATTAGAATATTATATTCATTCATTACACACAGACTGATATATTTCAAATGTTTATTTCTTTTAATTTTGATGATTATAACTGACAACTAAGGAAAATCCCAAATTCAGTATCTCAGAAAATTAGAATATTGTGAAAAGGTTCAATATTGAAGACACCTGGTGCCACACTCTAATCAGCTAATTAACTCAAAGCACCTGCAAAGGCCTTTAAATGGTCTTTCAGTCTAGTTCTGTAGGCTACACAATCATGGGGAAGACTGCTGACTTGACAGTTGTCCAAAAGACGACCATTGACACCTTGCACAAGGAGGGCAAGACACAAAAGGTCATTGCAAAAGAGGCTGGCTGTTCACAGAGCTCTGTGTCCAAGCACATTAATAGAGAGGCGAAGGGAAGGAAAAGATGTGGTAGAAAAAAGTGTACAAGCAATAGGGATAACCGCACCCTGGAGAGGATTGTGAAACAAAACCCATTCAAAAATGTGGGGGAGATTCACAAAGAGTGGACTGCAGCTGGAGTCAGTGCTTCAAGAACCACTACGCACAGACGTATGCAAGACATGGGTTTCAGCTGTCGCATTCCTTGTGTCAAGCCACTCTTGAACAACAGACAGCGTCAGAAGCGTCTCGCCTGGGCTAAAGACAAAAAGGACTGGACTGCTGCTGAGTGGTCCAAAGTTATGTTCTCTGATGAAAGTAAATTTTGCATTTCCTTTGGAAATCAGGGTCCCAGAGTCTGGAGGAAGAGAGGAGAGGCACACAATCCACGTTGCTTGAGGTCCAGTGTAAAGTTTCCACAGTCAGTGATGGTTTGGGGTGCCATGTCATCTGCTGGTGTTGGTCCACTGTGTTTTCTGAGGTCCAAGGTCAACGCAGCCGTATACCAGGAAGTTTTAGAGCACTTCATGCTTCCTGCTGCTGACCAACTTTATGGAGATGCAGATTTCATTTTCCAACAGGACTTGGCACCTGCACACAGTGCCAAAGCTACCAGTACCTGGTTTAAGGACCATGGTATCCCTGTTCTTAATTGGCCAGCAAACTCGCCTGACCTTAACCCCATAGAAAATCTATGGGGTATTGTGAAGAGGAAGATGCGATATGCCAGACCCAACAATGCAGAAGAGCTGAAGGCCACTATCAGAGCAACCTGGGCTCTCATAACACCTGAGCAGTGCCACAGACTGATCGACTCCATGCCACGCCGCATTGCTGCAGTAATTCAGGCAAAAGGAGCCCCAACTAAGTATTGAGTGCTGTACATGCTCATACTTATCAAGTTCATACTTTTCAGTTGGCCAAGATTTCTAATAATCCTTTCTTTGTATTGGTCTAATTAATATTAATACTAAAGTAATATTCTAATTTTCTGAGATACTGAATTTGGGATTTTCCTTAGTTGTCAGTTATAATCATCAAAATTAAAAGAAATAAACATTTGAAATATATCAGTCTGTGTGTAATGAATGAATATAATATACAAGTTTCACTTTTTGAATGGAATTAGTGAAATAAATCAAGTTTTTGATGATATTCTAATTATATGACCAGCACCTGTAAACTTTTATAGAAATACATCCTTAACACAAGCATATTGGATTTTACAAAATGGTACTGAAGAAGAGGAATAACTAAGAATATTTAATTACACTACCGTTCAAACGTTTTAGGTCAGTTTTTTTTTAAAGAAATTAATACTTTTATTCAGCAAGAATGCATTAAATTGATCAAATTACAGTTAAGACATTTATATATTAAGACATAATAGTACAAAAGATGTTTTGAAATTTATATTAATCAAAATATATTAAGCAGCACAACAGTTTTCAACATCGATAATAACAAGAAATGTTTCTTGAGCATCAAATCAGCATATTAGAATGATTTCTGAAGGATCATGTGACACTGAAGAAAATTGAAAATTCAGCTTTGATCACAGGAATAAATTATATTTTATAATTTATTCGAATGGAAAACAGGTATTTTAAATTGCAATAATATTTCACAATAGTACTGTTTTTACTGTATTTTTTATTAAAGAAATGCAGCATTGGTCAGCATAAAAGACAACTTTCAAAAAGTTTAGTCAAGTCACCTTTTACTGTAAAACCAACAGTGAAATTAATTAAATGAAATGAGTTTGTTTCACTCAAATAATAATAAAAGTTAATTGTACTTAATAGAAAAGAG
Source organism: Anabarilius grahami (assembly GCA_003731715.1). Classification (NCBI taxonomy): domain Eukaryota; kingdom Metazoa; phylum Chordata; class Actinopteri; order Cypriniformes; family Xenocyprididae; genus Anabarilius; species Anabarilius grahami. Next base: position 2,895,384 of record RJVU01038255.1, on the reverse strand, counting down.
TTGCGTGAACTTAATATGAATGAGTTGCAGCAGATTTCTAATTCCCAGCATGCTTTGCGTCAGACTGTATAAATAAATGTTGAAATTAAGTGTTATTTTGTGTGTTTATGCACAAGATTAACATAGGGAGACATAAGTTAGTGTTTAATGTTATGTTAGTTTTGTAGGGTTTCCATTGTGGTGAAGAGCAGAGCCTGTGGTTAGGTTGAGGATGGGCTGCAAAACTTTTATGACCACTTATACTGTATGTTGTTTGATTATATACATGCAAGTATATAATGACAGTCTCTTAGATAGTTATAATAGCATGTGATATTATGTGTTATCTAACATNGTTAGTGTTTAATGTTATGTTAGTTTTGTAGGGTTTCCATTGTGGTGAAGAGCAGAGCCTGTGGTTAGGTTGAGGATGGGCTGCAAAACTTTTATGACCACATATACTGTATGTTGTTTGATTATATACATGCAAGTATATAATGACAGTCTCTTAGATAGTTATAATAGCATGTGATATTATGTGTTATCTAACATTTAACTAAGATCTGAATGTAATGTTTATGTAAATTAATGGTATGTATTTTTAACATTATGATGAGTTGGGCGAGGCTGAGAACTGTGGGAGTGAAGGGATGCCGGTGACGTGATTGTTAATGAGAGACACCTGTGCACCACACTGGCATTGCGCCGCTTCCACAGCTCTCGGCCCCACCCTACTCGTCACAAAAATTCTACTAACTTAAAAAAAAAAGAGTTTGTTTACTTAAATGTTTTGAGGTATTAAGTTTCCTCAAATGTTTTGAGTATTCTGAACTTATTGAGTTTTACAGGGTTGGGCACCCCTGCCAAACCCTATTCCTGGAGATCTACCTTCCTGCAGAGCTCAGCTCCAGCCCTGCTCAACACATCTGTCTGTAATTATCAAGTGCTCCTGAAGATCTTAATTAGCTGATTCAGGTGTGTTTTATCAGGGTTGGAGCTAAACTTTGCAGATAAGTAGATCTCCAGGAACAGGGTTGGGCAACTCTGTAAGAAATGAAAAACTACACACTTTATCTTTAAGGGTTGAAAGAACTGTTCCCAAACATATAACATGCTAGAAACATAATAATCACTGCAATAATCACCCAGTCATAGACTCTTAAGCATTTGCCTATTTAAATCCAAACAGCAACTTTTTTTGGGCCGGGCAGTGTATATATGCAAATACTTAGAGATAAACTGGTCTTCTAATGCTGGACATGGGAAATGAGATGTCACTTGAATGGAAATGGAGGTGACAGCTGACAGTATTAATGAGCTTTTGCCACTTAATTAATAAGCTCATCCAATTAAGAGCCCTCACACAATGAAAATGCAATTCAGTGTAGAAAATGCTCCAGAAAATGATTCTTATATAAAGCTGAAGAGCCACGATAAGGTTATGAAGTCAGCGCTCAGACTGATTTGCGGCTTGCACACTGTTTGCTTTTGTGGGGCTGAAATGCCATAAATGTGCTGTTCCTCATCATAAAAATTTACAGCGATTGTACAGTGCAGGAGAATGGAGGAGGACGTTTGCACTTCAGATAATGTGTCCTCTTTCCACAGAGGAAGTTAAGTGATGCTGCAGTGAAGACAGCTTTTATCAACAAGTTTTGGTTGGACACTGATTTTGGAAATGTTTTTTAACATGCAAAGTCAGCTCCAAATGTTTCAACTGCCTGAACACATGGATTAAACTTGGTAATAAGGTAATAAAAAAAGACACAATCCCAGAGGAGGCATTGACAGTATATTTCACCTTCTAACAATGAAGACCAAAATTCAGCTGGAGAGATCTGAAGAAATCTGTCAGATGAAGGTGAAGAACAGATGGTGTGTGGCATTCGTAAACACATAACCTCTGTGCCGTCCCGCTGGGAATATGTCACACTGCTGCTTTTGTGACACTTTCAAGATGTCAACGCTCATAATAGTGCAAAATTAATGTTTAAGTTTCACAACCAACTGAAAAGCGTGATATACTGCTGATATCAAGTGCACAATTAGTAATCTCAATTATACACTGTAAAAAAAAATGTTGGTTTAACTTAAAGTAAGTTACCTGGTTGCGTTAAAATTGAGTTCATTGTAATTAAAAATTTGAGTTAATACAATGAAGGCGATTGATTTAATCAACAGAAACTCAAAAAATATTATGTTATCTGAACCATATTAATTATCAAAGTCGATTTGACAAAAGAAAAAATGTTGTGATAAGAAATCATGAAAATATTTTTTTAAGTGTACAATTATGATATAGGAGAGGCCGGGGCTAGTTGTCACAGGGGCTGTATGTCAGTAACTAGTCAAAGGTCCAAATGCACAAAAGTTGTTTCTCTAGTTTGGGATGTTGGTTTTAAACCAAACACTGATTCTGGACAAAAGAGAACAAAAAAACAATTTTGGTTTAATCTGCTCAAAAAAGTTTTGTATTTATCATTGCCTATATCAACAACGTCAAAAATAATGTGTCCAATATTTATTATAAATATTGAAAAATCTAGCATTCAAATCAATAAATGAATGAACAGACTACAAATTTTTTTCAAACTGATTATCAGCTCTTAAATTGTTACTGCAGTCAAGACAGAAAATCATATTCATATCATATAAAATGAAAAAATATTGTGTCACATACAATGATTGTTTTCTGGTGTTGCTAGAAACTAGGGTAGCAAAAGAGGTGAAAAGTTTCTGGAAAATTTCCACGGGAACAAAACCTGGGGAATTTTGGAAATACTCCAATTTGGAACATTAGGAATTAACAGGAATTTATGGGAATAAATTGGAAATTTTGGGAAATTTATGTAAATTTCTATATCAATTTTATATAAATCTATATAAAATGTATCATATACAAACATAAATATAAACATTTAGTTTGGTCATCATAACATGAAATTACAGTTATTTCTTTTTTGCATCCAATTAATTCAAATTTTGTAAATATGTAAAATAAATATATTTTTATTGCAGCAATTGTTATGCATGTGTTATTTATTTCAGTGTCACATGATCCTTCGGAAATCATTTTAATATGCTAAATTGATACTCAATTATCAATGTTGGAAATTTCATTTTTTGGAACCTGTGATTCTTTTTTTCAGGATTTTTTGATGAATAAAAAGTTAAAAAGAACAGCATTTATTTAAAATAGAAATCTTTTCTAGCAATACAAGTCTTTAATATCACTTTTTATCAATTTTACACATCCTTGCTGAATAAAAGTATTAATTTCTTTAAAAAAAAGAAAGAAAAATACTTTTTTACAAATTTTGAACGGTAGTGTATATTGTTACAAAAGATTTCGATTTTAAATAAATGCTGTTCTTTAACTTTTTATTAATCAAAAAATCCTGAAAAAAGTATCACGGGTTATAAAAAAAATATTAAGCAGCACAACTGTTTCCAACATTATCAAATCATCTTAAATTTTTAATTTATTTGTGTGAGTTGGATGGATGGATGTGGCAAAAAATTATTATTATTATTATTATTATTTATTTTTAACTCATAAACACAGGTGAAATATGTATGTTTGCATAATCCACAGCTTTTGGAATATTCCTATATAGATTTAATAAGCATATACAGGAATCCAACAGTGCGATGGATTGCAAAATTTAGGTCATGAGACTCTTACAAATGTAGGCCATGACGTTTCTTTTAACGTTTGTAAATATTCTAAGTAAGATGACCCAAAATTCAGATTAATACACTTTTGACAGGTTTCTATAAACCAGAATTTTGACTTAATATGTTACATAATACATTTACGTGACACAATGCATGTTAAGGAAATATATTAAACTAAATCTTGTGCTTCGTACAGTAATAGCTTCACAGTTTTTTGTGCTAAAAAAGGACAGGTTCCCTTTGTGACAACTTACCCCATACAGTAGTGTGACAAGATGCCCCAGTGTTGGGAGTCAATGGGAGATTCAAAAACTTTACATTTGCTATAAAACAAAACAAAACAAAAAACTAGATGGCACACTTAAGACTGGTCTACAAAACAAAGAGAGGCACTGACCTACTTTCATCAGTATCATTATTCCAGAAGACGGGCCATATTGAGTTCCTGTCATTGTCCTAATTCATACAAGGATTCAGTGACAATGTGAAGGAGCACAAAACAGTCTCATCATCATCATCATCATCAGCTGAGGATGAAGCCCTGAGCGCAACATCTTCAGCAGTGATGATGATGATGATGCTGGTGGTGATGATGGTGATGATGAAGATGTGACACTGGACGTACCTCTCAAAGACCAGCCGGATCATAAACATGCAGAATGCTAAAGGACAGGCTAGATACAGATCCTCGGCTTGTGGAAAGGTTGACTCATCTGTATTTTTCAAGTCAGCCCAGGTTACGTTGTGCGGGAGCCAGAACCTCTCGTTCCAGAACCACACCAGAATCCCTGCCATTTCCAGCGGATCTGAAGTCTTTACGCCGGTGTTGATGTGCAGTCAATGGCCGATGCGGCTTCGACGCTCTTCCACGGTTGATCTTTGCAGGTCCAGTGTGCTGATGATGATGTTGGTGATGATGGACCGCCCGTTTGTGTTGTGAGTCTCCACTCTCTCCAATGTAGGGAAGTAGAATGCGGCCGACGCGCTCCGCCCCCGCGACGCTGATTGGTCCGTGAGCTTGTCAATCATAAACCCGTCGCTTAAAGGAACAGTTCAGGAAGAAATTAATACTCGTCTGTCATTATTTATTTACTTTCATATCCCAAATATTGTTTTCACGTTTTTATCTCAGATTAGACTTTATTTAAGCTTTATTTCAATTAACAAACACGATTTTACTCAACCTTAATAACCTAAACTTTATTCGTCTTTGTATTTTTTTAACGTGTTCTAACAAGAAAGCAATCAATGTGTAAATCAACCTGTATTTTTTTTTCTGTGATTGTTTAAATTTTCAATTAATGTGTTTAATGGTGTTTATTTTATTTTTATTCGTATATAATTAAACAGGTTTTTGTATTAGTCTGGCTCCTTGCAATATAAATAAATATTTATAAAATAAATTTCAAATTTCAAAATAAAAGCACATATCAAACTAAAGCGAGCCACTTTTCACGGTCACTTTAACTGTCAAAGCTTATAAAATGGCGCCACCTGCTGGGCAATGGCCATTTTGTCCCAACAGCTTTGTGTTTTAGCTTGGTACTGGATAGTGATTATATCGTAAAACTATAGACCTATATTAAGTCTTGAGAAATTATACATAAAGCCAAATTGATCAAGACCCAACCTCTTTTCAAAATCCTTTTAACTAAAGTGGAGTTAAATATTATAGTTCATTAAGATTGATGACGAATGCCATTAGGTTATTGAAATTATTGAAAATTGTAGAAATGACCAAATTTAATTTAACATGTTTGTTTGTTTAGATACATTGTGGGTTAAAAAAAAATGCAATTAAAATGTTTAACATGGGTATAAATAGGGATGGGTATCCTTAAGGGATTAGTCCACTTTTAAATAAACTTTTCCTGATAATTTACTCACCTCCATGTCATCCAAGATGTTCATGTCTTTCTTTCGTCAGTCGAAATAAAATTAAGGTTTTTGATGAAAACATTCCAGGATTTTTCTCCTATATCGGATTCTCCTTATAGTATTCTACTTACGAAAAAACTAAACTGGCGCCGCGTTCGTTCCGTAAGTAGAATAGAAAAGGCGTAGGACATTCAGCATAAGCGTTTTGAGGAAAGCGGAAACCGGAAGTACGTTCAAGGCGATATTTTGTGTTTATAAAGCATATGCAGTTGTATTTTTTTCGAAAATGACCGATCGTTTCTCTAGATAAGACCCTTATTTCTCGTCTGGTATCCTTTAAAGCCCTTTGAAGCTGCACTGAAACTGTAATTTTGACCTTCAACCATTTTTAGGCCATTGAAGTCTACTATAAGGAGAATAATCCTGGAATGTTTTCATCAAAAACCGTAATTTCTTTTCGACTGAAGAAAGAAAGACATGAACATCTTGGATGACATGGAGGTGAGTAAATTATCAGGAAAAGTTTATTTAAAAGTGGACTAATCCTTTAAGGTTTTAACGGTATTACTCTTACTGATACTGCTTATNATATAATATAATATAATATAATATATAAAAAGAGCTGAATTAACTTTGCTTTATATTATATAGTGTCCGGCATT
>RJVU01038255.1:2875673-2889163 GCA_003731715.1 Anabarilius grahami | reverse complement strand
ATTATTGACATAATCGTGAATATTAATTATAAAACGTGCCCGAAAGCTCAACGAAGTTTACCAAGCAAAGTTTGCTACGCTTTCGCTAAATAAAGACGAATTAAAGGTGCAATATGTAATATTTTCTGTCCGCTAGAGGTCGCTAGAGGCCTATTCAAAACAAAGGTGTAACTTGATGACTCCAAGTTTGAGAGCGGAATCTTGGGACATGTGGTCTCCACCTCAAAGGATGGTGCAAAAGAATAGGGACTGGACTCGGGAAGAAATCATGTTCATGGATGCGATTATTAAATTAGTATGAAGCAGAGCAGGACCGAGTGTTGTGGAGCTGAACGAGGCCGCTGGAGCGATTGTGCAACACACGCCTCACGAGCAGCGAAACTTTCATTATGCCACAGTCGCTGCTTCCGCTTTTCCGGTCATGAGTATGAGGTAACGCAGCTCTGTTTATCATATTAGATACATTTGAGTGTGTTGAAAATGATGTTATAACGTTACTCTGTGCGTTCGCTCGGCAGCTGTTGTGAGACACTTGTTTGAAACACACTGCAGTAAGATAGATCAATTTTAGAATATCTTAATAAATGCTGGATGGATTGTGTTGATAAATGGCATGCAATTAATTTTAATATGTATGATGGAGAAAATCCTGTATTACTGTTACTAAAAATAAAGCTGCTTCTGATTATGCTATGTTAGCTACTTCACAAAATAGTGTTTTTCTCTGAGGCATGGTAAAGCATGGTACTCGCAAAAAATCAAGAAAATTAGATTTAAACAATAAGACTAAACATGTTGAGCTATATAACAACAATTAGTTTTCAGTCTATAAATATATCAAAATAGTTGTTCCCTTGTCTATTAAAACATGTAATATATTAAAGCATCTTTGGTGTTTCCATGGTTTCTACAAAATAAAACCGGAAACCGAGGGTAACACGAATATGATGCAATTGACAGGCGACTCCTCACACGTCCCGGAGCCTTGGTTAAAATTGCAATTTTCTCATGATTTACAAATAGTTGCAAACATTTGGGATGTTGTAAGTACTCAAGTGAACAAAATATATAACACTGGCCTAGTGGTTTTTGTATTTTTAATGCAAAATTCTTACATATTGCTCCTTTAATATCTAGCTTTGCAATATCATCTAGCCTAAAATGAATATTTATGAGTGAGTCCTTTGCCGTAGTGGGATTCAAAATGTCTCTGTCCATCTATGACGAATCCTATGTGAATTTTGTGGCAATGCCAAAGAATCTGGAACTCCTCTTTTTTTTTTTATTGTATATATTCAAAAATCTTTTGGTTTGATGTTTATAATAATTTTATTTCTAGGTTGTTTGAAACATGTATACAAACTGATCTGTACGATGTAGTATTTCTTTTTGTACAGGACAACGTTGAATCCAAAAGTACGATGTGCTTCCTTACACAACTTTTTATTTTACTTGGAAAATGGTACTACATTAGAAAAAATCAAGAACAAAAAAGCAAGAAAGACCTATGAAGCTTTTTGTTACTTTAAATTGTTGTAATTTTACCACTGGCATGCCCTATTTTATTTTACATATCTTTATGTATGTTTATGTTTTCTATTTGTTATATTCATATACAAATCTTTATATATTTTTTTGCATTAAAAAAAAAATCTATGACGAATCATACTATGTATAGCCTATAATTGGACTATAAATAAATACGAGACTATTGTTGCGATTGTATAGTGTTAAAAATGTACACATACAGGTTCATTACAAATAAATAAAGAGTATCACTCTTAATATTTTTATGTATTTTTTAACTTCTGTCTTAAAAAAAGACTAATTTTTCCTATATTTACATTTATGCATACTACATTTATTCAATAGAACACTGTAAAAATGCTGGGTTGTTTCAACCCATGTTTGGGTCAAACCGTTTAAACCATTGGTTTAAATTTTTTAATTAAAATTTTAAACACAACGGTTGGGTTTGTCCATATTTGACATAAACATGGGTTTATGTCGGCATTTTTTAAGGGGGGACACTGCTTTTTTGGCTTTTCATAAAGTGTTTTTTTCAGACTGGTGGAAAGAAAACAGCCAAAATACACTTTTAAGTGTATATTTTATAGCACTTTATCTATTTCCGTCTATACAGTAAATATCTTTAAAGGCCATTTTCTCAAAATAAGTCAGAAATCTCCACTTCAGCAGAACTTACATACTTTACAGTTTTATTCCCATCTATATTCTGAAGGTTTTTACAGAGGGATTTATTGATATAAAATTTGCAGGATTTTATAAAACATTTTATTCCTAAAAAAAATGGTGAAAATTATTTTTTTTCTGGCTGTTGATAGTATATTCTGATTTATGGAGCGATAAAAAGAGAAAAACCTTTTAATTTAATATGTCCAAAAAATTTTGAACCTGACTTCATCCAATATTCAGATTTTTGTTCTAAAAATGTATGCAAATTAGCGCATATTTAATTAGATAACGCCTCATTTGCATATTTAAACATAACATTTGAGAAAACTTGTAATAAAAGTTTTTGTAATTTTTAATGTAATCAATCAGCTGGGAAAGTATGGTGATATCTATTAGTTAATTTTTTTTTACCCTATTCACCTGGGGTGTCTCGCCTTAAAGTGAAAAAGCAGATTAATTAAATCATATTTACTATGATACTAACATTTAAAAACTGGACATCATGTGATCCTTGAAATCTGAACCAAAAAAAAAGCCGAAAGACAACTCCGAAATAAATAAAACTACCAAACATGACGATCCAAACCAAACAACCGAATTTGTATTCATAAGCTAATTAATATTCAAAAGCTACGCTGCAGTGATATCAGAGCGTCAAGATGAATATTCATGAGCTCAGCCTTCGCTGTAGTAGGATTCGAGATGTCTGTCTCCGGATGTGTTCATCGCAGGCGGTAGTGATCCAGCAGCAGCAGCAGCAGCAGCGGAGGCAGCGGTGAGTGAGGTGAGCGAGTGAGAGCGACTCTCTCAGCAGCATCATGGCGGAGCAGAGTGACTCCCCGGCGGCCGTCCAAACCCCGCAGCCGGCGCTCACCACCAGCTGGCCCATTGTCAAGGAGGCGTACGAGCTACAGGAGGTGATCGGTGGGTAGTTGCAGTTGGATTTGAGCCCGTCAGTGGCTGCAGTTTGTCGGTTTGGATTGGGCCTACCGGCTTTTTCCCCATATGCACTGGCCGATGACAGTAATGCAATGCGGATATGACAAGTGAAGCTTCCGATCATATGTTTTGAAGCTATTAGGTGTAATGTCATGCTTAGGACAGAGAGCGTGTTATGAGTGATGATGATGCTCCATTGAGACGTCAGGCTACTGTGATGTTTAATGCAAAGGTTGCACGTGTAGGGAAGGTTATTTTTGGGCAAACAAAAAAAAAAAAGTGCAACCAAGTTTCAGTGGTTTGAAGTTGATGCATAGCGCAGGATTAGGGAAAACACTAATAGCAATGGCAACATGAGCCATTATTATGATTTTATAAATATTAAGTGTGATATTGCATATTCTGCTTGTGTACTTTAGGTGTGGATCTTATTTGCACTTGCACGCCTTCGCACTGTTTGAGAGATTCAAAGGTGTCATTTGCTGCATGCGATGCATTTGCGCTCTGCTCGTGACGCCCTCTGCTGGTCGTGCTGTGCACTTCTCATTTGCTAAATGTGCACTGTTATTTTTTTGTAAGTTTTACACAAAGAACAAAGTTTGCATGTGTTTTATGTTTTTTTTTTTGTTTTTTTTAATCATATTTGATACATCAGGCTTTTATGGCTCATGTAGTATGATATAGTGAGAATATGGAGCAAAAAACACTGCTTTATTCAGAGGCACAGACTGAGCAAAATGTGCAATTTGGTGCAGATGCTGATATTTGTAAGGCCAAAAAGTGAGATGAAATTCTGATCGCTTGTAGCGTAGCTAAATCAACGAGATCTTTATGACACAGTCTAAAAAATGCCGGGTTAAAAACAACCCAAGTTGGGTTGAAAATGGACAAACCCAGCGGTTGGGTGAAATGTTTGACCAACTTGCTGGGCAGTTTTATTTAACCCAATTATTGTTTTAAAAAATACTATCTGGCTGGCTTAAAATTAACCCAAAATATGTTGGAAATTAAAAATCAGACACATAATTATTAAAGGCAACAATAATAATCAAAAGGTGAACATTTATTAATTATCAATTTAATAAATGTTTAATTATTATTCATTAAACTTATTAATAAATGTTCATTTCCAACATATTTTGGGTTCATTTTAAGCAAGCAATACAGTAATTTTTATTCAATAGTTTGGTTAAATAAAACTATACAGCAGGTTGGGCAAACATTTAACCCAACTGCTGGGTTAAAACAACCCAATCGCTGGGTTTGTCCATTTTCAACCCAACTTTGGTTGTTTTTAACCCAGCATTTTTTTTTTCAGAGTGCAGTATAACAGACTACTTGCATAAAATGACCAATAATACCAATAATTACCAATAATATGTATTAGTAAGATGATATTTAAAGGGATAGTTCGCACAAAAATGACAGAATTTTAATTTTTGTGCGAACTATCCCTTTAAATATATCATTTACTCACCTTCGTGTTGTTCCAAACCTGTATGAATTTCTTTCTTCTGCTGAACACAAAAGAAGATATTTAAAAAAAAAAAAATCTTTAGTAATCAAACAGTTGATGGACCCCATTGACTTCAATAGTATTTTTTTTCCAAAATACACTCTAAAAAATGCTGTGTTTTTTCAACCCATGTTTGGGTCAATGTATTTTTTTCATTTAAAAAAAAAAGTAAACCAACAGTTGGGGTTGTCCATATTTGACAGAATTTTCATTTTTGGGTGAACTATCCCTTTAAATGCGTTGTTTTATGCTCTGTAGTTTTTATTGTCGGGGCAAAACATATAATGCAATGCAATACAATTATGATTGAGAGATGAACAAATAAATATTAATCAAAAGCCTGATGGATCATATTTGAAACTCAGTTTGAAACTAAGTTGCTTCAGTTCAGGTAATGTTTACTTTATATAAATCATTAAAGATTTTGCAGCAAAATTATATCATAGCAAACCATTGTGTGGTTGCTGTTTTGCATAGTTTTTTGCATACATGGTCAACATCAAGAAGTTGTATGTGTGTGTGTGTGTGTGTAAATTTCCCTTTAAAAAGTAAAGTAAGGGATTACATAATTGCATCAAATACTTTATAGACTAGAACAATTTTATATAAAACAATCGTGGAGTTAAAAACAGAATTTAACATCTAATGCTAATGTAACCTTTTACCTTTAAATACTTTGGTCAGTTCAAGAATAATTTATGCAATTTAAATAATTTATTTTAAAGAATTAAAAGATTGGAAGTAATTAGTAATGAGTAATGCTATACTTTTTAGTACAATAATGTAATTACACTGTTGAAGATGTAATTAGTAGCTAGTAATGAATTACTTTTTTAGAGTAACTTGCCCACCACACACAACGTCCACATTCATTGACATTTCGCTGCATTCTCAAAACTTTAAAAGTGTGATTTAATTTGAGTCGGCCTGCTATTGATGGACCCACTGCCTGCAGATTTGTGGGTCCTAAAATAAATAAACAGAGAAACACAGAAGCCCGTCTTCATGGCTCTGAGCCCAGTGAGGTTGAGATGAATGTTAAAGCTGTATGGTATCAGTTCCATAAGAGCTTCTGTATAGTTTATCTGCCCTTCTTCTGCTAATCGGTGCGATGCGTGATCAGGACCCCCTCCTTATCTGTCAGCCGCAGTTGGCAGAGTCGCACACTCTTGCAGTGTGAATAGCAGCACTGCGTGTGTTTGTGCATGCGTGTTTACAGTCACAAATGCGACATGTCATATCTAATGTGAATCAGCAATTGGCTATCAATGGAGTTTTATGCATTTATTGATTGTTGAGTAAATGTGTAATATACGATCAACCAGACCTCCTCTGTCAAATCCAGTCTAATACATTTTGAGTAGATAGATTGATTGCTGTCAGTATTTTATTTCTTTATAAAAAAACAAACAAACAAAAAAACTGGGGTAATGGGGTAAATAAGATTTTTATTTATTTTTTAAAGAAATTAATACTTTTATTCAGCAAGGATACATTAAATTGGAAAAAAAAGTGACAGTAAAGACATTTATAAAATTTCAAAAGATTCAAAGAACCCTGAAAAAAATGTATCACGGTTTCCACAAAAATATGTTTTCAACAATGATAATAATAAGAAATGTTTATTGAGCAGCAAATCAGCATATTAGAATGATTTCTGAAGGGTCATGTGACATTGAAGACTGGAGTAATGATGCTGAAAATCTGCTTTGATCACAGGAATAAATTACATTTTAATTTTATTCAAAAAGAAAACAGTTTTATAATAATATTATAAATAATATTTCACAACTTTACTGTTTTTACTGCATTTCTGAAAGTAAATACAAAAAAATGATGCAAAAATCTTATTGACAGCAAACTTTCTGAATGGTACTATTTAGAACTTTATTATGTTATATTATGTATTTTGTATTATAATATAATTTTATTAGTTTTATCCCTGTGCCATCTATTTGTGTGTGTGTGTGTGTGCGCGCGTGTATGTGTGTGTGTGTATTAGTGGTATTAGTATTAGTGGTCAACCAATATGGGTTTTTCAGTATTCAGAAAGAAAGGCAACAGCTGGCCTATATAATGCTGAAATACTGTTGCATGAAAAAGTATGTGAACCCATGAAGTTTCTGCCAAAGTCCCTTTAAGGCAAGTCATTTCACTCGGCGGCCATCTTTGAGATGCCTCTCGGGCATTCAAGTGCAGCTTCTATCTCTTTGAATGGAGAAACATCAAATTCTCCAAAGCTGTTCACCAAGCTTACGATTAAATTTTATACATGAAATCACCAATGAAATCTGACAAATCTGTCTAATAAATTTTGTTTTTAAACACTGAAATCATGACAAAAAAAATAATTTTTCAGGCTGTACCAGCCAATGTGCATTTGCAGTCATAAGCGGCGGAGCTTCTAACGGTAGCAGCAGTGACACAATGACTTTACCAATTGGCGAATGGCTCTTTTACTTAAAAGACGGGACTTATCCCTCCATATTGCGCATATTATACTGTCAGAATGCATGATTCTGGAAATATTGAGAATTTTTTTGTTTCAAATAGAGATCACAACTAAAAACTAAACAACTTATTGTAATTTACTAGAGGTTCTGACAAAATGTTAATTGCTGGAGTCTATTATCTAAATGTTTAATTAATTTGAAAGAATTATTTAAAAAATCGGTTTGAATGAATGGTTCAATGACTCACTCAAATACGTCACTTTTTTCATTACTGGATGAATCAGCGTTTTTGAACGAATCTCTTGAATGATTCAATGTCAAAAAAAATTTTTAACAGTCACTTGTCGTCACCTACTGGTGTAACGATGTAATGATACAATCATTATTTGAAGCGCCATGTTACTTTCAAAAGATAATTTGCTCTATTTTGATCGCTACCGCAGACATCAGTGTTTATATCCGAACTATAAACTTTTATCCAAGTACTTTTGTGATAATTTGGTAATTTGAATATTGGTAACATAGAAATAACGATATCGTGTGGTTAAAAAGAAGCTGTTTCATACCTATACTTAAATGACAAGTGCTTTCTCTGGGTTAGTGGCAGTGCAAAAGCAGATTTGAATGCTCCGGTGTGATTTTGTCAAAGGTTTAATAGACACAGGAGAATCGTTGTGTGACGAGCAGGGCGGGCGAGAGCCGTGAGGGAACGGCGCGAGGCCGGTGACGCAAGTGATAACGAGCATCACCTGCGAGGCGCACCGGCCTCGAGTCTCTCACGGAGGAGCTCCGGGAGCATAAAAGGAGGAGCGACGAGAGAGGACCAGGCCTGGACTTTACGTTATGTTTTATTATGTTTGTGTGGCCGGCAGACGTCCGCGAGGGTCTGCCGGCATTACTTTCGTTTTGTTCTTTGTTAATTTTGAAATTAAAATTTATGTTGAATGTTCGCTGGTTCCCGCCTCCTTCTTCACGTATATACGAACTGTGTTACACATTGTCATTTAGGAATTAAATCGCAATCTTTTACCGATTAATCGTGCAGCTATTTTGAGCTTATGTCAAATGATCTAGAACAAATATGAGTGAGCTTTAGGCATAATCAAGCGAATATTTAGTACCTACAATGCTTATTTCGCAGTAGAAATTGAATCATACGTTGACAAATATAAAAAAATGTACATTTGGACATGGACATCAATCTGCATGCACAAAATTGTGGGATGTCAGTGTAGGACACTTTCAAAAACCAAAAGAGATCTCAGAACACCTCAGATTAAAGCATTTTGACTTGCAAGCTGAGAAGTGTTACGAAATCATCTCCTTGACGTTTATCCGCTGATGGTAAAAAACAGACTGTCTATAAATGGAGAAAGTTCAACACTTAGTGCAATTTGAAAGAATTATTAAAAAAATCGGTTTGAATGAATGATTCAATGACTCAAATACGTCACTTTTTTCATTACTGGATAAATCAGCGTTTTTTAACGAATCTCTTGAATGATTCAATGTCAAATACATTTTTTAACAGTCACTTGTCGCCACCTACTGGTGTAACGATGTAATGATACAATCATTATTTGAAGTGTAGGACACTTTCAAAAACCAAAAGAGATCTCAGAACACCTCAGATTAAAGCATTTTGACTTGCAAGCTGAGAAGTGTTACGAAATCATCTCCTTGACATTTATCCGCTGATGGTAAAACAGACTGTCTATAAATGGAGAAAGTTCAACACTTTGGGTGTTCTGCATGCAAGATGACCACAAGAGGAAGCCACTGCTTTCCCCCAAAAAACATCACAGCACATCTGAAGTGTGCTAAAAGTCACCTGGACAGCTTGCTGTCTTTGATGAGAAAAATGAATTCCCAAATTGATCAGATTCAGGACATTTTGCAGGAGACTGAAGGCCATCTGTCCGCCAGTTGAAACGCAACCCAAAGCACACAAATAAATCAACAACCAATAAAAACATGCCACCTTGCGTGACCCAGTCCTGAGTCCTGACCTCAGCCTGAATATTGCAGAACTGAAACCGTTTTGTTTACTGGTTTAGAAGAGGTTATGTTGCCAAAGGTCAGTCAATTGGGTTCACAATCTTTTTCCACTCACTCTATGAATTTACACAATGAGTTTTGTAAGGAAATGAAATCATTGCAGACTGTGTTTGTCTGTTGCTGGTGAGTTGATTGAAGATCAGATCAACTTTACATGGTAAATCCATAGGTTCAAAAACTTTTCCTCGCAGCTGGATATAATGATTGCAAATAATATGCACGCGCATTTCTAGTATAGCATGCAATTTGTCTTCTTTACAGTAAAGCTACTTATCAAAGCGTCACCCTCATCTATTATCAATCCTATAAGCACATCATATGATCAGCTGCACCTGCTGTGCACAAGCTTTTATTTTCCAGAGGGCTTGTTTACTGTCTGCCTTTCATCTAGAATAATGTCTTTGACACGGCGTGTGCTTTGTTCATTAGAGACATGTATACTGTGTTTTGTAGGTAGCGGAGCCACAGCAGTCGTCCAGGCAGCGCTTTGTAGCCCACGACAGGAGCGTGTGGCCATCAAGAGAATCAACCTGGAGAAATGCCAGACCAGCATGGATGAGCTGTTGGTGAGGAACAACATAAAAACAGCTGTGTCTACTCATGCAGGTTTTGCCATACACATGCATATGCATGTAAACACACACACACACACACACATTATATGGAATTGGAAAGAATTAAAGGTGAATTGCAATTTGTTTGTTTGAGCAGCCTGAATGGACCGGGCAGAATAGTACTGGATCAACCAATGACATCAGTTTGGGGCCTGTCATCATTTGGTTATAGAAGTATTTTTTCCATTCATTATCATCATTCATTATAGGCATTCCAAAATAATATTAAATAAAGAGCCAAACTAACCCAGATAAATCACAACTTTACAACCTTTAATTTAATAAATTAGGTCAATAATAAAATTGTCAATAATTATAAATAATAAAATGAAGTTCACTGTTCTTTGATGTTGGTTAATGGTCACATGTCATGCAGGTAAACAAATAAAACAAATATATTTTAATCTTTTTTAGTAGGTGTTTTATTTTAATTATTTTTATTTAAAATGATTTATTTTAATTTAAAATCTTTGTGATTTATTTAATTGTTAGCTTTTCAGTAAACCCCTTCCAGTTCAGTGGCGTGCAGTGGTGTTCTGAAATGAGGAGGCACATTTTTTATTTATTTATGAATCAATGTAAATTCATGTGCATTAGTCTTAACGTTGACACGTCTTCCTTGTTAAATGAACATTACTTTACATTACATCATAAAAGAAACCAAATACAATTCTATTTTGTAATTTTACATTAACAATGTATTGTAATAAATGTTCTATTTATCAAAACCAAGTCAATCTCATCAAGTTAGTGTTTTAAGCATTTCTACATTCATTCCAAAATAATAACTAAAGGCAATAATAATTTAAACAATATATTTTTTTTGTGTATTGATGTCTTTCTTTTTAATTGTCAACTTAGGCTATTTTGGATCATCAGTCATGCTCCGTAAACACCGTCTGTCTCAGACACGAATTGTATTTTTAATTTCACCAAGATGATTGCACTAAAAAAAAACCCTGCAGTCATCATGCTTTCAGTCCATTTCAAGTTTGATTTTGACGTGACATAAAGCAGTGATATCTAACTGGGTGATCTGTTTACTTACTTTTCATTTAGTCTTCCCATTGACGCCATCATTTGTTCATTCAAACTGATGTGCGGAACGTGCACGTCAACAAGAGGCGGGATTTATCGCACAAACCAATCATATCCAATCATAACCAATCATCCTCTCACGTGACTTTCCCCCATTCATTCTCAATTACCCCCCACAAAACCCACCGCACGCCGGGGGTCTAATGATTTTCTATGGTTTCCTATGAGAGCAAAGGGAGGCATGACTCCTGCTGTAACTTTACCTGCGGGTGTCGCTGTTGGGCAGTGTTCCTTAAGAAATACAAGTGACTTGCGCTCTTTTTAATGTCATAATTTGTAATATTTGTTGTTTTATATGTAATATAGATTATTTTCTCATCCTATTTTTTTGAGGAGGCACTGCCTCCCTTGCCTCCTCGGAGGAAACGCCCCTGCTCCAGTTCCATCACAAACCCCAGTCTGGGAAACCCTGACGTAATGTAATATTTAATGCACTTCATGTTGTTGATAACAAAGAATGGAATATATTTTCTTTTTGTTTGTCTATATCAAGATTGTCCTATTCATATCAATGTTATAAACGAGTTAGGTTAAAAGTAATCTAAAAGTAATCAAAAAGTAGTCAGATTATATTACCTTAAATATGTAATGTAATGGATTGTTACTAACTACAATTTTGTCATGTAATTTGGAATCAGTAAACGACTACAATTTGTAAGTAATCTACCCAACACTGAGAGGCATATGTCATTGTTTAACCTAAAAGCGGTGTCTGTCTTAATTTTTTTTTTTAAAACATGAATTCCCTATTGAGAAAATTGTATGACTTCAACACAGACGCAGTCGGATCATTTCCATAATGACCAACGCAATCTACCAAGAGCAGCGCAAATTAACATCTGGTTTAAGACATGCTTTTTTTGGGCGGTAAACAATGGTGCAAAAGCCAGTAAATTGACTAGCTCAAACCTTAGTAAATCACCTCGCAAGATTAATTTAAATACTCTCCTCCCATAAATTTTGCGTCTGAAGAGGGAAATTCCTACAAATGCATTTCCAATAAAGTCAGCTGCAAAAATAACTGTCAATGACTTTTCAGCGCTAATTGTTCACTGCATGTCTTTAGTAAATCCTGTAGTTTTTTGTAATGCAAAAGAGGGCTTGTGCTGGCGCAAGCTGTTAGTAAATCTGTCTCTTAATGTGCATGTGCATTAAACTCAAAAGTCAATCAAATCATTAATCACAGTTATTTGTAGGATAATTGATCATTAGCCAACACTTATAGCGGTGACTGCCCTAGTTTCTCATGAATGTGTTCCATATCTGTCAGAGACACACATTTCATGCTTTTCTCGTAGCGCGCGTTCCCTACTGTAATCATTTACACACACACACTCACACTCACACACACACACACACCCAGCAGGCCTTTCACTCCAACACTCATGACTGAGTTGTTTTCCATTGATCTTTGTTTTGGTGCAGTGAAATTGGAAACTGATGGTTTGATTAATGACTATTCTGCCGCGAAAACAAGTTTATTCCCGGAGATGGGAATCTGCTATAAAAATCTCTCAGATTTACTCTCAAATTGGCTGACACAGAAATATGGGTTTGTGTAAATTTATGCTGAACCCAGATGTACATATGTAATGCCCTTTTTCAATTTTCTTCAGGTTTCTGCAGGTTTTTTGTTAAAGCCTTATATTATTGGAACATGTGAAATTACTTCATCAGTTGTATGTTGCTGAGCTGCTTGCACAAGCAAAACAGCGTTTACTGCACATTTTCATGCACGATTTCTGCTTTTAAATAAACTGAAAAACAGTCACAAACATGTAACCAATCCCTTCACAGTGTGGGGAGTGGCTTTTCCACAGTAAGCACAAGACCACCTTTAAGAAGTCACAGGAAAAACATGGGGTACATAGCAATATAGCGGGTGAATTATGTGTATGATCATGATGTATATTACAATGTTATAATGAACTATAAGCCTTTCTCCACTGACTTTCTATGATGTTCAAAGCATTTCTAAAGTTACTGATTTTTAGAAGGCAGCCGTCTGACTGTGAAATGGTGAATCGGAACATGGTTTGTGCGACATTAGCAACACATTATTAGCTGTTTGATAACGTAGTCAAGCCAAAGGTTAATCATATCAATTACCGTTATGTGTCCGACATTGTGGAGAACGATACATAAAATGCATTACCATGATGCATCGACTTGTAGACGACCCTTTATAATTCACTCTTCTTCTTCTTCGTCAAACATATATGGCTAAATTAAACTAATATTTCCACTTGCCATCTTATAGCATTTACTACAGTTGACCGAGTGGATCAGAGCTGGTGGGGACTTATTTGCATATTCATGGATCCGCATATACTAAATGAAGCAAGGGTGTAGAGTTACATTCAAGCTAAGGCATGAAGAAATTATTTTAACAGGGAAAAACCTTTAAATATGTCATTTGGATTATCAAAGATGAGAGATTTATAAAAAATTCAAAGGTTTTTTAGTAATCATTTTCATGTATCTACGTCAATATAACAATACATAGTAACATATCAGAAACATTTACATACATATTATTAAACCATTTTAATACATTTATGGGAAAATACATTTTTGAATGATGGCTCAAATGAATTGTTCAATCAACTTGAATCA
>RJVU01038255.1:2856694-2875511 GCA_003731715.1 Anabarilius grahami | reverse complement strand
AGAATTGGTATTTTCCCTCTGTTTCTACCATTGCAATCACGTTGCTGTGCATGCATTATAAAGCACATGGACATTATTAAAGATGTGCATTATAAAGCTAGACACCTCCATCTGTCTCCACAGAAAGAGATTCAAGCCATGAGCCAGTGCAACCATCCAAACGTGGTCACCTACTACACTTCATTTGTTGTGAAAGATGAACTTTGGCTCGTCATGAAGCTCCTGAGTGGAGGTGAGAGAAATTGGTTAACTATGGACATGTTCCCTTAATGTTTTTTATAACCACAAAGTCTTTTTGTATTCATTTTCAACACTGTATGTATTGTTTTATCATTTAAAACAAGCTTATTTTTTTTTTAAATGTTTTGCCTGAGAAGTGTGGTTGTGTTTTTAATGTCAGTTGATTTGATAATGTTAACTAATGCACAGTTTGTATGTCCAAATACTATCTGTGGCCATCTGTGTTATATGCATGTATATTTTGTAGATTTGCAGGTGTTTTGTGTGATTACAATGCTTTTTATTCATCCAGGATCAGTGTTAGACATCATAAAGCACACGTTCAACAAAGGAGAGCATAAAAACGGTGTCCTAGATGAATCCACAATAGCAACCATTTTGAAGGAAGTACTGGAGGGATTAGATTATCTCCACAAAAACGGGCAGATTCACAGGTAAGGAAAAATCAATCATTTAAAGGGATAGTTCATCCAAAAAAGAAAATTCTGTCACCATTTACTCACCTTCATGTCGTTCCAAAACCGTAAGAGTTTTGTTTTATCTTCAGAACACAAATGAAGATCTCTTTAATGAAATCTGAGAGATTTCTGTCCCTCCATTGACAGCCCACTACCACTGTGAAACTAACTAGCGGTTTAGTGCAAATTTTCTGAAGAGACACAATCACTTTATATGATGAACAGATTTCATTTAGGCATTTTTTTCACATATAAACATTCATCAGCGCACACATCAGTTGTGGTAAACGGAAGCTCAAGCATGTTCGCTTAATGTGCGAGAACCAATGAGGTTCATTCTCGTGTTATGCATGACGTTCGAGCTTCTGCAAGAACCAATGAGCTTCATTCTCGTGTTACGCAGCGCGTTTGAGCTTCCGCAAGAACCAATGAGTTTCATTCTCGTGTTACGCAGCGCGTTTGAGCTTCCGCAAGAACCAATGAGGTTCATTCTCGTGTTACGCATCACGTTTGAGCTTCCGCAAGAACCAATGAGGTTCATTCTAGTGTTACGCATCACGTTTGAGTTTCCGCAAGAACCAATGAGGTTCATTCTAGTGTTACGCAGCACGTTTGAGTTTCCGCAAGAACCAATGAGCTTCATTCTCGTGTTACGCAGCACGTTTGAGCTTCCGCAAGAACCAATGAGGTTCATTCTAGTGTTACGCATCACGTTTGAGCTTCCGCAAGAACCAATGAGGTTCATTCTCGTGTTACGCATCACGTTTGAGCTTCCGCAAGAACCAATGAGGTTCATTCTCGTGTTACGCATCACGTTTGAGCTTCCGCAAGAACCAATGAGGTTCATTCTCGTGTTACGCATCACGTTTGAGCTTCCGCAAGAACCAATGAGGTTCATTCTCGTGTTACGCATCACGTTTGAGCTTCCGCAAGAACCAATGAGGTTCATTCTCGTGTTACGCATCACGTTTGAGCTTCCGCAAGAACCAATGAGGTTCATTCTCGTGTTACGCATCACGTTTGAGCTTCCGCAAGAACCAATGAGGTTCATTCTCGTGTTACGCATCACGTTTGAGCTTCCGCAAGAACCAATGAGGTTCATTCTCGTGTTACGCATCACGTTTGAGCTTCCGCAAGAACCAATGAGGTTCATTCTCGTGTTACGCATCACGTTTGAGCTTCCGCAAGAACCAATGAGGTTCATTCTCGTGTTACGCATCACGTTTGAGCTTCCGCAAGAACCAATGAGGTTCATTCTCGTGTTACGCATCACGTTTGAGCTTCCGCAAGAACCAATGAGGTTCATTCTCGTGTTACGCATCACGTTTGAGCTTCCGCAAGAACCAATGAGGTTCATTCTCGTGTTACGCATCACGTTTGAGCTTCCGCAAGAACCAATGAGGTTCATTCTCGTGTTACGCATCACGTTTGAGCTTCCGCAAGAACCAATGAGGTTCATTCTCGTGTTACGCATCACGTTTGAGCTTCCGCAAGAACCAATGAGCTTCATTCTCGTGTTACGCATCACGTTTGAGCTTCCGCAAGAACCAATGAGCTTCATTCTCGTGTTACGCATCACGTTTGAGCTTCCGCAAGAGGTTTGTTCTCACGCGTCAAGCAGGTTCGGTTGAGAATTTTCATTTATTGTTGAACTATCCCTTTAAATTGATCTTTTATTGTAAATATTCCAATATGTAACTCCCTTCAAATCACAGACCCTTTGCTTCAGTCGTAGTTAAAACTTGAAGTTTTCCAGGTTAGTGGCATCAACGTTTTGAAAGATACTCAACAGTATTTTTTAAGTGAATTAGACATTCATGAGCATAACTGCATATTTCACTTTTTGTTTTCTGAATTATATTTTGAGGGACATACATTTGGATTTAATACTGATGAAGTTCACACACATTTTCTGCAGTATTGATTTCATATTTCCCCGGCCCTAAATGACAAAATGATCTATGGATGGTCATTTCACATGCGTTTCAGGTTGTCAATTCCTGTTTAAATAAACAACTCTCGGTCCAAATAAGCTGCAAAGGGGGTCAGACATTATGCTGACAGTCAAACGTCTGGTTTTGTGAGACTAGTTGTAAAATATGCTTTAATTAAATTCCTCTGCATGTTAAGTGCTGAAAAATACTAATGTGGTCTTTTCCCTCCAGGCCATCACTGCTGTAATAATGGTCTGAAAAATTCATAAACATGCGGATTCATTCTTCAGCCACTGGCGTTATTGTTAATGTTTAAGATTATAATAAACCGTGACATGGATGTGCTTTGTCTTGGTTTGACCTCAGGGACGTGAAGGCTGGTAATATTCTACTGGGAGAAGATGGATCGGTGCAGATTGCAGGTTTGTAACTTTGCTTGACTTTGACTTTGCTGAAATGTGTAGATTTTCTGAAATGTTTTGTTCCCTTTTGTATTGTCTTAGTAAGTTAAGGTGTGTTCACGCCATGTTGTAATTACCATAATTACGAGATTTCAACTTGTAAAAAGCGTTCACGTACTCATAGAGCTCATAATTACAGCTTGTAAGATGGGAATTTTTTGAGAGCTCCTACTTGTACCACGTGACCGATTTACCACCTGACCACTGCAGATTCATTTCAGGGTTGATTGTGTTGCCATAAAAATGCATAATTTCCACTCTGAGGACGTGAACAGCTCCGAATAAAACCGTGTTGTCATCTCGAGACTACGGTAATTACGACATGGCGTGAATGCAGCAATGAACCATCAACATCTTGGGACTTTTTCATGGGGCAATTAAATGTTATATTGGCCTGACAACAAATCCGCAGCTTGCAAATAAGTGCTTTATCTTATTTCACATGCAATGTAAGTGTCTACATACATGTCTTGAAGAAACAGCTGGAAATAAACCTACCCGTTTAATTATTTTGGCTATACTGTGCATCCAAGAGTATTTAAGCTTCATTCACCAAGTATCTATCACTACCAAAGCCTAGCAACTAGCTTAGGACAACATGTTAAAACTTGTTAGCAACATGCTAATTCATGTTAGCAATGTGATTAAAAATGCTATCAGAATGTTAAATCATGCTATTAATGTTCATTTATGTTAGCAATGTGTTAAAGCATATTAGCAGCATGTTAAAGCATGTTAGCAATGTGCTAATTAATGCTAGCAATGTGTTAAGGCATTCTAGCAGCGTGCTAAAGCATGTTAGCAGTGTGTTAAAACATACTAGCAGCATGCATATATATGCTAGTAACATGCTAAAAACGGTAACGACATGTTAAATCATGTAAGCAACATGGTAAACATGACAGCAACATGCTAGTTCATGCTAGCAATGTGTTAAAACATATTAGCAGCAGGCTAAAGCATGTTAGCAATGTGTTAACATACTAGCAACATATATATGCTAGTAACATGCTAAAACACTGTAACGACATGTTATTCATGTAAGCAACATGGTAAACATGATAGCAACATGCTAGTTCATGCTAGCAACGTATCAAAAAATGCTAGCAATGGCTAATTCATGTTAGCAACGTGTTAAATCATGTTAACATTCTAATTAATGTTAACAACGTGCTAATTAATGCTAGCAAAATGCTCATTTATGTTAACAGCATCCTAAAACATGCTAGCAGCATGTTAAATCATGTTAGCAATGTACTAATTAATACTTGCAACATGTTAATTTCAACTAAAAATTTGCTAAAACATGCTAATAACATGTTAAAACATATTACCAATATGTTAAAACATGTTATCAATGTGCTCATTCATTCTAGCAACATGTTAGCAAACCTTTTATCAATTTGGTAAGACATGCTAGTAAATGCTAATTCTTCTGTAACAGCATGATAAAATGTTAATTCATGTTGGCGATGTACTAAAACATGCTACAAACATGCAAGCAAAATGTTGAAACTTTGTTAGCAACCTTTTATCAATTTGGTAAGACATGCTAGTAAATGCTAATTCTTCTGTAACAGTATAATAAAATGCTTGCAAAATGTTAACTCATATCGGCAATGTACTAAAACATGCTACAAACATGCTAGCAAAATGTTGAAACTTTGTTAGCAACCTTTTATTCATTTGGTAAGACATGCTAGTAAATGCTAATTCTTCTGTAACAGTATAATAAAATGCTTGCAAAATGCTAACTCATATCGGCAATGTACTAAAACATGCTAGCAAAATGCTAATTAATGCTAGACACATGCTAAGACATGCTAACAACATGATAAAACTTGCTAGCAACATGATAAAATATACTAAAAGCTTATAAAACTTTCAGACAAGTCTTTGTCAAGCCAACATAAAAGTTTGTCCTGATGAACTTTACTTTCTAGTAAGAGTGAGATAGATGTTTACATTATAAATGGACCTCAGGGGAAAACATAAAATTATATACATAAAGATGTATGACTCAAAATATATTTTAAATTTCTTTCTTGCTCTTAACTGATTTTGACCAATGCATTCTTAATATCCAGTCGCATAATTATTGTAGCCCTTGGAGAGGTTATTTATAGCCATGAGGTAATGAAGCTTTCTTTAGCTGTAAAAATCCTGTTTTAATTAATATTGGTTGTCACTCTAAAAAGCAACATTTATGGGCCTTAAGAGAGATTAAACCATGGTAATTAACTTTAATTATGCTAACCATTAAAGCAGTAACCTAGCAGTGAATTAATCAGTCAGTCAAGCTACTTTAATTTTTTTTTCTTTCAATGAAGTTAATTATGGTTTGATTAATAAATGAAAATATATTCTCTACTTTTGTTCTCTGTTACATGTTTGTTTTATGAATTTGTCAGTTAGAGCCACATAAGGAGAGCAGACAAACAGGCCTGAGATACATTGATCGTGCTGTGGAGAAGTGTTGAATTCCTGAATGGGGCTTTTTCCGTCCCTGGAGGGAAACTGGCTGATCTAGTTCTGGAATATCGATCGGTTTTATGTAACAGGGGTTTCCACTAGTGACCTTGGCTTGCCTTTGTTGAGATTGTAGTTCACATCAGCTTTTTCTATTTGAATGTTTGACAGACAAATTTATAAAACGTTTTCACACACACAAGAGGGTGAATCTCATTTAAAAAAAAAGAAAAAACATGTCTAGGTCAAATTTATACCCCAAAATAATATTTTGCATAACACAAAAAAGCCTATTTTTAGGACACTTAAAGTTGTTGAAATCAAAATTAAACACATTTTCTTAAATTCTCACGTTTTTGTAATTCCCATTATTTTCATTATTTTTTGGTACTGTTACATTTTTTTTTAAGTGCTGTCATCCAATTACCTTTAAATTTAAATCATGATTGAATGAACTATTAAAGGGTTAGTTCACCCAAAAATGAAAATTCTGTCATTAATTACTCACCCTCATGTTGTTCTACACCTGTAAGACCTTCGTTCATCTTCGGAACACAAATTAAGANAGTTCACATCAGCTTTTTCTATTTGAATGTTTGACAGACAAATTTATAAAACGTTTTCACACACACAAGAGGGTGAATCTCATTTAAAAAAAAAGAAAAAACATGTCTAGGTCAAATTTATACCCCAAAATAATATTTTGCATAACACAAAAAAGCCTATTTTTAGGACACTTAAAGTTGTTGAAATCAAAATTAAACACATTTTCTTAAATTCTCACGTTTTTGTAATTCCCATTATTTTCATTATTTTTTGTGTGCGGTCATCCAATTACCATTAAATTTAAATCATGATTGAATGAACTATTAAAGGGTTAGTTCACCCAAAAATGAAAATTCTGTCATTAATTACTCACCCTCATGTCGTTCTACACCTGTAAGACGTTCGTTCATCTTCGGAACACAAATTAAGATATTTTTGATAAAATCCGCAGTGCTCAGTGAGGCCTGCATTGACAGCAAGATCATTTACACTTTCAGATGTCCAGAAAGCTACTAAAGACATATTTAAAACAGTTCATGTGACTACAGTGGTTCAACCTTAATGTTATGAAGCGACGAGAATACTTTTTGTGCACCAAAAAAACAAAATAACAACTTTATTCAACAATATCTAGTGATGGGTGATTTCAAAACACTGTTTTGAATCAGTGGTTCAGAGCGCGTATCAAACTGCCAAAATCACGTGATTTCAGTAAAGGAGGCTTCATTACGACATAAGTGTTTCGAAATTTCAGTGGTTCACCACTGGGGGGCGTAACTTTGGCAGTTTGATAAATGGTCCGAACCAATGATTCGAAACAAAAGATTCGTAAAGCTTCGAAGCTTCATGAAGCAGTGTTTTGAAATCGCCCATCACTAGATTTTGTTGACTAAAGTCATTATTTAGTTTTTTTTGGCGCACAAAAAGTATCCTCGTCGCTTCATAACATTAAGGTTGAACCACTGTTCTCACATGAACTGTTTTAAATACGTCTTTAGTAGCTTTCTGGGCATTGAAAGTGTAAATTATCTTGCTGTCAATGGAGGCCTCACTGAGCCATCGGATTTTATCAAAAATATCTTCATCTGTGTTCTTATGGGTGTGGAACGACACGAGGGTGAGTAATTAATGACAGAATTTTCATTTTTGAGTTAAATAACCCTTTTAAGGCAAAAAGATGAGTAATAACAGAGGAAAAAAAACTTTCAAGACCTACAACATGCATCTTCACTGATTCATAAAAATAAATACCAATAAATACTTATAAATAATATATCATTATTTTCCAGCCATAAACAGTAATCAAAATTAAAATATTTTGCAATTGAAAATGTTTGTAATTGGGACATTATTGTCACAGAAAATATGAAATGTTTTAATTGTCCTATAATACTGTAGGGCTCATTTGCTTTAGACAGAATTCTCTTTGAATTTTTTATTTTTTTTTGTGGTGCAAGTGACCTGAAAAATGTTTTCGTGAGGATTCACTCACAAAGAAATCCTTTCTGATTGTTGAACGCAAATGTAAATATGGCTGTGAAGGATAGACATACAGTCTGTTCAGTAGGTTGCTCTGTCTGAATATCATAGTTCACATCTAATTTTCAGATTTTTCAGTGTTTGCTGACTGAACGAACAAATTTATCAGACTGTATGTTTATCTTTCATTTTCATGCATGTCAAATCAAATATCCATTTAAACATAACCCTTCAACCTAATCAGTCAACCCATTTTTCAATAGATGTTATTTGTGCATGATCCTTTGATGAGGTTGTTACTCATTTGACTCTGTAGATTTCGGTGTGAGTGCTTTTCTGTCCACCGGAGGAGACGTCACTAGACACAAAGTGAGGAAGACGTTTGTGGGGACCCCGTGCTGGATGGCTCCAGAGGTGATGGAGCAGGTGCGTTTGCTCAGAGAACCAACATTAAACATGTACAAGTGGATCTGTTCCAAAAACCTTGTGAGCTCACTACATAGGCAGCATTTTAAATCATCAATATGTTAATGTTTTAATACGAAGGCTATTCTGTTCCATAAGGTTAGTACATATAGTAAGATTTTGGCCTAATTTTAAAGCAGCATTGCATGTATAAGACATGAATAGGACAATCCCATAATGCATTGACAAGCTTAAAGATGGTGGAAAAAGCAAGAAATGTTGATTATACTTATTATTTATTCCATACTGAAAAGTATGAATATAAAACACTACCGTTTTTACACATTTTTGAAAGAACATACTTATGTTAACCAAGGATGCATTTATTTAATAAAAAATACAGTAAAATATTGTCAAATATTATTACAATTTTAAATATTTGCAATATATTTTAAAATGTAATTTACTCCAGTCTTCAGTGTCACATGATCCTTCAGAAATCATTCTAATATGCTGATTTGCTGCTCAAGAAACATTCACATTTACATTTATGCATTTGGCAGACGCTTTTATCCAAAGCGACTTACATTGCATTATACTATACATTTGTATCTGAGTATGTGCAATCCCTGGGATCGAACCCATGACCTTGGCATTGCTAGTGCCATGCTCTAACCACTGAGCTACAGGAAAGCTCAGTGGTTAATTTCTTATTATTATCAATGTTGAAAACAGTTGTGCTGCTTAATATTTTTGTGGAAACTGTTAGAGATTTTTTTCAGGATTCTTTGATGACTAGAAAACAGAACAGCATTTATTTGAAATAGAAATCTTTGTAACCTTATAAATGTCTTTAATGTTGCTTTTGATCAATTTAATGCATCCTTGCTGAATAAAAGTTTATGAATTCGTTTTTTTTGCCAAAAAAAAGGGGGTGGGGGATCATAGTGATCCCAAACTTTTGAATGGTAATGTAATTAAAATGTAATTTTTTGCTTATTAGACTATCATGACATTAGAACTGCGATATGCTAACTGAATCAATTGAAGCAGAGTTGCCTAAGAAGAAAGATGCTCACTAGGTTTTGTAACAGAGAAACATGTTTCTTTCATCTACTCTAGATATGATGGATCTTGGCACCATGAAAGTGTTCACAGCTAGACTATTTCTAAGAGCTTTTCTGATACTATGAATTATTAATAACCATTAAACTATTCTAGCACAGATCATGGAGATTGTGTAAAGTTGCCATTTAAAGGAAGCTGCGATAGCCTTTTCTTCTCTATTGTGACATATATCCAAGAGAAACAGCTTCTTCAACAAGATCAAATGTAGGGTGGTACTTGATTTTTTTTGTCCATGGGGAATTGATTGGATGGTTGTGGTTTGCTATTGGTCGATCTCATGTGAGTGCCAGGTTGTCCCGCCCTCACACCAGTAAATGTCATCGGAGAAGAAAAGAGATGTCGCTATAAGTGGAGGGGAAGATCATTTGATTAAAGATTGAGGACACATGAATTTAAATAAAACAAAAAAAACAATGATGTGCACAGATAAATCATTTATAATAAATACTGCAATATTCCATAAAAAAATTAAAAAAAAGTAAATTTTCAGTTCATGGTGACTTCAGTCATGCTGTGAAAAAAAAAAAAAAAACCCAGCTGTTTATGGCTGATGTGGGTCACAGTTTGCCATTCCATCATCTGACGATCAGTTTGCATGTCATGTGACTGCAGGTACGGGGTTACGACTTCAAAGCTGACATTTGGAGTTTCGGAATCACTGCCATTGAACTTGCAACAGGCTCTGCGCCGTATCATCGGTACCCCCCTATGAAGGTAAACAGGACAACTGCTATACATGTGACCACTCATGCTGTGTGCTTTGGTGAAAAACTTACCTGTTTTTATAAACTCTTTTCTATATGTAATTATAACTGTTACAAAAGGTAAATCAAGTGTTGATTTATTTTAATTATACTGTCGATATTAAAAAGGACTTATGCCCTTTGACAAAGTGTTGATTTTGTTTTTGGGCTGTACTAGAATAGGTTTTCATGCTTGAATGTTCAAAAAACACATTATTTTTTTCCATATTCGACATTGTTGCAGCTCCTCTATTCCCAGTCTGTCAGTAACGCTCCGTTTAGTTCCTGTCTCTATGAAGCCCCTCCTTCCAAAAAGCACAATGTGCTCTGATTGGTCAGCTGGACCGATGTGTTGTGGTTGGTCAACCACTTCGGGAGTGCATGGGAAATGTCACGTCCCTTACCACAACCGCCAGTTTCAACACACTACTATATAACTTAACCAGGGGTGCGTTTCCCAAAGCGAACTATGGTCGCAAGTTCCGTCGTTACCAATAGAGTTCAGTGGGACTTACGACTATAGTTGGCTAACGATGCTTTCGGGAAACGCACCTCAGGCCTGCCCCTTTTTTGCTTATGCTGTGGGCGGGAATTATTTAAATGAGAAATGTTGTGTCGTACATTGCTGGAAGAAAACTCAAGACTACAATGGAGGCGTTTCAAGGAGTTCAGAAAAAGTGCACACTGATTTAGAGAATGACATCCTTTGGAGGGACTGTGTAACTTTTCAGACCTTTTTCATGCTCAAACAGCAACATTACACACTAAAGTTGAACATGTAAAAAAAGCATAATAGGTCCTCTTTAACTAAATGAATGCAAAGCCTGTACAGTTGATCTAATATCTAATGTGGTTTTACAGGCTCAGAAAATGAAAACTGTGATTAATTTATATCTACCTTGATGTTGTTCAGGTTTTTTGTTTTGTTTTGCAGAGAGTTCATAAGTTAGCATTTTTAAAGTACTCCTCTACCTAGTAGTAGCATTCAAAACTTTCTCTCAAGTCTCAACCCTACAAATACATGTATTTTCATATCTGATGTTTGCAGGTTTTAATGCTCACGCTGCAGAACGATCCTCCAACCCTGGAGACTGGGGTTGAGGACAAAGAGATGCTTAAGAAGTATGGGAAATCTTTTAGAAAACTTATATCCTTGTGCCTTCAGAAGGACCCTGCAAAGAGGTAATTTGAATCTCTTCTTATTTGTTCACACAAATTAGTAAATCTGTCTCCAAGGATCATAAAGAATGCTGAACGGTCTCCATCGATGACCAGAGGTTTCAACAAAACCCTTTAATACTTGAGGCAAACATATTGATTTGAATTGTGTTGTGTACATTACTGAATAGCAGTTCATTGTCTGTCCTTGGTTTGCTCTCCATTTTGTCTCTCTAAAGATAAATCGCAGTCAATAAAAGAAATGCCACACAGACAAAGTAGGTCTTATTACGCTCAAATAGATACAGATGAGCTAATGCGATCTAGAGACCATAAATTGCTGCTGGTCTGTTTACTGTGTATATCAGCGGTCTCATCTGGTCAATACATTGGACATCGGGTAGTAGGGCTCTTGTGGTGTGCAGTAATAACTTTATATCATGGTAACATGATAACAGTATCTCTATACAATATATGATATAATATAGTAATATTATTTATATATATATATATATATATATATGGGCTATTCTACAGAATTGGTTCAAAGACAAGAGTTGGAAACGTTTTGAAAAAAATGTTTTTCCACAAATTTTTTATGTATGCAAATTGTATGATATCCAAGGTACACATTTCCAGTAATTGTGCAGTTAATTCTCATATTGTATTTTGAGAAAGTTTTGGAATATATTTTCTCTCCCCAAATTTGCCACTACTGAAACGCAATGATAAATAATTTAATTAAAATTTAAAAGAAGGGTTACATTAACCTATTAAGATTTTGTTTAAATCTACCTTGTAAATATATTTTGCTATTTAAAAAAAAAAAAAGTAAATCAATAACAATTACAATTTTATCAGTATTTCAAGTGTAATTTATGAGATTTGTTGTATTTTGAATCCAATCCAATAAAGTGTATCATACTGATTTCAATGTTAAGGATTCATTAGTTTGAATATGCATTGAGCCAAACACTATCATAACATCTTTGTTGATAATTCTATATACTTAATTTTTGACAAAATATCCATGTTTCGGTCATGACTGCACATTTTCAGTAGTGACATTAATGTTTTGGTAGTGGCACATTACAGAATTTTAACTCGCATCCTAAAACACTACTAAAACGTACTAAAATAATAATGATTTGCATAACTGTACTAAAATTTGTTGTAAAATGTTCCCTTTTCTCACTATGAAAATGATGTCACTACCGAAACAGTCACGACCAAAACATGTGGTGAAGTTTCAGTAGTGACAATTTTAGATACTTTTGAGCCTAGCTCAAAGATGGAACAGAACAACCAAGCACAACGTAACAATAACGGACAACGGAACTGAACAAAACACAGAGCTTAAATAGACCAAACTAATACATTTAAGAAATTAACATCAGATGAAACCGATGATAAAACAATGAATCATTAAGGAAACTGACAGACACAGGAAACTGAACTAAATATGTACCAAACCCACCCATAAACTACTGAGCTCCGGACATGACGTGCAGGAAAAAAATAGTAGGCTAAAACGTGCGCATGATTTATAAATTGAGGGAACAAAAAAGTAAATCGTGCGCACGTTTTAGTAAATCGAGGGAACAAATTAGTAAATCGTGCGCACAATTAAAATTTTTTTCTTGCATGTCATGTGCGGGGCTCCGTAATAAACAGAAACAAAACTAGAATACCCATAACACTTTCATGCATCACTTGGCCGGAGCAAAAAAATCCTTATTGTCGAGTCGTGAAATATGGACCTGTCTGAAAATGTCAGCATCAACTGCTTTAAAGGTGCTAAAGAGGATGTTTTGTTTTATACATTTTTGCAATATTACTTGAAACTGTCTTTACTAACTGATAAAAGACTATTTATTAGGTGCACTGAAAGGAATATTATTATCATCTGTGCACGAGGTAGGGCCTTAAAAACATCAGCCAATCGTTAACGCGATCATCGCGTAAACGATTGGCCCTCTGGCTTGTCAATCACTGCCATGACGTTCCTTGTGAGAGACGCGCGGCTGCGCGCTCCAGTAACTTTCCACACTCCACAGGCGCCGCATGCAATGTTTTTGTCAGGAGACAGGAGTAACAACTGCAGATTATGAGTTACCTGCGGTGAGTCCGACATAATGAATCCACTAAGTGTGTGCGCGGCTTTAAGTCGCGCACACACTTAACGATTGTAAGGCCCTATTATGAATGTAAATTGATACTTATGACTGATCGCGCTCAAACGCATCCAGTCAGAGCCAGTTGCGTTCAGTCTGCGATTACAGTCAATGTTCAAAGTATATAAATCTGCTTCAGGAGCAGGAAACAATCGCTGTATGTTGAGCACAGTCTTAGAATGTTTTAGCTAGTCGTTAAATGTGTGCCCGGCTTAATAACACAGCGGATGCCGGTGGTAAACACTCGTGTTCCAATACTCGTGCACGAGTTTTGGGAGGCGTTCACTGGAAATGGAGGGGGGTTGTTCTTACGCATGCGCTCATTTCAAAAACTCAGTCGACGAAAAGATCCTCTTTACCACCTTTAACTCGGCTCTTCTCATCTCCACAGGCCCACTGCAGCCGAGCTTTTGAAATGTAAATTTTTCCAAAAGGCTAAGGTACGGCAGTATACTCTCTCTCCATACTTCAAATGCTTTAACCAGTGCTTCACAGTGGTCTGTCACTGATATATGTTATGTATTTTTTCCCCTTCTGCCTCTGTTGTAGAATCGAGAGTACTTGATTGAAAAGCTGCTTACTAAAGGACCAAATATAAACCAGAGAGCCAAAAAGGTAACACAGTCTCATTCATCCTCACACATTTGAGTGTATTTTTTCCCACAGGCCAGATGGGTCTCTCTTCTCTCATGTTCAGCAGAGTGCTTTCTATATTGATTAAACAGTGTGGCTGCTTTTGATTGAGGGATCGGAAACCGTAATGATTCTCACAGCAGGACATCTGCCCTTAACACTGAGTGCTCACTCGTTCACTCATATACCAAATGCACTTTAACCTATTACTTTAGAGCCAGTTCATGCATGGACTCTATCGTGACCTCTTCCCCTGAGTGTTAGCTGTTTTCTCTATGCTAGATGATGGGTTTGCTCTATCTCTCTGTCTGTCTGTCTGTCTGACGGTCTGTCGGTCTGTCATTCTATCTATGTCTGTTTGTTAGTCTTTTGTACCATCTATCGCTCATCCCTTCTGTCTGTCTGTCTATCTGTCTGTCTCTTGTCTCTCTATCTGTATCTGTCTGTCTGTCTCTATCATTCAATCTGTATATCTGTCTGTTTCGTTCTTTCTATCGTTTGTTCTATCAGACTTTCATTCTACCTATCATCTACCAGGGATGCAACAAACGATTATTTTGATAATCGATTAATTACAAGATTATTAGATTGATTAATCAGCTAATCGCCGATTATTTCACTGATTAATCAGTAGGCTTTGATTGATTATTCAGCTTTTGCAATTAGTTTAAATATTGAGAACAGGTAGAACATTATAATAATAACTTTTTAATAAGAGTAAAAATATGAATACGTAATTTGAAAAATGCTCCTCTCTAAAAATAAATTTTTCATTTTTTGGCATAATGTTTACACTTAACAAGCTGTTTTATTGGCGTTTTACCGCGGTTGAAACACTGATTACATGAGACATGATTCATTTCAGTAAGTTGTACTGTATCTTTCAACATACCTTCTGATGTTCATTCATGTTTATTTCGTGCTGCAACTACTAGTAAAGAGGTAGAGGTGATCGGTTCACGAACTGAGGCACTACAGCGATCTGTCACATTAAAGAGCATCAAATGAAATTTATTGTTTGAATTTCGTGGTAAAATTGACAGAAGTTAAAAGCTGAGACTTTGTTTCATATCAAAAGTAACCTGCTCTGTCTTGTCTGTCAGCACATTGTCAGTGTCCTCTTTGCTCTGCGTGAGAAAATGGGCATGGCGTGAGAACAGTGACAATTCTGTGAGTCTGAATGCGTGAGAGTTGGTAGCCCTGCATATGACACCTTTTTTTTTTTGTAGTCCCTTGAAAGTCCCTTTCAAGGAAAGTTCACTCGGCATCCATATTTGCAATGCCTCCGGGCAGCTATTTCGGGCATCCAAGAACAAGTCCTATTTGTTTGAATGGTGGAATCCTGAAATCTCAAAAACTGCTTGGTGAACTCACAATTAAATAACATATTTCCAATCAGCAACAAAATCTGACATGAACTGTCCCATAAATGTTGTTTCTTGTGCTCAAATAGCATTGAAAAAGCGCATTTTTCAGGCTAGCCAAGCCAATGCGCACGTGCAGTCCTAAGCGCGAGTCTCAGGTTTCTGTGGGAACCGGAGATTCTAACGTCAGCTGCAGTGACGCAAAGACTTTATCAACCAGCGATTGGCTCTTTTACCTAGAAGGTGGGACGTATTACCGCCATATTGTGCGTTGCAGTTTATCCCATTCATAACTAATAGGAGTGAACCATCTTTCTATATCTATAGTCTTTGGTTAAACTTTCCCACACTCTACTAGTTCGGTTTTGTTTGCATTCCGATGCACTGTGTCTTCTTTTATTGGATTGCATCTGGGAGGGCTGCATTATCAGGGTTGCCAGGTCTGTGCAACAAAAGTAGCCCAAAAATAACCCAATGCGATTTTATCCATCAGGCGGCAGAATTCTCCACTGAATTTGTACATCTGGGGGTGTTTTGGGGGTGTTGGAGCGCTGAAATCATGCGTATGGGGGTGGAAATCAACCCTCGGAAAATATTTTTACCCCCATACGCATGATTTCAGCGCAATACTGCATTACAGTATTGCGCTACAGTGCCACTCTGGTCAAATCACGTTATTGCAGGATCAGGATAATGTTGACTAATCATTTCAGCTCTTTCATATGGATTCCTGTGAATGTGCATTATATTTGCCACCCCAATTCAAATAAAATAAAAATTCAGGAATTCATTTGGAATAAAAAAATAAATGAAAGGATCTGTACTCAATTTAAATAACAATGAGCATTAACAACAAGATAATAATTTGTTTGGAAGCAGTTTTTTTATGTTGACATTTTTTAAACATGCAGTAATAGACCCTCCCCTCAAAATCTGAATGTGTGTGTGGTGTGGTTCTTTACTAAGCAGAACTGCTTTATAGATAAAATGAAATCATTTAATAATCGACGATCTTTACACACACAACAAATATAATAATTCAACAAAGGTGACTTGACTTGGCTCAGTTTCAGTTTGTGGCTTTAG
Organism: Anabarilius grahami; assembly: GCA_003731715.1. Taxonomy (NCBI): domain Eukaryota; kingdom Metazoa; phylum Chordata; class Actinopteri; order Cypriniformes; family Xenocyprididae; genus Anabarilius; species Anabarilius grahami. Next base: position 2,859,233 of record RJVU01038255.1, on the reverse strand, counting down.
CAGACACCTAATGTCTCTGAGCTCTGATGAGCTATGAAGAAAAACAGGCTTTAATGCAGGCAATGGGGTGCTTTGTTTAAACCACCATTTGCATGACAGACCGTATGCTGGGTAGGGACAGAGAGGGTCGGCTATCAGCACCCCACACCTCTCGCCCACTAAATGCATGAGAGAAATGGCGGCTAAAGTGCTCTCCACATCCATCCATTTAGGAGGATTTACAGAATGTCCTGATGGAGATGGAAGTAGAGGCTGTGACATTGATGGGCTGAAATGATGGGGGAATGTGGGTGTTTTCACACGTGGGCTGCCAGTAGAGGTGCAGATGACAACAGACAGAATGAGAGAAATACTCTGGCCATATATAGAATATTTACAATGATTTTGCTGGAGATATAAATATTGTGAATATTGATGTAATTTGATGTGCTTTTTATTTGTCCATTCAGTCTGCAGTCCTTCCTAATCTTGCAAGTCACAACACTGTAAAAAAACATATTTTCATGATTTGTTATCAGAACATTTTTTCTTTTGTCAAATCAATGTAGATAATTAATGCGCTTCAGATAACATATTTTGAGTTTCTGTTGATTAAACCAATTGCCTTCATCGTATTAACTCAAATTTTTAATTTCTATGAACACAAAATTTTAGAACAACCAGGTAACTTACTTTAAGATAAACCAAGTGAAGAAGTTTTAATAGCATTTCTGATTTAAACATATTAGTTTATAATTAAATAATTGGATTTTAACTGTTTCAGTGGATCGATTCTAAACTCAATGATTAATTACTCAAATTTGTTCATGGAAGTTTCTTTCAAATGAAAAAAACGTGCACTTTTTATTACCAAGTATTGTAATATTGGTGCATATAAATGAAAATCATTAAATGTTGTGTTCATTTAGATTATGGTTATTTTTATTGTATTTTAAGTTTGCATTAAACACTTTTAATCTATGTGGCTACAGTGACTGTTTGGTTAAAATGATCGTTCTTTTGATTAGCCAATACAGAGCAAATGCATAAATATGGAGAAATACGTATATATCAAATGACTGAAAAATACTATATGTATTAAATATATAATATATATTTTTAGCTATATCATCCATCCATACAAACAACAGAGAACTGAGAGAAACTCTTAAATGCATGCAAACTGTTTGTAATAGTGTTTTTTTTTTTTTTTTAGGTCGAATGGCTTGCATTCATTAAAAAAGGTGTGTGTTGTACTGATAAAGGGATTTATTCCAAAGTAGATGACCGAATGAGTGCACTTAAAAGCTGCTCGACAGATTACGGTGCAGTCACACAGACAGTATTTAGAGTCTGACTTGTAAAGAATAATCACTACAGCAGATCCATTTAGAATTGATTTTGTTGATGTGTAATGGTGTTTTAGTTGTTTTGAAGTGGTCTGGGAAAACTAGTCATGCTTTCAGTAATAGACTTTTCTCAATGAATTACAGTATTAATGGGAGGGAGGGAGAAACAGACGTACGGTGTCTGGGTGGAACAGAGCCCATGCATACTTGTTAGATTTGACAACAGTTGCAGTTAACCGAGGCGTCGTATTCAGGAAAGGGAACCTCTGGGAAATGTAAGTTTAATTAGAGATCTGAAACATTATTTGTAGTACCTCAATTGTGTAATTGGAGTAGTTAGCGGGATGGTACAGTAGTGAAGCTCATCAGCTGAAACTGTGTCAACAAACCGCTTTAAGGGACTATTCGCTGGAGGTCAGCAGGTGTCTATGCTAGTTGATGGCAGTACCCAACTTTATCAGGTGATGGATCACTGTCTGTCCTCGCCGCATTGCGCTGTAGCTCAGAATGTCTCTGGCCCCATCTCAAATGCTGCTCTCAGCCACTGCACTGCAAAAAAAATCACACTTTTAATCAGTGTTTTTGTCTTGTTTTCCAATAAAACTATTTAAACATCCTTTAAACACAATACATTTTCTGGAGAAGCAAAATGCACAAGATGTTAAGACCTTTTAACAGAGAATATAACTGTCGGGAGGGAATTTTGTCACTGTACATCTGTGTGGGTGTTAAAAAGTATAAAAAAGAGCTTGTGACTGAACCTTGTAATTCCTTTGGATCCTTAAACTGTCGGTAAAACCTAGCTTTCTGCACATAGTATACGTTCATCAAATACTTTCGCTTCAAATCCGCTAAATCCCAGCGTCAGTCCATTCAGAAATACCGGTTCGTTAACAGAAACCACTAAACTCCACTTCCCTTTGTCAGCAAAAGCCTCTAAGTGCACAGAATAACCAATCGGAAGATGCGAATCGAATCATATGATTTCATGATGAATGACAGTGTATGTATGAGCCGGTTTTCAATTGCTGAGCTGTATGTTTTTATCTTGTTTTGTCCATCGTTTCTGTGGCAATGACAGGATTTCATGAGTAGCAAGTAAACACAAAAGTGTACCTTTTGCTGTTGTAAAACTGACAGAAACGGATGTCTTGTTGTCCAAAGAGGTGGACTTTATGGAAGCCCGTTTCCGCCACAAAAAAAAAAAAAAA
>RJVU01038255.1:2806588-2849305 GCA_003731715.1 Anabarilius grahami | reverse complement strand
CTACACAATAACAGAAAAAATAAGAAATTAGCAAAAAAATGTTTCTAGAGAACTTTTTTTCCTGTCCAAAAAATACCAACTATTATTATTATATGTAATATAGTTATATTATTATATATCAAAAATACCAATTATTTCAAAATATAAATGGTAGTGCTGGCAAATTGATTAATCGTGATTTAATCGCAAATAATTATGAGTGTGTGTGTATATATATATATATATATTGCGATTAATCGATTTGACAACACTATTATTTATTTGACAAACTTTAGCAAGTAACTACTTCCTCAAAAGTGTTCATTTTATCAACCTGGTACCTCTTAAATATGACTTGGTTTCCTGGCGGACAGATAGTAAAACCTGTGTACCCTTATTCCCGGAAATTGTGTAAAGCCAGCCGATCAGATTAGGGCTTGCCAGGCCGAGAAAAGGCTTGTCTAAATGACTGGAATTTAGGAATCTTGTTGAGCAAAATTGCATCTTTTCAGGAGTTGAGCTGATCCCCTGGTTTGCCGTACATCGATGGATGTTCAGATCTTGCGGGCCAGATTAAATCTTTAGTTTTGAAAGATGTGTCTTGCTTAAGAGAACAGATTGTGGGATATTTCAGCACTGGTTACAGACACTGAGCAGGCCTCAAAAATCTGGCCTTTTTGTTCAAGTTAGGACCTGGAGATGAATTAAAGCTCACTTCACTGACCCAGAGAAATAAGCCCTGTAAGCTCAGCACAGACCATATCTGACAAACTCAACCCCTGCTGATATCGAGGCGTGACGCTGTAGAGCACAACCATAGGGTTCTGAAAGTACAAATGCCATTCATTTACTCCATAGAGAAATTGATTTTTAACAATCTTTTGTAAACATACTAAGTTGGACCTAGCATGAGCTCTGAAGTTGTTAAACAATGAAATGCTTTTGAAAAAGTCAGTGTGACTTTAGCTAAATATAATATATATATATATATATATAAATTAAACTTAATTTCTGATTTTCATATTTTTTGCTTCAAATCAAAGGTTGTAATATGCTTCATCTCAGAGCTGGTTGGTTCGGTTCAAGAACTCTTTATTTATGTTTTGAAATGCTTATGGAGAAAACGAATGAGATAAATACTTTCAGCACCGCGTCTGCTGGAAAAGTGTACGGTAACTGTTGTGAGTTTGACAGCGTGTCCCATTCACACCCGCAGGTCAGAAGGGTTCCGGGGTCGAGTGGTCACCTGCACAAGACTGAGGATGGAGACTGGGAATGGAGTGATGATGAAATGGATGAGAAAAGTGAAGAGGGGAAGGCTGCTGTCAATCATGGAAGGGTAAGTGTGGCCTAGTACGATGCCAAATAATCATTCTTAAAGGGACAGTTCAACCAAAAATGAAAATTCTGTCATAATTTACTCACCCTTCATGTTGTTCCAAACCTGTATGAGTTTCTTTGTTCTGTTGAACACAAAAGAAGATATTTTGAAGAATGTTGAAGAACAGTTGACAGTAACCATTGACTTACATAGTATTTTTTTTCCTACAATGGAAGTCAGTGGCTACCATTAACTGTCTGGTTACCAATATTTGCCATTTTTGGCTCTTTAAAGGGTTTTTCACCTAAAAATGAACATATGTATTATTTACTATGAATTAAGATGTTTGCTTTTTTAATTTAGTTGCTATATGTAGCTTATGAGATACGTAGCGATGTCTAATTCCTTAACGAATGATTCTTTTGATTCGGATCATTTCAAGGAATTAGTTTATCTCAATGATTTGTTTTAAAATTTCGGGCATGAATCTGACAAACTTGCTGAATGATCCAATAGCAGCAGTCAAAAAGATTATGAATAAGGCTTAAATTATTATCTGTCTTCAGAAGATGTGTTGTATTCACTTAAAACAAAATGCTAAATAAAAAACAATTTCACAAGTAGTCTTGGAGATTTGGACCTCACTGTATAAATATAGCCACAAAATTAACCCACATTTGAGATTTGAACAACTGCACTTCCTCTGATGTAGAGCCAAGGTGTTTCACCTCAAGCTTTCTTAATATTTTATCATAAACGCTCTGCCTGTACCATACAGGAGACGCACACCATTTGATCAAAGCTCAAGGTCTTTTTCACTCATAAATGTGGAATATATAATGCTAAAACTTCTTCTCCAGGAAGGAACAATCAGAGCCCCCGAAGCGAAGCGTCCGCAAATCAGCGACTGCTAATGAAGCTGGAGACGTTGTTCTTGTGTTTATTGTTTATTATGAAATGCAAATGAGCAAGTGCTGATTGCACTCCCACACAAATAGCTACATCTGTCTGTCGTACTTTGTGCAAGAGCGAGAACCTAATTGAATCCTGTCTTGTTATTGCTTTTGCAGTCACGAAGGGTCAAAGACGAAAACCAGCATGTAAGTTACAGTGATTCTTTTTTTTACCTTTCGAAATGGCTGTTTTTTAATTAGTTGTGTGTGGTAATGCATCGCTGCTTTGAGTGTGAAATCAAAACTGACCCTGTTTACATTTGAAATGCACATTACTGGCTTTATTGTGAATGCTTCATCTGCACAAGAAAAGAAATGTTTGTCTTTGCAATCTTTCATCAAAACTCACTCCGCCTCTGAAACAAACTTTCTTTTTTGGCAGTACAGCCTGTTTGTTTATGTAGCCAAATAGGGATTTAGTCATTGTTTAGGTTGTTTAGGTTGTTTTATGTAATGCACCTTTCTAAGGGTGTGTTCATACTTGGCATGTTTGGTTCGATTAAAACGAGCTCTGTTAGTTCGGTTCATTTGAATAAGCATGAACGCTGCCATCCGAACCCTGGTGCGCACCAAACAAGCCCTGAAAAGATGGGTCTTGGTCTGCTTCCAAACGAACTCTGGTACGGTTCGAATGAAATATGAATGCAACACTGACAAAAGACATGTAAACGAACCAAAAAACATGACGACACAAGATGTGACCCTAAAAAGGACATCTGTCAAAAGGACATCCGTTGTGAACGTATCCCTATGCTAAGCGGACCAGGACTATGTTGTTTTTTTTGGTTCGGACCAAACGAACCAACCGAACCGAACCAAGTGTGAACACACCCTAAAATCATGCCAATGCATTATTATTTTTATAAACACAATGAAACCAGCAGAAAAAGATGTACATTGAAGTAGGGCTGCATGATAATGGTTAAACTGATAATCACAATTAATCTGCTGTTAATCACAAATAATATCCAGATATTCCAGAGAAAGATAATAAAAGTCATTTCATGTTTCGCTTCACCTAATAGACCTGTAGGTGGCGCATGCACATTTAACCAGCAGTAGCTATGGCCGCGTTTCCACCGCAGGAACTTTTCCCAGGAACTAGGGACTTTGGGGTGTGTTTCAACCACAGGAACCAGGGTCTAAATGAAGTTCCGGGTAAATATTTCCCCCTCAGAAAGTCCCTGCTCATGAGGTAGTACTTTTTCAAAGTTCAGGAAATTTCGGGGATGGGACTTGTGTGCTGAACATGCTGATTGGTTGAGTTCACGCAACATTTTGATTGGTTGACTCCACGCAGCATTTTATTTCAACCACCATTTTTAAAAGTCTGTTGCAGTGCGTACAGTTGTTTGCTATTCAAATCAACCGACGACGAGGTTGAGGCTTTATTAAACTTATATGCAGAGGACGAAATCCAGCGGGAATTGGAAAGTCGCGCACAGTCCTACGTCACCGGACTTATCTTCACGGTACTTTAGACCCCGGAAACGCAGACAGCAACAGGTCTGGGGGAAAAAAGTGACTGGGACAAATTGTTCTGGGTAATTTCGGTGGAAACGAGGCTTATATTTCCATCCACCTATTTGTATGTGCATTTTGGGATATTGCATAAAAAACCAAGATGCGCATTAATTAAAAAATTACGCATAAAAGGCTGTTTAGTATAATTACCTCCCAGAACTGTCTTACACTACTGCATTTCCAAACAGCACGCATCCGCCTCCGAAAGCAAGATAATACGTTTATTGCTTTTCATCTGTGCACTCTGAGACGCACGTAATTTATTATATATGAAAATTATTATATACTGTGGCTTCTCCTACTTTTCTTAGTGATATTTTGCGGCAGTTTATCAGCAAGTGACGATTTTGTTCTCTTCGACTCACTGGATGAAAACGCTGCTTTATTCGCGAATGTGGATGGAAACGTAGCTTATGATAGCTTCATCAAATGGAAAATCAGTACAAAATGGTGGCTCCTAATCTTAATTCCAATAATTACAAATGTTACATTTTTACTTACTATTGTTGCACAGAAGTTGCTTAAGTGCATTTATTGTTCACCAACCACGATTGCAAACAAAATGGTCAAGATTCATGTTTGGATTTATTACAGGTTCACTCGCAGATTTAGTAGCACCAAATGCACACATGACACTTTTATTCAAGTAGAATTTCACAATGGACATCGCTAAACTCCAACATACAAGTTTGTCGAGATCATCAGCACTTTTTTTGCAGCCCAGAGAGAGCATGTGTGCATGGCTTCCATGTTGGGAAGATTAAGTAAAACACTGGATAGAAAACATATCCTTTTAAGAGAAAAGCTCAGTTTAGGGGATTTATTCTACTAACATCTGGCAACCCCGAGCAGGAAAGATAATGGAGGCTTGTTACTAATGCAAGATAATGGAAATGTCAAATTATCAAAACGTTTTCAGGACAAAGAACCAGCGGGCCAATGACACAACGATTATTTTTAATTAATCAAGAGAAGCAGACATTGTTATCACGGTTAAAATACCATTAATCGTGCAGCCCTACCTTGAAGGAGGGTCTTGGACAATATTGGACAATACCACCTAGTAAGCACACAGAACTGCTTAGCAACGCCCTGGTAACCACCCCAAACACCTTCAAACATCATTGTGGAGAGTTTTGCATGGGAAAATATCAGTCGTATTTTCTTCAGAAAACGTTACAACCTAGTTAAAACATCATATTTTACTCGGTCAGTAAGTCTTAATTTTATTCAGCAAGGACACAATTTGATCAAAAGTGACAGTAAAGTCATAAACAATGTTACAAAGGATTTTTATTTCTAATAAATGCTGTTCTTTTGAACTTTCTATTCATCAAAGAATCCTGAAAAACGGTTTCTGTAAAAATATTAATCAGCACTACTGTTTTCAACATTAATAATAATAAAAAATGTTGCTGAAAATGCAGCATTCTCATCACAGGTATAAATTGCAATTTAAAATATATTAAAATAGAAAAGAATTATTTTAAATTGAAAAAAATATTTCATAATTTTACTGTATTTTGATCAAATAAATGCTGCCTTGGTAAGCATAAGATACTTCAAAAACTACTTCAAACTTTCAATTTACAGCTAAAATCCTAGAAAGCTGTACAGGCTGTAAATGTGAGCTCACAGACACAAGGGGCTTGACTGACTATGTTTGGCTGTGAATAGATTTAATTAACAACTAAAGTATCGTTTGATCATTTAATTGAGAGTATCGAGGGATTGGGCTATTTGCCTAATAAACTACGTATTAAATAATTAACAAGTGTGGCCTATTCAACCGTATTGGACAAATAACAATTAAACAGCTCAAACACAGAACTTATTTCCTACTGTCTGTGTGTGCGTAGCCATATTCCACTCATATTTTCTCCCAGTGGATTACCAAATGTCATGACTTTTAGTTCAGGCTTTGAGGTTGTAGAAAACCCATTTCCCCAGCTGCTGAAAGAAGTGTCCTTGGAGGGAATGAAAAGAAACAGTGAGGGGCGGAGAGATGTCTTTCTGTACCTTCCTTCACTTATAAGCACTCCATTTTGCCTCTGCAGGGAGAAGTGAATGCTAACAGTCTCCCGCTAGAGGACCTGTCCATTCAGCATCCCCAGGTGAGGGCCGGTCGGCACTGACAATGTTGCTGTGATTTGTCTTGATTCTGTGGCCCTGATGCTCCTTGCTGTGAGACGGCTGGTCTCTGGGCTGGCTGGACACGACCCTGGGGGCCGACTGGCCTTGAGGGAGCCTATTTAACGTAATATCTCAAATAAAAAGAGTGAGAGTAGATGCCTGCTGCAGCAGCGTGTGAAGAGTTTCTATTCCAATACCTAGTAAGCCGCCTGCGGAGAAAGCATTTTAAGGCTGCGGACACAAAATGGTAGCTTTTTTTAAAGTCTACGGCCACATTGCATGCATCCTTTGTGAAGAAGGCAATCCTATGATGCATTTAGAGTTATTTATATACTACTATAGTTTTTATCAGTATTTTAAATCAGCTTTTATTTTTATATTCTTAGTTTTCATTTTAATTTTAGCTTGGTTTTTATTAATTGGGTCAATGACATGACAGGTCTTTTTTTTTGTCTAAAAGCCTTAATAATAATAATAATAAAAAACAAATATATGAAATCCAAAGTATGTAAGGTAGTACAACTAGATCTCTTTTATTGAATCCAAAAGGTTTTAATTATAATTTGCTACATATAAAGGTATTTTAAAGATTTTGAAGTTTCAGTTTAACCGCCCAAAGGCCAAAAGAGCCATTTAATTTGTGATATTAAAATGTAATAAATGTATATATTTTTTATTCTGGCATGATTTTATAACATCATATATCGACATAGTGCAAAATGGTATTAAAATTATGTGTAGAAGTCGTTGCTTTATTATGAGAAAGAATGTCCGGAAAAATGAATTTCATTGATGTCATTCGGAGTAACCAATATAAAGGAACCATTTTGGATCAAGTCATGTTGTCAATATCATGTGACAGGATGTGACATCATTCAGACACCTGCAAAGGACCACATAGGCTGCGTTCCAGTTCGTTTTTTAAATGCCCTTCCCTCGCTAACTTCCCTCAGTCTCGTTGATTCGGATGTACGTCATTGCTTACGTTGCATGAGTGCCCACTACTGGCGGAACCTTTGTGGAACGCACTTCAAAATGGCGGCAGGGATTCCCCCGAGGGGAAGTGTTTAGGGAAGTTTGCGAGTGCATGTCTAAAACTGGAGTGGAACGCAGCCATGGTCATGAAGCAAAGTAACTAACTCTCTTTCAACTATTTGAAAGTCATGTTTTCACTTGATCATAAGCATATCCCGAAACATCAGGTCATTCGGTACAACCGCTATAAAACATGAAAAATGTTTTATAAAAAACTTTTACTAAATATAAAATGTTTGATTGTCCTTTTTGCTAGCTAGCTAGATATCAGCCTGTTAGTATTGTTTGAAAATATCGTCATTCGGTAAAACTGAAATTTTGGTTAAACCGAATGACTTTTTTTGGTGACAAATTTTGTCCATCTTGTAAAAAATGACAACAGCAGTGTTAAATTGATTATAAAAACCACATAATCTCAGTGTTAACGCTTAATAAAACTTTAAAATTAATTATATCTCCATTATTTATTTAAAATTTTTTTTTTTAAATTTTTAAAAACCTTATTCATCAATGACCCAATTTTGTTTGTTTTTGTCTTTTTTTCCCAGTTTTTTTATAGTAGTGTTTAGATTAAATTTATTTTATTCGTTTTACTTCAGTTTTTATTTCTAGTTTGTAATTTTAGTGCTTCAACTTTTAAGTTTTAATTTTAGTTAACAAAAATAACCCTGATGCATTGTGATAAAAATGTTGAAGAAAGTGAGAGAAATGTTGATTAGCATCAGCATTCTGTAAGCATCAATAAAAATGGCTCAGTTTAATTAAAATATTAACAATTTTGTTATGGCTAATGGCTGAAACTAAAATGTCTACTATTTTGTCTGAGTAGATAAAAAACAAAACACTAAAAACTTAAAATCGATCATTTTAAATGCTACAAGTACATTTAGGTGTCACGACATTGTAATGTACAATATGAAAAATTGCTTATAATTATTAGTGTATTTTTATACTTATACAGTATTTATTAACATTTTAAATGAACTTTTATTTAAATTTTTACTGTTTTCATTTTTAATTTCAGTATAATTTTTAGCAATTTGCTTTTGCAGTTATTATTAGTTGTTTTTCAATATTTTTATTTAGCTTTATTTTTATTATTTTAGTTTTAGTCATTTTTAGTACTTCTATTTACATTTATTTATTCTATTTCAGTTAGTTTCTAAGGCAGCATTTATAATTTTTATTTAATTTTCATCTTATTTCATCTCTTTTGATTTCAGCCTTACGGTATTTCAATTAACGAAAATAGTTATTAATAATTTTAGTTTTAATAGTTTAGTTTAATAGGCAGTAACAACACAGACTGAGCATAAGATGAATTCAAAGGTAATCTAAAAGTAAAAATGCACAATAAAATATCAGATATTGGCCAATATAAATATTCATCAACTATAATATTAAAATAAATTAAAAGATTTCTAGTAACAGCTAATAACAGTTATGGTAATATAATAATTCCTAATTTAAGACTGTTTTACCCAATGTTTGTGTGGGTTTGTTAGCTTCTGTATTTATTTTTCTGTCTTGGTTCAGTAATAATACGGGTTGACTAGAGCAATTTGATGTACTTCACATCTCCAGTAACACCTGTGTGTAAGGATCAGCATGCGGTGTAAAGATCTTTTAACCTCAACAGCCAGAACACTTTTGGCATTAGAAAGTAACTTACCCTTATGTTTTGTTTTTCTGTCTAGGTTCAACCGTTGGAGAAACCCTCAAGCGTTCCGGGAGCGGTCAACATGGTCCTGAGGTTAAGGTGAGCGAGCTTGTTGTCGTTTCTCTTTTTTCTCTGTCCCCTTCGAACTTGTTTTATCTCGAAAGAGCTGCTTGTCCTCTGTATAAAGTAAAGAGTGTACGTGCTGCTGTAAGAAGTGTCTCTTTTTAAACGATCTCTTTCACTCCATCGCTCGCCTCATGTTTAAGTGCACCGTGTTAATGCATTTTCTCAATCGCCCTAGGTAACGTTGGAAGAGGTCCCTTAACCCTGACCTCGTGTTTGCATTCCCCTGCCTGAATTTGCGTTTGAGCTCATGCAAAAGACAGACCACAATCTGTTCTCAGATCACGTCTAAGGCTATAGGAAAGCTGAAGCGAGTGTTTTAGGTATTTAATATTGCCATAAAACAAAAAACATTTTCCTGAGTAAAGCAGCTTATCAACCAAGGAAAAATTTAGGCCTTGTTGTCAACACTGCCCCATGACTTTCATTAAAAATTATCTTCTCTTCTGAATCGCTACATTATATTACTCAGCAAGGAGTTGGTAACGTCGCTTTTTTTTAATTAAACTCAGCTTCATTGCTAGTAGAGATGCTGCACAGACTCGGGTAATTCACACACATCTCTCTCTCTCTCTGTCTCGCGATAGGTTAATTCATTCAAATAAATGTAATCTTACCGCACTACTTTATCGCTGTGTGTGATTTAAAGCAGATAGAAGGCTAGATCTAATGAGTTGTAGCTGATGAAAATAACTGTCATTTTAACCCTTCCAGTCAAATTTAGCGCTGCAAACATCATTAACAGCTTTAAGTTGTCAATGCTGGCAAATGACCATGGTATAAGTGGGATAATCCATGGCTAGCTGTGCATTAAACGCACTCTGCTTCACGTCGGATGGTTCTTTGCCGCCGTTCCGTGGATTATTCCTTACATATACTGCTGTTTAAAGGTTAAGGTTGGCAAGATTTTTTTAAGGTTAAACAAGGCTTCTGCTCACCAAAACTGCATTTATGTGATCAGAATTACAGTAAAAACAGTAATATTTAAATTTAAAATAACTGTTTTGTATTTGAATATGTTAAAATATTATTTATTCCTGTGACCAAAGCTGAATTTTCAGCATCATTACTCCAGTCTTTAGTGTCACATGATCCTTCAGAAATCATTCTAATATGAAGATTTGCTGCTTAAGAAATATTTATTATTATTATCAATGTTGAAAACAGTTGTGCTGCTTAATAGTTTTGGTGAAACTGTAATAATGTTTTTTTTTTATTATTATTCAGGATTCTTTGATAAATAGAATGTTCAGAAGAATAGAATTTATTTGAAACAGAAATCTTTTGTAACATTATAAATGTCTTTACTGACTCGTTTGGTATATTTTATGAAATTTTGCTAAATAATTTAAAAAAAAATATATAAAATCTTAATTCACAATAAGACCAGTAATATGCAATAAGAAAATAAATAGGGTCAAGAGTCTTCAGACTGTTCATGCAGTAGCACACAAAGTTATAAACTAAATTAATATACTAAATTAATAATTATTCATTGATGTATTTTGTTTTCATGTAGAAATGCAAAAGGCAAAAGTATTGTTCTCAGCCTGGACATGTTTTTTTTGATCCTAATGAATTAATTAATAAAATGTAATTTCCAATGACCAATCAAAAATAATTTCAAAGGGGTTTACATTTTTAACCTTTTCTCTTTCTAAGAAATTGGTCTTTTTGAAACTATCCCTTTTTCATGAAATATGTTCATTATCACAGGTCCAGGTCAAAGGTCAAAAGTCATATAACACAAACAAACTGATTAAACTGATTTGCGGAAATATGTCAGTACATGCCATTTTTTTTAAGTTCAAGTCCACCGAAGTTAATCTACTAACTCACTGTCTGGTTTGTTTTGTCAGACAAGACAGTGGATTCAACGTAATGATTGGTCAGATCGCCTGTCAATCAAACTCCCTGCGAAGGGTGAATTCATTCCGAAAAGGAATTTTGCATTTTGCAGCCAAAAAAAAATAATCCGTCCATTATAAAAGTAATCCATACGACTCCGGGGGGTTAATAAAGGCCTTCTGAACTGAAGTGATGGGTTTTGTAAGAAAAATCCATATTTAAAACTTTATAAATTCAAATAACTAGCTTCCAGCGGATGACTGTACGCATACTGCGCAAGTCGACTTGCGCCAAATGAGTAATCCTCTGACACCATGTATGACGCAGGATGTAGGAGTATCGTAAGCTTAGGGCTGGGCAACAAACTCAAGCTCATCTTCTCTTATATCAAAATCCTCCGACATTTCTATTTAAAAATGATTATTTTAGACTTCTAATTCATGATCAGTGTTTTGTTTGCTCTTTCCTCTGCGCTTCCGCGTTCGTCATTGCGTTGTGTCGGGTCAGGGGTCACTCTTCCACCACAAATCAATGCATAATGTTCATCTTCCGAAAGCTAGTTATTATAGTTAATAAAGTTTCAAATATGGATATTTTTCTTACAAAATCCCATCGCTTCGCTTCAGAAGGCCGTTATCATTCCCCTGGAGCTGTAAGGATTACTTTTATTATTGATGGATGCATTTTTTATTTTTTTTTGCTTTAAAATGTGGCCCCCGTTCACTACCTTTATAAAGCTTGGAGGGGCCAGTGTATTTTTAAATATATCTCTGATTGTGTTTGTCTGAAAGAACATAGTCATATACACCTAGGATGGCTTGAGGGTGAGTAAATCATGGGATAATTTTCATTTTTGGGTGAACTATCTCCTTAACATATAATGTGGTTCATGGAGGGCTAAATATTTAGCTAATGTTATGATGCTTTCAGTTACCAATAAAAGTGCAGCTCTGTGCAACACTTTACTCTGTTTAAATCCCGCAGAATCAGCACAGAAAAACGTCCACAGATTGTGTGTGGCTCACAGGCATGTTCAGAACTAATCATTACATTGAAATCTTTCTGTCTTTCATCCAATTATCCTCAACAGCCTCAGTTTGGAATGACAGAGAGAATGAACCGTGTGAAGAGGCTTTTTCAATTTTCAGCATCGAAACTTATAAACAACATTGATTCTCTGCCAAAAACGGGCACCTATCAAGCTGCATGGACAGCTGAGTTTGAACCCTCATCACAGAGAGAGAGAGAGAGAGAGAGAGAGAGAGGAAGCTGTGGCAAACAGATGCAGGAGAACAGAGATAAATGGCTCGCATGCATTTGCACAGTGAGGTCAGCAGCGAGAGCAGCTGTTCGGCTCATCAGAACGGATCAGGATAATGGCCAGGAAAGCGAGGGATAGACTTGTTTGTGTATGTTTGCTAAATGATTTAAAATGACTTTAATTAACTCTGCAAATAGTTCTTGACGTAAATACACGCACGCGAATCAAAGAACGGAGGCTGTAAAGCCGTTCGCAAGCGCTCTCTTCTGATTACTTGTCCAAAGCGGAGCTTGACCCGAGTTGATCTGAATATTTGGCTCGATTGTGAAATGGATTTCGGTAAGGTTTTTGTTTGGCTGTGTGAAAAGGTTGGACCCGAATAACGCTTGAATAAATCTACAGACCCTGTGCAGTGGAAGTGTTTGCGCTAGATACCATCTAAATCCACGGATTAATGTGAAGTTTGAAAGCACTGAATTACAGCGGTCCAGACTATGGCTGGCCGATCACAATGGTGGCTTGTTTGGCAAGGAAAGTTATTACGTTAGTTTCCTGATATTCTGATAGGTTTCTTTGTGGAAATTGAAACGCGGCGTGAAATCTCCCGATCTCATCATGAGGTATACAGAGGCATGAGTCTATAAATCTGGGGTTTATTGGGATTCAGCCGGCAGACAGAAAAATGATGGAGTTTGATAAGATAATAAGTGATGTGTGGATTGGCTCGGAGAGAGCGAACGAGGAATTCTCAAGACAGAGGATGGATTTCTAGGTATTGCTAGGAGTTTAGATCCTCTTCAGTATACGGCAGTGTTAGAGACAAAACTCATTTGAAAACAGGTAGTTCTGAATCTGGATTCTGATTGGATGAGAAGCGCTCATCCGTGATGCACATTCAAGTTTGGGAAACGTAAACAGATCTGCATTCATTTTGTCAATGAAATCAATGACTTTTTTTTTTTTTGTGAATTATACCATGGACAAAGTATTTATTTTATATATTTGATATATGTTTATTAAAGTAATATACATGTTTATAATATATATACACTTCCGTTCAAAACTTTGGGGTCAGTAGTTTAAATGTTTTTATTCAGCAAAGATGTATTAAACTGATCAAAATGATCAATTCAACATTGATAATAAGAAATGATTTCTGAAGGATCATGTGACACTGAAGACTGGAGTAATGATGCTAAAATTCAGCTTTGATCACAGGAATAAATTACATCTTAATATATATTTAAATAGAAAATTGTTTTAAATTGTAATAATATTTTGTATGTTTGATCAAATACCTGCTAATTTATACTAGCAATGCGTTAAAGGAGCAATATATAAGATTTTTGCAGTAAAATATCCAAAAACCACTAGGCCAGTGTTATATATTTTGTTCACTTGAGTACTTACAATATCCCAAATGTTTGCAAATATTTGTAAATCGTGAGAAAATTGCAATTTTAACCAAGGCTCCGGGACGTGTGAGGAGTCGCCTGTCAATTGCGTCATATCCGCGTTACCCTCGATTTCCGGTTTTATTTTTTAGAAACCATGGAAACACCAAAGATGCTTTAATATATTACATGTTTTAATAGACAAGGGAACAACTGTTTTGATATATTTATAGACAGAAAACTAATTATTGTTATATAGCTCAACACGTTTATTCTTATTGTTTAAATCTAATTTTCTTGATTTTTTGCGAGTACCATGCTTTACCATGCCTCAGAGAAAAACACTATTTTGTGAAGTAGCTAACATAGCATAATCAGATGCAGCTTTATTTTTAGTAACAGTAATACAGCATTTTCTCCATCATACGTTTTAAAATTAATTGCATGCCATTTATCAACACAAGCCATCCAGCATTTATTAAGATATTCTAAAATCGATCTATCTTACTGCAGTGTGCAACAGTGTCTCACATCAGCCGAGCGAACGCACAGAGTAACGCTATAACATCATTTTCAACACTCTCAAATGTAGCTAATATGATAAACAGAGCTGCGTTACCTCATACTCATGACCGGAAAAGCGGAAGCGGCGCCGGCGACTGTGGCATAATAAAAGTCCCGCTGCTCACGGCGTGTGTTGCGCAATCGCTCCAGCTCCTCGTTCCGCTCCCACAACACTCGGTCCTGCTCTACTTCATACTACAGTAACGTTAATAATCTCCTAGTCCAATCCCGATTATTTTCCACCGGCTGTGATGTGAAGACTACATGTCCCAAGATTCCGCACTCAAACTTGCCGTCATCAAGCTACGCCTTTGTTTAGAATAGGCCTCTAGTGACCTCTAGCGGACAGAAATATTACATATTGCACCTTTAATACATGTTAACAACATGCTAATTGCTAACAAAATGCTAAAACATGCTGGCAACATGTTAGCAATGTGTTATGACATACTAGAAACATACTAGTAACTTGCTAATTCATTTTAGAAATCTTCTTTGGTGAACATACGAGACTTCTTTTAAAAATATTTAAGAAGTCTTACTAACAAAAATTTTTTTTTGGACACTTTTTAGACACAAATGAATATGACATGAAATACTGACTAAATTTAAATGATAAAAGACATGTAAAGAATGTAACACTGCTACAAACGAGCAATACAGTAATTTGACCACAGTTACCCCAAAAATGTAAATTCTAAATACGTTCATGTCATTCTAAACCATTCAAATGTTCCAGACTTTCTTTTCTCTGTGGAACACACACACACACACACAATATATTTAGAATTTTTTTTTTTTTCTGTCCATACAATGAAAGTCAGTGGACTCCAATGTTACATTCTCTTTCAGAATATCATCTTTTTTGTTTCGCGATTGAAACATGACACAAAATGTTTCACAAAACACAAAGACATACAGGTTTGGAATGGCATGAGACATGAGAATTTAAATTTTCCGATGAACTATCCCTTTAAGAGAGTTCTGCTTTGTAAATTCACTGCAGTGAACGGTCTCTCGTGGCATATTGCTTTATTATAGTGGTGCACATTGTAGATTTTGTTATAAAAAAAACATACACACATGCAAAAAAAACAAACATAAAATAGAGATTAGAATGGACAATATTGTGTTTATGATTTGCTGTTGAATTCATTTTCATATATTATTCATATAAATGAGCCCCACAGACTATTTTTTTTCCCCACATTCTCATTTGAGATAATGCCATAGAGTCTGTTTGAGAAAGTTTCTCTGCACAGAAGCTGTTCTCGCTCCTGTGTGTATAATAGGGTCTGGGTTGATGTGATAACAGCGTCTGCTGGCTCCTCCCAACACTTCATTATAGACCACAAAAACACACACACACACACACACACACACTTCCATATGTTCCCTAGACCCCCTATCCAGTGCACAAAGCCATTGCTCTCTTGAAACAGGCCAAGTGGAGAGGCAGAGCTCAGGGAGGTGTAATTATTCTAACCTTGACATGTAAAGGAATGCTTAAGTCCAGCATTACTCTCTGTTCCTGCTGCCCGACTCTCAGCCAAGACTCATAGTTCTACTCTGAGAGAACACAATACTGGGTGCAATGAGACTGAGAGTCTTGAACTGAAGAAGTGTTGAAGTAAAGTATAGATTTTGCATCAATACCCTGAAGTTAGTGGTAATTTAGGGTTTGTAGATCAGAGACAATATGAAGTGGTTGATGTTGTCATGATACCAACATTTCAGTGGTCAACACTAGGTTTGGAAAACTGGCTCACTTTCATTTCATGCATGTGAATCTCTATCGATTCATCGTTCGATCTGTTGTTCTATCCATCATCCATCCATCTATCGTTCCATCCGTCCATCGATCTATCTGTCGTTATATCTATCTATCATTATATCTATCTATTGTTTGTTCTATCGTTCATTCTATCTATCGTTCCTTCTATTGTTATATCTATGTATCGTTCGTTCTATGTATCTATCGTTCGTTCTATCTATCATTCGTTCTATTATATCTATCGTTCGTTATATCTATCATTCGTTCTATCTTTCTATCATATCTATCATTCATTCTATCTATCGTTCGTTCTGTCTATCGTTCTATCTATCTGTCTTTATATCTAATGTTCGTTCTATCTATCGTTTATCTATTGTTTATCTATCTATCGATTTATTATTCAAACTGTCATTCAACCTATCCTTTGATCGATCTATCTATCGTTCGATCTATCTATCTATCGTTCTATCTATTGTTCGTTCTATCTATCGTTCTATCGTTCTATCTATCGTTCGTTCTATCTATCGTTCGTTCTATCTATCTATCTATCTATCGTTCGATCAATCTATCCTTCAATCTATCAATCTATCGTTCGATCTATCTATCTATCTATCTATCTATCTATCTATCTATCTATCTATCTATCTATCTATCTATCTATCTATCGTTCGATCTATCAATCTATCGTTCGATCTATCTGTCATTCTATCTATCTATCTACCTATCGTTCTATCTACCTATCGTTCTATCTATCTATCGTTCGATCTATCTATCATTCATTCTATCTATCTATCGTTCATTCGATCTATCTATCTATCGTTCGTTCGATCTATCTATCGTTCGTTCGTTCGATCTATCTATCGTTCGTTCGATCTATCTATCGTTCGTTCGTTCTATCTATCGTTCGATCTATCTATCTATCGTTCGATCTATCGTTCTATCTATCTATATCTATCGATCTATCTATCGTTCTATCGTTCGATCTATATCGTTCGATCTATCTATCGTTCGATCTATCTATCGTTCTATCTATCGTTAGATCTATCTATCTATCTATCTTTCTATCTATCTATCTTTCTATCTATCTTTCTATCTATCTATCTATCTATCTATCTATCTATCTATCTATCTATCTATCTATCTATCTATATCTATCGATCTATCTATCTATCGTTCGATCTATCTATCATTCTATCGTTCTATCTATCTATCTATCTATCTATCTATCTATCTATCTATCTATCTATCTATCTATCTATCTATCTATCTATCTGTTTCTCCCATCTGTCGTTCTATATATCTGTCATGTTCCATCTATCGTTATATCTTTCTGTCATTATATCTATCGTTATGTCTATCTATTGTTATATCGTTATATCTATCTATTGTTCGTTCTATCATTTTATCATCTTGAGAAATGTTGCTTTTCTGGTTTGAATTAGGTGTTTGTGTTTTTCATATTCATTTTAAATTCTATTTTCAAATTTGAATTGCGAATCTGCTTTCTGTTTGCTAGCTCAATTCAAATCCAGTAACTGAATTAACATTTTAAAGGTGTTCTACATTCAGTTCTGAACGGTGCATCACCCTGGTTGATACCAATTGGTGAAATTTCATGAATTTTAACACTGGTATTGCTACAACAGCAAAAAGTAGTTTGTTATTGAACATGCTCTTTTGTGTAAAGTTAAATGTTATTATATATGTTAACAAATTAAATGAATGCTGTGTACAGTAGACTTCAAGTATTTCTCAATTGAGTAAACATTGCTTCAGGTTTTTCAACTAATTAATCAAATCAGTATTGAAGAACCAAGAAACAAATGAGCAGTAAATGGTTTTCTTTTGTCCTTGTCAGTATTGATGTTGAATTTATATTAAATATTAAACAGACGGCAGCAGATCTGTTAAGGTTCAGTGACACTGCAGAGTCTGTGTACTGAGATGCAGTGTTTTAGAGAAAAATAAAATCATCTGATTATTTACATTTACTGAAAGCTACAGTCTGCCCAATCATTATATACTCGCCCTCATGTCGTTCCAAACCTGTATGACTTTTTTTCTTCTGTGGAACACAAAAGAAGATATTTTGAACAATGTTGGTGATTAAGCAGTTTCGTTTCCCATTGGCTTCCATTGAACTTTCACAAAAATAAAGGGAAACGAAACTGTTTTTATTGGACTATCCCTTTAAATAACCTTTTACATTAATATCTCACTAAGAAATCACGCAAGCAGCTGCATTTTCCGGGAAGCATGAGTGTGAGTTAGGGTTACTTCATACTTCTGAGACTGTAGAAAGATGATTACATTTCTTTTTAGTGTTTTAGTACCGTCTAAAACATCCATATTGAGTGCTGCGATTTCTCCCATGCATTTTTCTATAAGTGGTCTATCTCCACCTTTACCGCCTCAGGTTGAGCTCAGACTTAACTTACTAAAGCTAATGTCCATTCACTCCCAGTGGATGCGTTTTTAGTTTTATTTTCCTGTTAGAATAATTGTGAGCGATTGACTCCTTCTTTGTAAGCCTTAGTGGATCTAAGATAATGGCACCAGGGGAACGCTGAACCTCATATGTGTAGTCTTCACACGCATTTAATCAACTAGTGGTGTTGTTATCCGGCCTGCTGGCTGTGAAGGCATTTTTACTGTCGCTCTGGCTCAGCTCACGCTCAATGGTTTTAGCTGAGTCCTGTCAGCTCCCATTACCCAACAATGAGGCGTTTGGCCGATCATCTCTGACAGCTTTTGTGGCGGAATATGATACGGATTTGTCCCTGCCTCACAACTTCGCAGGAGTCTTACTCAAAGCTCTTTACGCGCCACTAGTGTGTAAAGAAGCTCCGGAAGCGGGAAGCTGCGTTCGATTTGATGCACTGCAATGAGGCCTCTTTATGGACGGTGAATTACATTTAGCTGAATTTCACGGTTGTGAATTCACTGGGTTAGATTGTGTTTTTTCTGACAGGCAGACTTGTCCAGCTTTCATGACTCACATCAGGGCTTCAATATAAAGAGCCTCACAAAGTTACAAAGTTGCAAAATTGCCTGAATATATATTTGAGCTATACATGTGTGTGTGTGTGTGTGTGTGTATATATATATACAGTACAGTCCAAAAGTTTGGAACCACTAAGATTTTTAATGTTTTTAAAAGAAGTTTCGTCTGCTCACCAAGGCTACATTTATTTAATTAAAAATACAGTAAAAAACAGTAATATTGTGAAATATTATTACAATTTAAAATAACTGTGTACTATTTAAATATATTTGACAAAGTAATTTATTCCTGTGATGCAAAGCTGAATTTTCAGCATCGTTACTCCAGTCTTCAGTGTCACATGATCCTTCAGAAATCATTCTAATATGCTGATTTGCTGCTCAATAAACATTTATGATTATTTTCAATGTTGAAAACAGTTGTGTACTTTTTTTTTCAGGATTCCTTGATGAATAGAAAGTTCAAAAGAACAGCATTTATCTGAAATACAAAGCTTCTGTAGCATTATACACTACCGTTCAAAAGTTTGGGGTCAGTAAGAATTTTTATTTTAATTTTTTTGAAAAGAAATTAAAGAAATGAATACTTTTATTCAGCAAGGATGCATTAAATCAATCAAAAGTGGCAGTAAAGACATTTATAATGTTACAAAAGATTAGATTTCAGATAAACACTGTTCTTTTGAACTTTCTATTCATCAAATAATCCTGAAAAAAAATATTGTACACAAATATTTTGTACAATTGTACACATTAAATGTTTCTTGAGCAGCAGATCAGCATATTAGAATGATTTCTGAAGGATCATGTGACACTGAAGACTGGAGTAATGATGCTGAAAATTCAGCTTTGCCATCACAGGAATAAATTACTTTGTGAAATATATTCAAATAGAAAACAGTTATTTTAAATTGTAATAATATTTCACAATATTACTGTATTTACTGTATTTTTTATTAAATAAATGTAGCCTTGGTGAGCAGACGAAACTTCTTTTAAAATCATTAAAAATCTTAGTGGTTCCAAACTTTTGGACTGTACTGTATATACAGTAAAAACAGTAATATTGTGAAATATAGTTATGGTTTGGAAGTTTTCCATCAGCTCTCTCGCCCCATCAATGCCTAAACTAGCCAGGTACAACACAAACACGCCACTCAACCACCTACAGTAGAGCTCGAACGTATTTGAACACTTAAAGGGTTAGTTCATCCAAAAATGAAGATTCTGTCATCATTTACTCACCCTCATGTCGTTCCAAACCCATAAGGCTTTTGTTTATCTTTGGAACACAAATCAAGATCTTTTTGATGAAATTTTTCGATTAAATCTGAGAGATTTCAGTTGACGCTTGAAAAAGTTCATAAAGAGATCATAAAACTAATCCATATGAATTGAGTGGTTTAGTCCAAATTTTCTGAAGAGACTCAATCACTTTATATGATGAACAGATTTAATTTAGGCTTTTATTTACATATAAACATTCATCAACGCACACATCAGTTGTGGTAAACGGAAGCTCAAGCATGTTTGCTTGACGCGTGCGTGAACCAATGAGGTTCATTCTCGTGTTACACAGCACGTTTAAGCAATGAGGTTTGTTCTTGCGCGTCATTCTGGTTCGGTTGAGCTTCTGTTTATGTTCACTGATCAATGTTTGTATGTGAGTAAAAGCCTAATTTAAATCTGTTTCATATTTTTGTTTTTCTCAAGATTCTTTGATGAATAGAAAGTAAAAAAAAAACAAAAAAAAAACAATAATTTAAATTATAAATGAAATTAAATAGAAAAAGCAGAGAGATGCTGTAGATGAATTTGGTTTAAAGCATCACATTATGCAAAATTTATCAGGAAAAGTTGTACAATTTGGCATGATTTGCATATTACACTCTCAGTTTTTCCACACACTTGGAAGTGTCTGTTTTAAAACGATCCATTATTGTAATTTAAGGTTCATCTTTAGCAAACTCAGCTTGAAACCTTTTGATTTGTGAGTCTAACATCCTAACCAGAGACTACCACCCCATTTTTCAGACGACACAAAACTGAACAGAGCGAAACCTCATTAGAGCTGGACTTTAAATTAAATTAACTCCCTCAATTAAAGTCATACTCTTAATTAGTTAGCAGCTCTTTAGAGGAAAATAAAGTGCACAGAGAGGAAAAAAGGTAAATGGTTCTTAAGTTAATTGTTCTTATTGTTAATTGTAAACTAATTGTTCTTAAACTTAATTGCTCTTAAAGGTGCACTCAGTATTTTTTATTTCATAAAAATCAGTATTTTTTACATGATCATTTTTTACATTATAATATTTTTCCTGTGAAAATTTCACATAAAAAAATTCAATATTATAGTTTTTGTAATATAAAAATGTAAGTTAAATGTGAATTTTTAAATAAAATGCAAAAAAATACTTAATTGTGTACATTACAGCTTTTCAAGTTTTCATTGATTATTAAAATGGTAATTGTGGTGAAAATGCACCTAATTATCATTTTAATAATGTCATAATACAAACTATCTTAATTGTCCTAAAATGCATTCATTTTCTTTAAGCAAAATATAATTTCTTTTCCTTTTTTTCCTCATGATTTTGGGGCTGAAATAAAACTCAGGCGTGTTCTTGCCAGTTTTCTTGAAATTCACCCTGTTTGTTTGCTTGTTAGGGTCTTTTGCAGTCAAGTGGTTATTTAGCTGACGTCTCCTGAGGGAAATGAGGGATATCAGATCAGTTAGATGAGAACCAGACGCCCCCGTGAGCAGAAAAGTGAGAAAACAGCAGCAGGGTGCTGATTTCCTCTGGCCACAGGGTGAAAATATCACCTCGAGCCAGCAGGAGACAAGTGTCAAGTATGAGGGCTTTCCGTGCCTTGCAGCTCTCTCAGGATTGATTGGCTGGATAATGACGGCAGGCCAAACAGGATGGCTGAAACACACCAGCCTGAAGGGTGGCAGGCCACTGTTTACTCAGGACATCGGTGTGTTTTTGGGAGCGCATGTGTGTGCGGTTGTCTCTGCGTGTAAGCTCGAGAACTTGACCTCCAAAAACTGTCAAAACATAACGACAGTGAGAAAATTGGCTCTAAGATGTCTGTTATGTGTCAGGTCACAGCTGCTGCCGATGGCTACGTCAAAATATCCAGCCGGTGAGGACAGAAGGACAACGACCTGCTTTTGACACTTAAAGATGGTGCAGTCAGCAGTGTTAGAAATAGTTTTTTATTAAGAGGCAGTGTCTGTTCCCTCAAATTAATTTTTAGGACTTTTTTTTTCATGTATATAAAATCATGATTTGGATGAAAACCAAAATATAAGATGATTCACAACAAAAGAAAACATTATGATACACTAACAACTTCTTATATTATATGAGCAATATCACACTCGTAGCCGTGCGATATGGCTGTATATCAGCACACTGTGATTACCTACGGCACTCGGCCTCGTGCCTACAGACAAATCACAGCCGTGCTGATATACAGCCATATTGCACGGCTACGAGTGTGATATTGCATTTATACAACAGTTCGACGGCACGAGTGTGTAAATATATAAGAAATAACAACGGAGTGTCTTTAAAACCCTCTTTTGTGTAACACTACTTCCTTCCGCCATGGATTCAAATCTCAAGTTGACAGTTTCACCAAGCCTCTGTTACTAATTCTAAAACGTCACTTTAGAACTAGTAGCGAAGGAATGTTGAGTCCCTCCATTGAAACTTGTATCTCTATATTTCCTCATTTTTGTTTTATTAAGTTTTTTAAAAAACAATGCTGGTCACCCTTTACGCCTGAATGTGGGTTTTACAAATATTTAACGAATGAATAGAATTTTAAAGAGCTTGTGACAAAACCTCGTAACTCCATTGGATCCTCAAACTGTGAGTCAAACCTCATAAATCCTCTGTCGTGAATGAAGTGTCGCACGAAGTTTGGAGATCTCTGCTTCTTTGCAATGCAAAGGTAAATAAAGTTTTCTTTGCTCAAGAAACACTATATCTATAAAGGCTAATGTTTTATGTATTTGAAGAGTGGAGAAGAGTCTTTGTCTGATATTTCCCGTCTAGTTGTAGCCAATATTCTGTGCTGTATAGAGGAAGTAAATATAGTCTTAATATTACATTATCAAATTGAACATAGCACAATTCGACTTGCCCTGGAACAAGTAATAGATTAATAAGACCAAAGATTGCCCGTTTTATACCCAAAATGAATTGTGTCATGTTTAACCACTATAAGAGCCAGCGGCAAATCCTCGAAGCACTGGCCGAGATGAAGCTGTTCTCGGCGGTTATACGACCCCTGAACGGCCGTTGACGGCCTGGAGCTCACATCTCTGAAAACGTCTAAACAAATTGTAAAATAGGCACTATGATTAAATATAAGTCACATAATTCAGGTCTAAACAACTACATTCTCGCCTAAAAAAAAACTCTTAAAACTACAGTACTTTACATTTATGCATTTGGCAGACGCTTTTATCCGAAGCGACTTACATTGCATTATACTATACATTTGTTTCTGAGTATGTGCAATCCCTGGGATCAAACCCATGACCTTGGCATTGCTAGTGCCATGCTCTAACCACTGAGCTACAGGAAAGCATAAAGGCTATTTTCTCAACATTTCGATTTTTTTGCACCCTCAGATTCCAGATTTTCAAATAATTGTATCTCGGCCAAATATTGTCCTATCCTAACAAACCATACATCAATGGGAAGCTTATTCAGATTNGAAAGATAATAGATATAAATTGAATAATATAATATGATATTAATATAATATAATATAATTTATATTATATTATATTAATATCATATTATATTATTCAATTTATATCTATTATCTTTCAATTTTTAACTTATTTTTATATTTCTAATGTTTATTTAGATTTCATTCTGATTGGATGAGGCCAGTTGCAGTTTTACCTTGATCAATTTATCATGCAAACAGCAAGGCATTTGTTTATTTTTTTTTAGTTGAGCATGATGAGTGTCATCTTTTGCTCTGTTGTTCTGAAGTCTGCCCATCAAACTTTTTTTTTTGTTTGTTTTTGGCAACAATATATAATTACCTGATGTAAACACATGTTTAATCCACATACACTCAATGATACTAATTTGATTTGTGTGTATTTCGCAATATAAGTATTTGACCTTTTAAATATCTAGAACATTTTTGTCACTTTTAGTGGCATTTTCCCCCCAAGCCTGGGTTATTTTCTGATGCTTGTAGATAGAAAGCAATAGAATAAAAATATCAAAGCCTTAAACTGAAAGGACAATAGCATTGCATAGGAGGAAGATATATATAAAACATTAAAATCACGAACAAAAATCTGGTTTTATTCCATCTGCCTGCTAAGATTACTTCACACCCCTACAGACTACTTTTTATTAGCTCCATAACGGATTTATCGCTGCCAGCATGATGGTTTAGGTTTTTAAAATCCCTTTTAGTCTTCAAGGTCCACCGTGCCATTGACAACCCACTATGCATCATAATGTGGGATCGGCTATATAAACCTCTTAAATTTGGTGTTCGTATATTCGCCTAGAGTAAGATCCCATTCCTCCGACGATCAGTTAAGTGACCTACTTGAGAGAGGGAGAGAGTCAGAGGGGTGGAGAGCAACACCAGTGATGATTGCTGTCATTATAATCTAGTACTAGAGAAAATGAGGCTAATGCAAGTGTCAATCTGCTAAATAAGTCCACTGGGCTCAATAGCACAGCTGGAGCTCTGGAGCAACGTTTAAAGTGGGCGCTGAATGAACTCGGACACACACAGCTTGGTAATATGGACTCTTCACCTTTCATAAAATGAAACAGCTAAGTACAGTAAATGCATTATCAGGCCTTTTAATGAGCATGAGAAAAAAAAAAAAAAAAAACATTGTTAAGGACTAGACTGTTCCCTAACCAGATGTGACAATGCATTTGGTGTAGTAGATGTTTGTTTAACCAGGTATATCTCAAGTCAAGTCAGGTCTCCTTTATTTTCATGCCACTGTATACAATACAGATTGTTTCAAAGCAGCTTTGCATTAATAAACAGTTATAAATATATATCTCAGGGCCATAACCACCATAGACACTGAGGGCAGTTTTGTTGTCGTTAAAGGATTAGTTCACTTCAGAATTAAAATTTTCTGATAATTTACTCACCCCCATGTCATCCAAGATGTTCGTGTCTTTTTTTCTTCAGTCAAAAAAATTATCATTACTATTAAAACTGAAATAAAAATACATAATTAAATAGAATTATTAAAAATGATAAAAGCACAACAAAATTACTAAAAATTAAACAAATTAAATATATAAAATATAAAATTGAAANCACACATACATATATTTTATATTATATAGATATATATATATATATATATATATACACACAAATATAGTGTGTGTATATATACAGTGGCAAGAAAAGGTATGTGAACCACTTGCAGAATCTGTGAAAATGTGAATAATTTTAATGAAATAAGAAAGATCATACAAAATGCATGTTATTTTTTATTTCGTACTGTCCTGAGTAAGATATTTTACATAAAAGATGTTTACATATAGCCCACAAGAAAAAAATAGCTGAATTTATTAAAATGACCCCGTTCAAAAGTTTGTGAACCCTTGATTCTCAATACTGTGTGTGGTTACCTGGAGGATCTATGACTTTTTTTGTTTTGTGATGGTTGTTCATGAGTCCCTTGTTTTTTCAGAGCAGTTAAACTGAACTCTGTTCTTCAGAAAAATCCTCCAGGTCTGGCAGATTCTTCAGTTTTCAAGCATTTTTTGCATATTTGAACCCTTTCCAGCAGTGGCTGAATGATTTTGAGATCCATCTTTTCACACTGAGGACAATTGATGGACTCAAACACAACTATTAAAAAAGGTTCAAACATTCACAGATGCTCCAGAAGGAAACGGGGGTGAAAACTTTTGAATTCAAATATCAAGGTAAATTGTACTTAATTTGTCTTCCGGGAAACATGCAAGTATCTTCTGTTGCTTCCAAAGGGAAGTACTAAATGAAAAACTGTGACATCTTCATCCTGTTCAATAGTTTTCACCCCCGACTCTTAATGCATCGTGTTTCCTTCTGGAGCATCAGTGAATGTTTTAACCTTTTTTAATAGTTGAATTTGAGTCCCTCAGTTGTCCTCAGTGTGAAAAGATGGATCTCAAAATCAATCAGTCACTGCTGGAAAGGGTTCAAATATGCAAAAATGCTTGAAAACTGAAGAATCTGCAGGATCTGGTGGATTTTTCTGAAGAACAGAGTTCAGTTTAGCTGCTCAGAACAAACAAGAGACTCATGAACAACTATCACAAAACAAAAAAACAGTCATGGATCATCAGGTAACCACACACAGTATTGAGAATCAATGGTTCACATACTTATGAATGGGGTTATTTTAATAAATCCAGCTATTGTTTTGTCTTGTGAACTAAATGCAAACATCTTTTATGAAAAATATCTTACTCAGGACAGTACTAAATAAAAAATAACATTCATGTTGTATGATCCCTCTTATTTTATTAAAATTATTCACATTTTCACAGATTCTGCAAGTGGTTCACATACTTTTTCTTGCCACTGTATATATATGTGTGTGTATATATATATATATATATATACACACACTATATTGTCAAAAGTTTTGGGACGCCTGCCTTTACGTGCACATGAACTTTAATGACATCCCATTCTTAATCTGTAGGGTTTAATATGGAGTTGGCCCACCCTTTGCAGCTATAACAGCCTCAACTCTTCTGGGAAGGCTTTCCACAAGGTTTAGGAGTGTGTTTATGGGAATTTTTGACCATTCTTCTAGAAGCGCATTTGTGAGGTCAGGCACTGATGTTGACGAGAAGGCCTGGCTCGCAGTCTCCGCTCTAATTCATCCCAAAGGTGTTCTATCGGGTTAAGGTCAGGACTCTGTGCAGGCCAGTCAAGTTCCTCCACACCAAACTCGCTCATCCATGTCTTTATGGACCTTGCTTTGTGCACTGGTGCGCAGTCACGTTGGAACAGGAAGAGGCCATCTCCAAACTGTTCCCACAAAGTTGGGAGCATGAAATTGTCCAAAATGTCTTGGTATGCTGAAGCATTAAGAGTTCCTTTCACTGGAACTAAGGGGCCAAGCCCAACCCCTGAAAAACAACCCCACACCATAATCCCCCCTTCACCAAACTTTACACTTGGCACAATGCAGTCAGGCAAGTACTGTTCTCCTGGCAACCGCCAAACCCAGACTCGTCCATTGGATTCCCAGACAGAGAAGCGTGATTGGTCACTCCAGAGAACACGTCTCCACTGCTTTAGAGTCCAGAGGCGGCATGCTTTAAACCACTGCATCCGACGCTTTGCATTGCACTTGGTGATGTAAGGCTTGGATGCAGCTGCTCGGCCATGGAAACCCATTCCATGAAGCTCTCTACGCACTGTTCTTGAGCTAATCTGAAGGCCACACGAAGTTTGGAGGTCTGTAGCTATTGACTCTGCAGAAAGTTGGTGACTTCTGCGCACTGTGTGCCTCAGCATGCGCTGACCCCGCTCTGTGATTTTACGTGGCCTACCACTTCGTGGCTGAGTTGCTGTTGTTCCCAATTGCTTCCACTTTGTTATGATACCACTAACAGTTGACCGTGGAATATTTAGTAGTGAGGAAATTTCATTAATGGACTTATTGCACAGGTGGCAACCTATCACGGTATCACACTTGAATTCACTGAGCTCAAATGTTTGTAGAAGCAGTCTGCATGCTTAGGTGCTTGATTTTATACACCTGTGGCCATGGAAGTGATTGGAACACCTGAATTCAATGATTTGGAGGGGTGTCCCAATACCTTTGGCAATAAAGTGTATATAGTTTTGCACACTTTTTATGAAAATGTTGTGTCTGAATATTGACTTTATAGTTTTTATGTAGTTCTCATTATATTCAGAGGTGATTCTCATTCCATTCTTCTTCTGATGTAACGAGTACATCAGGTGTTATGGGAAGTGTTCCCGGTTCCGTCTGACCTAATTTATGCAGCTTAACAATTTACATGATTTGAATTATAGAAGTAGATAATGTGTTATGTGTATGCCAGGTCAAAGAGATGTGTTTTTAGTCTAGATTTAAACTGACAGAGTGTGTCTACTTCCCAAACAATGCTAGGAAGATTGTTACAGAGTTTAGGTGCTAAATAGGAAAAGGATCTACTGCCTGTGGTTGATTTTGAAATTCTAGGTATTATCAACTGGACAGAATTTTGAGATCGCAGTAGACGTGAAGGATTATAATGCGTTAAGAGCTCGCTCAGGTACTGGGGAGCTAAACCATTTAGTGCTTTGTAAGTGATTAGCAAGATTTTAAAATCTAGACGATGTTTAATAGGGAGCCAATCCAGTGTTGACAGAACTGGGCTAATATGTTCCTACTTCCTGGTTCTAGTAAGGACTCTAGCTGCTGCGTTTTGGACCCGCTGTAGTTTATTTATTAAGCTGGACACAATCCCTCTGTGATGCATGACGAGGTTCATCATCTCCCGTAGCTCTGTTGATTTCAGTCTTCTCTCCTGCTTAAATGACTGGAAGCGAGTGAACGGAGCCGGTGCATATTATTTGTGTCCTTTGCCTTTCCCCTGCAAATGTAACTTTTATGAGGTTTTCAACCCTTGTTGCTGAAGCAGAACAGACTGTTTGATGTTAGAGAGAACAAAGCGAAGGTCTGGCTCAGATCTCACCAAATACACAGGGGTGGTTTATCATAAACATCAGTGTGAAGAACCAGAGCGTAGCCGCGCTGCAGGTGTGTTTACTGAACATGGCAGAGCCTTAGGATGATGAAGATTCGCTTCATAAAACACCAGAAACCATCGGCTAAAGCATACCAACTATTATAACCCACTTTTATTAAGTATCCACCCCCATTTTTAAGAGATTATCATTATTTTTAGATTTTCATTTGTCATGACCATCTCATCTTGTAGTACGATACCAAATATTATATATAACCAAAGAAGCAAAACATTTTAAATGGTTCCTGCATCCCTGACAATGAGATGAATTCAGGAAAAAGCTGCCATGCTGTATCCCCTGTGTCTTAAAATGTTTAAAATGTTAAAATTATATATATATATATATACATGCATATATACATGCATTTAACAAATTATTTATTCATTTACAATTTTTTGATTTCATTAACTACATTGTTAAAACTTTGTTTTCAATGTCTATTCATTTGTACATTTAAAAAACTGATATATTCCCATTTTTATGTTTGAATTATTAAATTGATAACTTATTCCTTCATTTTAATTTTAAGTGTCATGTCTAGTCCTCCATAGCAGTACCATCCTTTTCCATGCAACAACAGTTCATAGTAACACATCAATCTCCAAAAGGGATGTGTTGAGATGACTGACAAGACCATGGCGGAGGATTTGTTGCACAACAGAGCCTAATTAGCGTCTGACAAATGTCTTATCTCGTAGAATGCGCGCTCAACACCGCCGCTCCCTATTCACAGAGTACGCGTGATCGTGAAATCGAAAGCAAAAGTAAAACGCGAGCGCGCATTAAAATGCGATTTCAATATCCCGCAGCGGCTTCCTGATGCATGAAAATATCTCCCAGTATGAAAGCTATCTTAGTCTGGGCTTTGTATTTGTAACCATCTCTCAGCTCTGTATCATGCTTGAAGAAAAATTTGGTCTCTATTTGCACTTTGAATACTGAGAGAGTACTTTGATTATGGTTGCCCTTATTGTTTGCTCTTAACAAGACTAAGAGAAAACTGTGTTATTCATTTTCATTTATGCTGTTTTTATTGATATGATGCTGTTTGTGGAAAGGAGTTCATTTAGGAGGTCAAAAGTCGTAGAAGCTCATAGAACTGAAATCATACGGGAGAGAAGCCAGATAATTGAGTTTTTGAAAACCTTTTACAGTGCTTGAGTGTTGTCTTTTACTGCATATGATAATTCATACTCGGAGAGTAGTACTGTAATGATATTCATTACAAGATGATTAGTTAAAACATTTTTAAATGCACCTGCAGACTATTTTTCTATTCATGTATTTCATCATTGAGGATTTCTTAAAAATACTGTAAAAATCGTTCTCGTGAACTCTATCTCGTGTCTCGTGTCGTGAGCTCATAAATGATGAGAGATCCGTTAGTGGTATGAAATGCTGTTAAACTGCAGATCACCTTACAGTACAGTGAAGCCTTCCTTCATTAAACCAACACAAATGAACACAGCCCTCCTCCTAAAAGCTCAGCTGAGCACTAGTTTAAAACGATCTCTCCTCCAAACCCCTGTAATTACAGAAAAACCTTGCTGGTTTACAAAACATGGCGATATTGGCAATGATTGCTTGCTTACTGGCACGGTGAAATTTTCCGAAATTATTATCTGGAGAGCTCTGAGGACAGGACTCAGCTGAGGTGTGTGTGTGTGTGTGTGTGTGTGTGTGTGTGTGTGTGAGAGCGTGTGTCAGGCTCGGAAAACACACTCAGTAAAACAGCACAGATGGGCCGCGATCACACTTGGCTTTCTTACAGACGGACAGGTGGACGCCCATTTCTCACCACAGATATCTCCTCTCTCTCTCTCTCTCTCTCTCTTTCTCTCCCTCAGGAACTCAAAGAAGGAGTTGAATGACATACGGTTTGAATTCACTCCAGGGCAAGGTCAGTGCACCTCATCATGCATCAGCCACAGTCGTAGCATTATGCTGCCTTCAAGTCCTCCTGGGAAGTTCCCACTTACGAGGCTTGGAAACATTATTACGACGTGATTTAAATTGGAATGAAATGGACACAATTTCTTTTTCACTGCCCGACAGACACTTTTGAAGCTTTTTTTTTTGCACTAGTGCAACAAAAAGAACGAGTTTATGCTTTATGTGTATATTTTTCTTTCTCGTGAATGATGGGAAATGTAATTTATTGTTTATAAACAAGCCTAATTGATAGTATTTTCTTACAAGCACACAATATCTGTTTCTGTCCACTAGGATTATTTTAAAGAAAGAAAGTATTTATATAAGTAAAATTAAATTATTTTGTTTTTAATCAGTCATTCTAGTTTTGAAGGATATATTACAATAGCTTTAATCTAATAGAAAAAAAGTGCAAAGTACAATTTCCCTGATTTTAATACAGTGTAAAATGTGATTATATTATTAATTTAATAAGTCTAGAGGAAAAGTCTGTTTTAAATATTGTGAAATTTAATCTTTAACACTCTTAAAAATGAGGGGGAGAAAATTATCTCAGTTCATTTGGTGTTTATGTCATAACCATTACACTTAGTATTTTAGAAAAATGAGAAGTAAGGAGCACATCTTTGCAAGGGTACCAAAGTCAGCCATTAATTCATTTAAAGAATGTATTTATTTTTTAGGTGTCAAAAAAAGTTGCCAAACTGAATTGTTGGTTCNATTAATTTAATAAGTCTAGAGGAAAAGTCTGTTTTAAATATTGTGAAATTTAATCTTTAACACTCTTAAAAATGAGGGGGAGAAAATTATCTCAGTTCATTTCGTGTTTATGTCATAACCATTACACTTAGTATTTTAGAAAAATGAGAAGTAAGGAGCACATCTTTGCAAGGGTACCAGAGTCAGCCATTAATTCATTTAAAGAATGTATTTATTTTTTGGGTGTCAAAAAAAGTTGCCAAACTGAATTGTTGGTTCCGTCGCATCGCTTCACTCGCGTTGCTCATGGCAGAAGTTGAAGATTTGTCATCTTTTCAAGCACCAGCGCAGGCATCAGCAAGATCACAGACGCTAGGCAATTGCATTCATGCAACACCGGAAAGTAATGTGATTGGCTGTTGTACTATGACGGTTGCGTCAGCTCAAGCTTCAGACACGCCCTCCGTCAAGCGTTGATGCCGACGCCCCGTGTGAATGCAGCGTAATCAATTTCATAACATTTTTATAAAATGAATTGACTGCTAGCTAACTTGTTTGCATTTTCCCAAAAGTAAAATATATGTCATTTCCATTCCACGTCATTACCACAACACCATTCCACATGATACCATTTGAAGTTTGATCAAGATTTGTTCCAAGATTTTAACATACGTTGTAGAAGAAACCTAGAAGAATCACCCATGAACTAAATGTGCAATCACTGAAAACGTGACCATGATTAATACCAATTTAATTCCACCATGCGGAAATGCCTCCAGCTCGATAAGCCGGAGCTCAAAAAAAAATCCAGTTTCCTACTGGTAATTATGACATTGTGCTGGTGTTCATGTACGTCTTATAAAAATGATCTTTCCAGAGTGACTTGAAGGCAGCATTAGCAATAGAAAAAACCTTAAGAGGCTCTCTGTGTGAGAGATCTCACAGGGTTCCTTCTGTTCTCAGTCTGACTCATGTGCTCTGATTCTGTGCGTGTTCAAAGAGCATAGATCTGGTTGGGTGTTATGATCAAAATCTCACAATTTATTCACAATTTTATATTACAATATAGTTATTATTTTTAGTAACACTTTAATTTGATGATCCACTTTAGACATTATACTAACTATAAGTAACTTTGCAACTACATGTCAACTTATTCTACTTAACCAAACCCTAACATCTAACCCTAACTGAACAGTCTACTAATAGTCTAATGAGATTTAGTTGACATGTAGTTAAGTTAAAAATAAAATGAAAAATAAAAAAATGAGCTGAAATAGCTAAGTTTTTAGTTTTTCTATATTTTATTTCAGTTAATGTTTATCTTATTTCAAGTATCAAAATGTTTTTTTAATTGTTTTAGTTTTAGTTAACTCTAACCCTGCATCACATCGCCCAGCCCTAGATCTGACTTGTTCAGTGCAATCGAGGCCATTGCAACTTGTTTGTTGATGTTTGTTGTGCGTGGGTTTGCCAGAACATGCTTTTAACTTTGTGTTCTGACGGTTTTCTTGCTGTGATATCATGCTGTGCATCTGTGTGTGTGTGTGTGTGTGTGTGTGTGTGTGTGTTTGTTTCTCTTCTCAGACACTGCTGATGGAGTTTCTCAGGAGCTCTTCTCTGCTGGTCTGGTCAATGGTCATGATGTTGTAGTGGGTAAGTTGAGTAAACTCAGTTTTGTCGTTTGCCACTTTAAATAACTGAGCTCTTTAAAGCAGGATGGATTCTGATTGGCTGTCAGTGTTTTTTATCATTCATCAGCTGGAAAAAAAAATATTATTCTGAAATGGATTCCAACAATATTGTTTCTCTTTGCGGTTATTGTTATAGTTGTGGTGTGAACTTTGCTATTCTTTTTTAAATTTAGAACGATTTTTCGAACTACATCTTTATCATTATAGCTATCATCCTAGGTGTGAACGGGTCTTAATACACTGTCCATTTTATCTGTAATATCAGTTATAATCTCAGGGCAGCAACTCTATTTCGCCTTTATGTCTGAAATGCCAATATTTTATTTACAAAAACCATGTGTATGAATTGATAAATTGTTGAATTGTTTTAGCTACAAGATCCCTTTAGTTTTTCAAAGGGGTAATTCATCGCTGGCAACAAAATAGACTTTCAATAAAACTCGGCTGCCTAAGCAGTATAAAGGATAAAAAAATTTAATTGGTGCTACCTGACTAAAGAAAAAAAGAAAAAGGCTGTTGACTTTCTTTTTGCCAAAGAGGTAGGAAAACTTCTATACCCATAATGCACTGGGAATGTTGCCATCACAAGCCACTCCCACCGGTCTGCTATGGATACACTTGACCAGAGTCAAATACCACCTTGCTTTAGTAGGAGAGCTGCACGAATATTCGTAAAAAGATCGCAATCTCGATTTAAACACACATGCGATCTTATTTATTAATGAAAGCGATTCGCCCGTGTCTATTGACAAAATCATACCAGAACATTCAAATCTGTTTTCGGGCTGCTGCTTAACCAGAGAGAGCAGTTTTGAACCACACAGTAGTTATTTCTAATATTCAAATTATCACAGAAGTGCTGAGATAAAAGTTTAAAGTTAGGATATAAACACTGATGTCTACGATAGAGATCAAAATAGAGCAAACCACCATTTTAAACTAACTTGCCGCTTTAAATAACGATTGTATCAATTACATCTTACACCACTAGGTGGTGACAAGTGACTGTTGAAAAATATATTGTCATTGAATCATTCATTCAAACGATTCATTCAAAAACACTGATTCATCCAGTAATGAAACAAGTATTTATTAATGAGTCATTGAACTCATTCAAACCCATTTTTTTTAATTATTCACACTTTCATAACACTTTTCCTGCAATTAGAGTCCAGTAATCAATATTTTGTCAGAACCTCTAGTAAATTACATGTTATTTTCTTTAGTTGTCTGTTCAGAATCGTGGAAAAATCATGATCTCTATCTGAAACCAAAAAATCATGATTCTCATGATTCATGCAGCTCTATTTAGTAGGAAATACTTTTTAGCAAACTTTGTTATAATGGTGTCGACTTGTATTGTTCCCAGGTTCAAGAATTCAAAGAGTAACCGTTTAGCGGGAATGAGGCACTTTGTGTTCCCTCTGTCGTTCCGACTGTCCTTGTGTGGGAATACAAATATACGGAAGTTTAATCTGTAGCTGTCAAAAGTCAGCCAGATGATACGTCACGTGGACTTTTTTGCTTGCCATAGAAATGCATAATTCCCAATCCGAGGACGTGAACAGCTCCGAATAGAACGTCACGTGTTCTCGAGACTACGGTAATTACGACATGGCATGAATGCAGCAAATTTCTCAGTCCAGGGAACACAGAGAATGAGTGAACATTGTTTATTTATATATGTACTACCGACATTGTAACAATACAAAGCGGTTTGAAAAAATCGGCAAAGTTGCACTTTAAATATTTAAA
The DNA here is from genome assembly GCA_003731715.1 of Anabarilius grahami. Lineage (NCBI taxonomy): Eukaryota > Metazoa > Chordata > Actinopteri > Cypriniformes > Xenocyprididae > Anabarilius > Anabarilius grahami. Next base: position 2,814,861 of record RJVU01038255.1, on the reverse strand, counting down.
TAATTTCTGACCATTACATCAGAGTGGTGTTTCTGATGTTTCTGGTCTTTAAATGGGTCTGATACCGGCTTCATCTGCAAGGAGAAAATTGCAAAAGGAAACAATCTCAGGGGTCATTAGTCCACTAAACATGCAGAGCAATATGCTAGGTATAAGGGTAAGATGAGTCGCTCAACTCTTCCCATGCATCAGTAACGCTATAACTGCACCAATTAATGTGTATAGTTAAAATTCACGGTTACACACAATTTGGCTAGTGGCCCTCAGGGTAATTTGAGTTCGAGACCCCTGCTTCAAGCCATTTCAGAGCAAGTACATGAATACTGAGACATCGAGATATCATATGTTTATCCATATTGCTCAGTCCTAATGTCAGTATCTCTTTCTACATGTGTTTTCCCAGTGGCTGCTAACCTTCAGAAGATTGTAGAAGACCCGATTACCTATAAAGTATTGACCTTTAAGTTGGTGAGTATTCAGATGCGAAATGTCACAGAGAATCTTGCAGGATTCCAATGTTCCAGGAAAACCTGGGAATATCAGGCCTGGAAAAGTAATACATATAATTTATTTAGTTATGCTCAGACATTTAATTGGCTAGAAATGGTTCTTTGTAGGTGGAGTCTCTGTAGTATAATTGGAAAAGGCACTGAAAGTCCTTGACTTTGTCATGAAGAGAATGCAGCTTGTTTTTGTATGAAGCGGTTTATTTACTTTCTGCAAATTCATTGTGCATTGAGTATATAACAGCATGCGTCCCTCAGGTCACACACAGCCATTCATTTATTATTTGCTGAAATCACGCCTTTGACAGCGTAATGAATTTTCATTGCATAATTCCTTATTGATTACTCTGAGCACATGACAAATCTGAGAGAATATTAGGAGAGTGTTTAATGATGCCTTTTAATGCGCTAAAAAAAATGGCAGAACTGGGATATTCTGGCAGATACATGAATACCCAAATTAAAATGTCACTGTGTGTTCCTGTTAAACACATACAGAAGAAGAAGCGCATTAGACCCCGGCCCCAGCGGCAGGATCCTGTAGGAGTATCTGTTCATATTTCCCCAGGCCTTTTATGTTTCAGTCTCTGTGGAGGATTAGAGACAGATAGTGGTGATAGACGGCGCTTTAATCCACTTTTAAGTGGATCCCGTTATATTGGATACAATGCCGTTTGGCACAATTCACATGAATCTTCTGGTGGGATCGTATCCGAATAGATAGGTTTCATGTAATGTGAGGTCCACCATGGTGGTATTAAAGATATAGTTCATCCAAAGATAGAAATTTTGTCAATATTTACTTGCCCTTATGTCATTCCAAAAATTACTCTTTTTTTTTTTTCTATGGAACATTGAGCAAATATTTATTTCACAATATTTAAACAAATTGAATGTTATATATACTGTGTGTAAGAACAGAAAAACATCATAATAATGCTAAAACAGTATTATGAAGTTTTAGTATGTTAAAAAAAAAATTGAAATTGTAATAATACGAAATAAGTCTTAAAATAGGCCTTTTATGACAATAAATTCATGAAATTTCAAGAATAAAGTTATAACATTACAAGATTAAAAAACTATATTTTGTATTAAAGTAAAAAGAAATAGTAAAAAATAAAATTTTTAAAACTATATAACTTTATTCTTGTAAATGTATGACTCTTTCATATTACTCCATGATATGATTTACACTAGCAAAACAAATATAATGTATTTTTTAAGCAAAAATGTGTATTAAGTTGATTTGTTAGTGTTGTGACTGTTTAAATAAAAATATTTTTATATTTATTAGTTTTATAGTTTATATATATACATATTACACATATTACATATTACACCGATCAGGCATAACATTATGAGCACTGACAGGTGAAGTGAATAACACTGATTATCTCTTCATCACGGCACCTGTTAGTGGGTGGGATATATTAGGCAGCAAGTCAACATTTTGTCCTCAGAGTTGATGTGTTAGAAGCAGGAAAAATGGGCAAGCGTAAGGATTTGAGCGAGTTTGACAAGGGCCGAATTGTGATGGCTAGACGACTGGGTCAGAGCATCTCCAAAACTGCAGCTCTTGTGGGGTGTTCCCGGTCTGCAGTGGTCAGTATCTATCAAAAGTGCTCCAAGGAAGGAACAGAGGTGAACCGGCGACAGGGTCATGGGCGGCCAAGACTCATTGATGCACGTGGGGAGCGAAGGCTGGCCCGTGTGGTCCGATCCAACAGACGAGCTTCTGTAGCTCAAACTGCTCAAGAAGTTAATGCTGGTTCTGATAGAAAGGTGTCAGAATACACAGTTTGTTGCGTATGGAGCTGCATAGCCGCAGACCAGTCAGGGTGCCCATGCTGACCCCTGTCCACCGCCGAAAGAGCCAACAGTGGACACGTGAGCATCAGAACTGGACCACGGAGCAATTGAAGAAGGCGACCTGGTCTGATGAATCGTTTTCTTTTACATCACGTGGATGGCATTGTTGCAGACCATGTTCACCCTTTCATGGAAACGGTTTTTCCTGGTGGCTGTGGCCTCTTTCAGCAGGATAATGCGCCCTGCCAGAAAGCAGAAATGGTTCAGGAGCACAATAGCGAGTTTGAGGGATTGACTTGGCCTCTAAATTTCCCAGATCTCAATCCAATTGAGCATCTGTGGGATGCGCTGAACGAACAAGTCTGAACATCTTGGTGCCAGATACCACAGCACACCTTCAGGGGTCTAGTGGAGTCCATGACTTGATGGGTCAGGGCTGTTTTTGGCAGCAAAAGGGAAACCCAACACAATATTAGGCAGGTGGTCATTATGTTATATATGTATAATGTAATNTATATATATATATAATGAAATGATACAATGAAACAACTCAATAAATATTTTAAAAATACTTTATTATTTTAAAACTTGACATTATTTTATTTATTTTTTTTAGTTTATTTAGCATGATATTGACAACTCAAGTGACTGCCAGGCTCCACAAAGTGCAGAAATGTAAATTTTATTTGAATTTTGTAAGGTTCCATGTTTCAATTGAATTCAAGTGCAAACAAGATTTGTAAGATTTCTGTCGTTGTATGAAAAATTGCTGATGGTGAGTAAATAATGACAGAATTTAACCGCAGGAAATGCTAAGAGCAGGTCCCGGTGGACTGTACAATATGGCGGCGAAGGCTGTGTTTAATCACTCCTTTAGATGGAGTCGTGAGTTGGCGGTAAACAACATCTGCGCGTTAGCATGCAGCTCATTCTGCTGCGGCCTTTTGCAGAGCGCTATCTCTACAGCATCTGCCAGCTCTTACCCTTAACTTCACCCTCCGACCTGCAACAAACCTCCCAGAATGCATTTCTCAGTCGCACCTGGTGTGTTTAGAAAATCACATTAGGAAGTGTGGAGTTGTATTGTTTAATTTGAGCTTGAGCTTCCCAGGAGAGAACACATCATGATTAGAAAACAACTCCACATTAAAGCAGAGAAATCTGCACGTGTAACAGGATTGTAGACGGCGCAGCGTGTGTGGGGAATATCTCAGGCAGCCTGGTCCTCCGATCTCATTTACTAATGTCACCCCTGACTACACTGTGTGGAACTCAGACAATTATGCTGCTTGGATATTGAACCGTGAAGAAGAGTTATGTTTGTGGTTGCTGTGCGCACACATGCAGGCTCTGTGGCTTGTGCATGTACATGTTAGAGCTGCAGTAGAGAATGCTGAAAATACATTGATTTCAATGGGGATGCTGCAACACAAGGGTGTGCAAAAGTGACACGGCATCGTGCAAATAAAAGTTGCAATCTGGATTTAAGACAGTCACTGACTGTTTAATAATGAGTGAATCAAAAGTGAATGCATTTGCCCTGTATTAACCCTTTAATGAACAATCATTAACATCAGCCTACAAATAGTTAGCTCTGCATATTAAAAAAGCATATTAAATGCATGAACTGCATTTAAATTTTTTTTTATAATGTTCTTTGAAGGCCACTTATATCAAGATTTTTACATCAAAGTAAGTAATAGGCTATTTTCTATTCTTTTTTTACCCTCTCTTTTGATGGGCGTGTCGCATTCAAGACTTTAAAGTAAATGGCTACTTGTGTGATTGGGTAACAGTTTTAAACATTTTCAACATCCCCGCTACACGTGTGGAACTGTTTTGTAAACTTATGATGTTGAAAAATGGCAACTGGTGAAATTCAGCCATACATGTTTGAGCCAGAGTCTGATTCTAAGCAGCCGTTTACATGACAAAAAGATTTTGTGGAAAACATGGAAAACATTTTTTGGCGTTTGGGGGCCTGAAAACGCAAACTTTTGGAAACGGTTTTCAAAGTGCAAGTTTTTGAAAATGAGACCGTTGTCTTCTCTGTGTAAACTACAAAAACGTGAATTTGTGAAAACGGTGACCTCATGCACATGCATTCTTCAGTCACAAAGAAATGAAGGTTTTTGAGGAAAACATTCCAGGATTTTTCTCCATGTAGTGGACTTCACTGGGGTTCAATGGGTTGAAGGTCCAAATTTCAGTTTCAGTGCAGCTTTAAAGGACTCTTCATGATCCCAGACGAGGAATAAGGTTCTTATCTAGTGAAACGATCGGTCAATTTCTAAAAAAATACAAAAAATTATACTTTTTAACTACAAATGCTCATCTTGCACTGCTCTGCAATGCGCCAGGCATTACAAACTCATGTTGGAATGGTGACGCTTGATGTAGACGGAAGTACCGCGGTAGGGCGAAAAACTCCATCTGGTTTTCTCCTCCAACTTCAAAATCGTCTGACATCATTGTTTTAACTTTTTTTGTAAATAGCGTTTGACTTAGTCTTTGCACGTTCGCTTTGTAGACAATGGATTGGTACTTCCGCCTACATCACGCAGGACCTTTCCAACGTGATTACGTAATGTGTGGCGCATCACAGAGCAGTGCAAGATGAGCATTTGTGGTTAAAAAGTTTATAATTTTTATTTTTTTTAGAAAATGGCCGATTGTTTCTCTAGATAAGACTCTTATTCCCCAGCTGGGATCATGTAGAGCTCTTTGAAGCTGCACTGAAACTGACATTTGGACCTTCAACCCGTTGAACCCTGTTGAACTCCACTATATGGAGAAAAATCCTGGAATGTTTTCCTCAAAAACCTTCATTTCTTTTCTACTGAAGAAAGAAAGACATAAACATCTTGGATGACATGGGGGTGAGTAAATTATGGACCAGTAAGCGAACTAATCCTTTAAGTATTGGTTGTGGCAAATAAAGTTTAAGCACTTGGAGTTACTACAGTTATAGTTGACAGGATAACTTACGGTGTTTCGTGTAAACGTATGACCATCATTTGTTGCACTGTCGTTCTTATATTCATTGTTCATAATTTTCAGTAAAGTGAAAGTAAAGTGAGTACACATCAAACGATCTGTAACAAACAAAGCAATAGTGGCACATGGTAAAAACACTGTTACACTTGTGCGTTGCAACATTACTGTCGGCACTGCATCATCTTATATTATCAGTCTTGTTCAAAAACGAATCTGCAGTAAAATGAAGCGAACAAACAATGTCTCACTGACACGATCTGTAACTATTTTAAAAATAAAGTACATCCACGCTTTCTTAAAGGGTTAGTTCACCCAAAAATGAAAATTCAGTCATTAATTACTCACCCTCATGTCGTTCCACACCCGTGAGACTTTCGTTCATCTTCGGAACACAAATTAAGATAAAATCCAATGGCTCAGTGAGGCCTGCATTGACAGCAAGATAATTAACACTTTCAGTGCCCAGAAAGCTACTAAAGACATATTTAAAACGAGAATACTTTTTGTGCACAAAATAAAAACAAAATAACGACTTTATGACAATATCTAGTGATGGGCAATTTCAAAACACTGCTTTATGAAGCTTCGAAGCTTTACGAATCTTTGGTTTCAAATCAATGGTTCAGAGCGCGTATCAAACTGCCAAAGTCACGCCCCCCAGTGGTGAACAATTTAAATTTTGAAACACTTATGTCGTAATGAAGCCTCGTTTACTGAAATCACATGACTTTGATGCTCCGAACCACTGATTCGAAACAAAAGATTCGTTAAGCTTTGAAGCTTCATGAAGCAGTGTTTTGAAATCGCCCATTACTAGATATTGTTGAATAAAGTCGTTATTTCGTTTTTTTGGTGCACAAAAAGTATTCTCGTCACTTCATAACATTAAGGTTGAACCATTGTAGTCACATGAACTGTTTTAAATATGTCTTTAGTAGCTTTCTGGGCATTGAAAGTGTAAATTATCTTGCTGTCTATAGAGGCCTCACTGAGCCATCGGATTTCATCAAAAATATTTTAATTTGTGTTCTGAAGATGAATGAAGGTCTTACAGGTATGGAACGACATGAATGTGAGTAATTAATGACAGAATTTTCATTCTTGGGTGAACAAACCCTTTAATGTTAGGATCTCAAGGATGCCAACGCAAGGATGGCAATCCCAACTTGGCACTTCACTTCTTTAGCGTTAGGGCTAAAGAGGCAATGATGTCGAAGCAGGCGTCGATCTTCTTACAAAGGCGATCTTTCATCGCACTATGACGTCATACTGAGACAAAATCCAAAACAAGTTGTTTTAGGACCTTGGTTTCAATAAAAGCCTTTTTTGGGACTAATGATGAAGTATTGAGTTCTGAAACTTACAGGATATTATATTTATTTACCAATATAGTATAGGATATTTATAGTCCAATGACCCTTCATACGTCAAAAGATCAAGGAAAATTTATTTTCTCAATTCATGACCACTTTAAGCTTATAAATATTTCCACACATCACCTTTAATATATCAGCGTCAACATTATGTGTCCTATGTGTTTTTTCCGCGTGCGTAAGCGCTCAAACACATGCACACACACACACACACACACAGACCGATATGAGAAGCACTTCCTTCTTCACTGAGTAATTCATAATGCTACACCCAGGAGAAATGTTACGATGAGTTACGTCAGCGAGGAGTTTTATGGGCAGACCTTTCTTCGGGTCATAGTGCCTCTTATTTAGCAGGAGCGTGAACTCGGGCCATATTTCACCGCAGTGTTTTTTTAGAGAGAGCAGACGCTCACTAACACGCATAAATACACACACACACACCTCTCTGAGATCGGTCGTCTGACCCTGAGCGGCTGATAGTTTCTGTGTCTCCTCCAGAGAAAACGGACAGCAGAGAGCGAGTGATCGATTTCCTCCAGACACTCCGGCTGCGTGTTACCTGCGATAAGATGGTCTGCTCTCTGCCCAGCACCGCTCTGTGATTAGACACTTGTCAGAAGACCACAATTTCATTACTTTCCTCATTTGTTTTTTTTGGCCTTTCAACCCTTAACCTCCCTTTTGAAGCCTCTTAGATATCAGTTGTTGGAAATTAAGTCAAAAAGTATGCAAATAATAACCATTAGGCAGGGGAATGATCCAGATTCAATGCAATTTAAACTCTATTGACATAATTTGTTTCATAATGTTGATGACCAAGTATGGGTTGGTTATTTATTTATTTATTTAAGTAAGTAAGTAAATGTGGGCCAGTGCAAAAGCACCTGCTTGAATTATTTAAACCCATTTATTAGGAGCTGTAAGTTGTCTAAACAGTGCTTTCTGAGGTAAGACTACTTTTCTAAGTAGATGTGTTGCTGATGCAAGTCCTGTTGAGTTTGCACCATGTAAAAAGTATCTTTCTGGTATCCTTCCTCAGATTGTGCAAAAGTTTCCTAGTTTACTAGCATTACAGTTGATGGATACATTGCAAAACCTTGTGAGATGCCTTGCTGTCTTAAATGGAAAACTTAAATGGAACCTCATATATAACTGATTTGATAGAGTTAGCCATCAGCATGTTGATAATGAATGCTGTATTAGGTGTAAAACTGCATAGAACACAATTACATCAAATAATTTTTATTTTTATATCAGTACGTTTGATTATTATTAATTATAGTCAAATGTTATAAATGAATATTAACACATTTAAATAAATTATATTAATATAAATAAGTATTATAATGAATGATCCACTAGATCCATGGTTAACTAGTTAAAATAGACAGTAGAGAGAGCTAGTCTCATATCAGTATGTATATTTTTTTTATAGTCTGTAAGTACTATGTTATTACAGTTATGTTATTCTATCCAATAGTCAAATTATTTTCTTGTTGCACTCTACATTACTCTACATTATATTTATTATAGTATTATATATTTTTATTATTTTTACTTATAAAAATAGTATTTTTTTTAC
>RJVU01038255.1:2757940-2806131 GCA_003731715.1 Anabarilius grahami | reverse complement strand
ACACACACACACACTGCCCGGCCAAAAAAAAAAGTCGCTGTTTGGATTTTAATAGGCAAATACTTAAGAGTCTATGGATGGATCATTATTACAGTGATTATTATGTTTCTAGCATGTTATATGTTTGGGAACATAATAACATGCTACATTCGGCACATCCCAAAGATTGATTCTTCATGCTCCCTCCCAACAATTCTTTCACAATTTGAGCCTGATGAATCTTGACATTGTCATCCTGGAATATGGCCATGATACATCTTAATACATGGTTGTTTAAGAAATGAAAAACTACACACGGCATCTTTTAGGATTAAAAGAAACATATAACATGCTAGAAAAATAATAATCACTGTAATAATGATCCATCCATAGACTAAGTATTTGCCTATTAAAATCCAGCAACTTTTAGTGTGTATATATATATTAGTACTAAGAGTCAATTTATTTTCTGTGGTAATCTACATTATGCCAGAATATATATTTATCATATTATATACAATTTTTTTAACAAAGAGTCAAATTATTGTCTGCTGTAATCTACATCATGCAACATTATATTTATTACATTATTATTTTATTTTATATTATTAACTAAGAGTTAAATTATTGTCTGTGGAAATCCTAACATGATGAACTCAGAAAATTCCTTAAAATAATGCTTCAGAAATTACAAAGGTTGTGATTAGTTTCAGCTGCATTAACATGCATTCGTGTGTGTGTGTGTGTGTGTGTGTGTGTGTCTCCAGGCGTCTGGTTGTGACAGCACAGAGATCCCAGATGAGGTGAAGTTGATTGGCTTTGCCCAGTTGAGCGTCACCTGATAGCATCTCATTACCACAGCAGAGGGAGTTTCTGTCGGAAGAGACCGAACGCTGCAGGAGACGGCGGGAGGGGGTTCACTACCACACTGAAGACCTCTGCTGCAAACTCCCACCCCCCGATCCCATTCAGGTTTTCCTTCTCCTCCCGATTCACCTGCCCTCGCCCTCCAGAATGTTTGCACCTGTTCAATCAAACGCAGCTCTCTTATTCAAACACACACACACACGCACATCCTCTTTCCCAGAAGCTGTATTTGCCTTTCACCAAAACATTCCAGCACCCATTTCCTAAAATTCAAAGCAGGAGCCCATCATCTCAGGAGGCAATATCTAGTAAAACAAAAAAGAAATATATATATTTTTTTTTTCAATTATGATTAAGATTGTGTTACCTCTGCTTTCAACAAAGCTTTTACCGTATTATTATTATTATTATAATTAATGAAAAAAAGGCCTTTTATTTCACGTCCTCTTGTATGTATGTGGAAGAGTAGCTTCTCTGTAGACCACAAAACTGAAGTGGAGACGTCTCCCTCTGAATGTAAAAAGCACATTTTCATTCTGAATCTTATTTTAACGCATTTTAACTGTACTGTACATAGAGACCTTCTGATGTCCAATGAAAAATAAGGGAATATTTCATTTTTTCTTTCCAGAGGACTGAACCGAATGCTGCCATGTGCAAACGTACTGCTTTATTTTTTCAGGACAGTGTTGATGCTTCAAAGCTAGAGGTGCCTTGTTTTTTTTTTTAATCTGTGCCTAAGAGATGAGGTAAGAAGCTTGAAGCTGTTCTACTGACACTGAACGTGAAGGACGCTGATTCGTCGATTTAGTATTTTCACTTGTCAGTGGCTCGCATTCAAGTTAACAGCTGATGCACTTTGATTTCACCTTCGGCGCTTTGACCCGACGCAACTATCCAGATTTAACCTGTTAAAACAAGGCCATCGCTACCACTACGCACACCTAAATCCTGATGTATTGTATTTACAATAAGACCGTCGATGGTTATGCGCCATTTTACAGCACTAGAATGTTGTTTTTGAACCCAGAATGCATCTGTCTATCAGCAAACGTGAAGTATTTTGTAAAGGAAACCAAATGTCTACTACTGAATGACAGAAAAGCCATCTGTGTGTCCAAAACGAGTAGCTTGAATTAAATTATTTTGTTCTCAGCCCAAATGTAAATAATGTTAACTAAATACTTTATTATTATTATTATGAAGTTGATTTGTGTTTTCTATATACCATGCGTGTACCCTACCCTCCCTTACTATTCAGCCCATGTTCCCTTTCTGTAATCAGCAAAGAATATAAACTTTCTGCGAAGGTACAACAAATAAAAAAAGAATTGCTACTATTAAATCAGAGCATGGCTGTGTTTTGGAAAGAAAATAATCCTAACCGTATAATGTGATTATGATATTATCTTTTGCCTGCCTCTGTGTTTTTTTTATACTGTAATTGCTATAATTTACCACCGGCAAACCCCCAGAAAGAGATTTCATTACAGTGTTTTAGTATCTAATTGTCTCCTCATGAAATGGTAAAAACCATCAGATTTATGTGAGATGTGGAGCATTTATGTGAGTACTTCAAATAGTTAGGGCGGGGTCATTTATCAAAATTCTGAATTGATTGTGCTGGAGATGTAAAATTAAGCAAAATTGGTAATGATGTGATGATTTTAGTTCTTTAATCTGTTTTATATTGGTCCACATTATACATGAAAAGGACTAATTATTTGTCTTTATTTTGTAAAAAACAGTCAGAAATAACATTTAACTGGTAATATTATTATTATTTTATATGTATATATATATATATATATCATTTTTTAATAGTCAAATTATTGTTTGTGGTAAATTACATTGTTACATTGTATTTATTTTTTTTATTTTTTACTAAGTCAAATTAATGCATTTCACAATCTACACTATGCCACGTTATATTATTTATTTAAAGGTGCCCTAGAACGCTTTTTCACAAGATGTAATATAAGTCTAAGGTGTCTCCTGAATGTGTATGTGAAGTTTCAGCTCAAAATACCTCATAGATTTTTTTATTATTAAATTTTTTAACTGCCTATTTTGGGGCATAATTCTGTGCGTGTCCCCTTTAAATGCTCGTGCTCCCCGCCCCCAAGCTCGCGACTCTATAATACATTGCATAAACAAAGTTCACACAGCTAATATAACCCTCAAAATTGATTTTTTTACAAAGATTTCGTCATGCAGCATATCAGATCATGTAAGTATTTATTTGGATGTTTACATTTGATTCTGAATGAGTTTAAAGGTGCTCCGTGGCTAAAGCTAACATCACACACTGTTGGAGAGATTTATAAAGAATGAAGATGTTTATGAATTATACAGACTGCAAGTGTTTAAAAATGAAAATAGCGACGGCTCTTGTCTCCGTGAATACAGTAAGAAACGATGGTAACTTTAACCACATTTAACAGTACATTAGCAACATGCTAACGAAACATTTAGAAAGACAATTTACAAATATCACTAAAAATATCATGTTATCATGGATCATGTCAGTTATTATTGCTCCATCTGCCATTTTTCGCTGTTGTCCTTGCTTGCTTACCTGCATAAAGTCTGTTGATTTGGCTGTGCAGCTCCAGACGTTAATACTGGCTTGTCTAATGCCTTGAACATGAGCTGGTATATGCAAAAGTTGGGGGCGTACATATTAATGATCCCGACTGTTGCGTCACAGTCGGTGTTATGTTGAGATTCGCCTGTTCTTCAGAGGTCTTTTAAACAAATGAGATTTATATAAGGAGGAGGAAACAATGGTGTTTGAGACTCACTGTATGTCATTTCCATGTACTGAACTCTAATTAACTAAGCCGAGGTAAATTCAATTTTCAATTCTAGGGCACCTTTAAAAACATTCAGAAATATAATTTAACTGGATTTTAACTGCATCTTGAAATCAACTTTTTTGAGCTATTGCAGAGTATTGCAGCACTGGTTATGATTTAAAGGACATTAAAATGCATTTGTTTCATGCCTTATTTTTTACCACATACATGGAAAGAGCCAAAGCATTTAAAGCATTTTTTTCTTTTTCAAAAAATATTTTTTCCTTGAAAGGAAATGACAAATGCAATTTGACAAAATTCTTGAGTAAAACAATTGAGAAAATTGAATGAGATTTACTTGATATCCATCATGCTGTAGGAGTCCAAATGATGTATCTTGCTAGGTATACAACTTATCACAATTAATTACTCAGTTAAAAAATAAAAAATATATATATATACAGTTGCATGAAAAAGTATGTGAACCACTTGCAGAATTTGTGAAAATGTGAAAAAATTTAACAAAATAAGAGATCATACAAAATGCATGTTATTTTTTGTTTAGTACTGTCCTGAGTAAGATATTTTACATAAAAGATGTTTACATATAGTCCACAAGAAAAAAATAGCTGAATTTATTAAAATGACCCCGTTCAAAAGTTTGTGAACCCTTAATACAGTGTGGTTACCTGGATGATCTACGACTGTTTTTTTGATTTGTGATGGTTGTTCATGAGTCTCTTGTTTGTTCTGAGCAGTTAAACTGAACTCTGTTCTTCAGAAAATCCTCCATGTCCTGCTGATTCTTCAGTTTTCAAGGAATTTTTTATTTTTTTTGCGTATTTGAACCCTCTACAATTTGACTGTATGATTTTGAAATCCATCTTTTCACACCGAGGACAACTGAGGGACTCAAACACAACTATTTAGAAAGGTTCAAACATTCACTGATGCTCCAGAAGGAAACACGATGCATTGAGTTGGGGGGGTGAAAACTTTCGAACAGGATGAAGATGTCCCAATTTTTCTTATTTTGTTTAAATATCTTTTTTTTTTCATTTAGTACTGCCCTTCGGAAGCAACAGAAGATACTTGGAAGAAAAATTAAGTACAATTTACCTTTAAGTTTTCACCCCTCGGCTCTTAATGCATCGTGTTTCCTTCTGGAGCATCAGTGAATGTTTGAACCTTTTTTAATAGTGGAGTTCGAGTCCCTCAGTTGTCCTCAGTGTGATAAAATGGATCTCAAAATCATACAGTCACTGCTGTAAAGGGTTCAAATATGCAAAAAATCCTGAAGAATGTGCAGGACATGGAGGATTTTTCTGAAGATCAGAGTTCAGTTTAACTGCTCAGAACAAACAAGAGACTCATGAACAACCATCACAAAACAAAAAAACTGTTGTGGATCCTCCAGGTAACCACACTGTATTAAGAATCAGTGGTTCACAAACTTTTGAATGGGGTTATTTTAATAAATTCAGCTATTTTTTTCTCTTGTGGACTATATATAAACATCTTTTATGTAAAGTATCTTACTCAGGACAGATGTATACAAACACACACCTAACTGTATACACAAGCACACACACAATGAAATGATTATCAGTTATGTCATATACCTCAAAGGTCAGTAGCTCCATTTTAAAGTATGGGACACCAAAGTGTGCCACTATTCAAGGTAAGAGCCATTTTGAACACGATATTCACTCAAGGATGCTGATTGCTTTTAATTCCACCCTGACAACAGCCTTCCTGGAAGACACCCCATAATAGACATCCATTCCTGATTGAAAATCGGTTGCTTTAAAGCACTTGCTCCATTATGCCACATACAACAACGCCAAAGACTTTATTTGTCACGGGTGCTGACAGAGTTTGGCAAGATCACCGTTTGGCACATCACGAGCTGCCTGACCAGTCTGCCAAGTGGCACGATTGTGGGCATTTGGCAGGATGAGTGACTGGCAAAATCCTCCAAGGATGGAGAAGGTGGGTTGGACACTTTGCTGGAACTCCACAGCACATTTATACTGTCGAACACGTTCATCTAAAGGCAAGACGTCAAAATCAAAAGTTGCACAAATTTGACAATTGTTATCATGCTCATCAAATGTTAGATGACACTTCCTTTCCAAGCAAGCAAAAGTTTTACAAATTGGGCTGCAAATAATACCCCAATTTTAAAACTTTTTATTTTAAAATGCAATTTATTCCTGTGATCAAAGTTGGATTTTCAGCATCATTACTCCAGTCTTCAGTCACATGATCCTTCAGAAATCATTCTAATATGCTGATTTGCTGCTCAAGAAACATTTCTTATGGTCAATGTTGAAAACATTTTGCTGCTCAACATTTGTGGAAACCGTGATACATTTTTTCCTTAGGATTCTTTGATGAACAGAAAGTTCAAAATAACAGTATTTACTTGGAATAGAAATCTTTTGTAACACCCTAAATGTCTTTACTGTCACTTTTGATAATTTTAACGTGTCCTTGCTGAATATACTATATACAAAACATACTTAAAATCAATACTTCAAAAAAATGCACATTGTTATATATATTTTTTATGTAAAAAATACACAGTATAATACATTAGTACCCAAATATGTTCATTATTGTTTTCACAGTTAAATGCCACATCCCCTCAATAACTCCAGACAACTTAAAAATGAAACAAAAAAATAAAACATGTGAATCACATTTTGGCCTCAATTAAATCAAATACTAGGGGAAAAAAAAAAAAATCCACTTTCAAGTTTTCCACTTTTTTCATGTTTCTCAACCAAAGTGCTTCATTATACGCCACAATAACACTGCGTTCCTTAAGCAACGTTTCTACAGGGTTGACCATGTACAGTAGATACTCACTAGATGACACTTGATACCAAGCGTTAATGACTTTAGATATATAGATTTACAGTATAACTACAAACATGAGTCAGCAATGGTGTTCTTCAACTTCTAGGAGTAAGAAAATAATTTGTATACTTATAAATAATGAACTATACATCGCCGTTATCTTTTCCAAGAAAATACTTTTTTGAACATGTAAACAAACAGTATGCAGGCGCTTTCACATACAGTAAATGAAGCAATGTTGCATGGAACTTTCGTTTGTACAACCAGAGTTATGTGCAAAGAAAAGCGAGCGATAAAGGACATTCATCCGACACGTTTGATGTGCATCCGAGCTAGTGTTGTCAAAAGTCCCGACTTCGGTACCAAGTTGGTAGTGAAATTTTAAAAAAATGTGATGATACCAGCATTTCCCCCTAGCATTTTGAGCAGATAAACACCTCTGATTGGCCATTGTGTTCACGCGCTTAACAGATATGTCTCTGATTGGCTACAATGATCAATGCTTCAAAAACATGTAAACAGACACCTGCTTTCAAATGCTCCAGTGTGTATCTGTGTTTGCGCTCGGTGAAGAGCGACAAAGATGTCCGTTTACAACATGTTTTTGAAGCATTGATCATTGTAGACAATCGCAGACATATCTGTTGAGCACGTGAACACAATGGCCAATCAGAGGCGTTTAAGAATCCGCTCAAAATGCTAGAGGACAATGCTGATATCGTCACATTTTTAAAACTGAAGTCGGTACTTTTGACAACACTAATCCAAACCAAAGGAAACTGCAGCATGTTGAACCTTTACAGACTGGCCCAGTTATAATATTAACATGAAAAGCACATTTCCCCAACCGATTCTCATCCCACTGCTGAACAACACGGGTTGTTGAAATGCCCCAGAAGGATGTTAGTGTTTCTAAGAAAGAACTACAATATGTGCTTGGCACGTCTCAAGGCTCCAAGTCAGATCTTTTGCATCATGGACATTAAGAAGGGCACAAATACACATGTCCTCAGGCATCTTTGCCTAACACTTGAGATGCTTCTTGCTGGTCATGTCGTTCCAGATACGATGCATCTCCTCAGGGGAGATCTGATGTACGGTGATGACTCGGCGGTACCTGCAGAGACTGTAGGCCATTTTCCAGTGATTAAAGCCACTGTTCTGATACGGGTGAATGCCCAGCTTCCTCAAACACACCCCGACGTAAACGTCCTCCAGATGCAAGAGTCTGGTGTGCAGGGAAGTCTTGTAGATGAGCTCCGCAACATCCGCCGAGAACACGTACCCCGTGCCCGAGCAAAACGGCGGGTACTTGCTCTCAGGATAAAGGTCTCTAGGCATGTACCATTTGCTGCGCATGTCCCGTATGGGTCCACCATTGATGACGTACCCGGTGAAGTACCTCCGTCGAGGTTTGGTAGCCGGCTTCAAGAGTTTATACACCAAGTTGTCCATGTTCACAAAGATATCGCTGTCCGTTTTCATCACGTACTTGGCTTGGTTGCAGAATGTCGCCACCCAGCGCATTCCCATCAGCGTTTTGAGAGTGAGGTTGTGGTACGAGTCGATGAAGTCTTCGACTACGATGTCGTGAAAGATCTCGCTTTCTTGCTCCACCATTTGGTTGAGCACCGCATCTGTGCTGCGTCCTAGAAGAAACAGCGTTATGATACGAAGGTCGCTGAACGTGCTTTCGTCGCCCCACGTCTCCCGAATGGCCTGGCGGGCGTCGAACTCTTTGTGCGTGGTTGTGATGAGGATGACGAGGAAGGGCACGTTGGTTTCGCATTTCTTGGGCTCATTGATGATGAAATCGAAGGAGTGTGGGTTCAGCGGACGTGTCCTGATGTTGCTGAAAGTGGTGGTGGCGTTGTTCTTGAGCGCTTTCGCCGTTTTACGAGCCGGCACAGACAGTTGGCTCACGTAGGATGACGTGGGTCTGGATATACTTAGATACCACAGAGCGCTGGCCCAACAAACAACCGTCAACACGTAGAGGCATGACACTTTTGAAGGCATTATGATGCATTTACGTGCACTTGGAGCTGTAGATCTCGAACGGCCTCGCAGCCATTAGTGATGGTTCCTCAGGCAGAAATGCAGAACGCAGCGGCATTTGTATGCAGCTTGACAACAACTGTCAGAGCTGTCTCTTCTTCGTATGAAAATGGTGGGATTTTGTTGCAGGGTTTTGAATGCTTCCTGACGCTCTTCCGCATGTTCCACTGAAATCTGAAAAACAAAACAGCAACAGTTATTTTCAACTAGTGGCCGACTGAACAAGTGGGTTCTCCAACTGAAGCCAATACCGATGGATTCCACATAAATATGCTGATATGAACCCTTATTTTAGATGATATTTATTCAAATTAAAATCGAAAAGAGAAATGCTGTATCTACTGAAAAGACTGTTGGTAAATTATAGAAGTGACACAGTTTAGGTGGTCTTGACTACAACACTACCCCATTGAGACCAGGATCAGAGTGTGTTGAGACCAAGACAAGACCAGACCTCCTGAAATTCATCTAAAAGATCCATATCTACTGTCTGAGAAATGTCTTATTACTGTAATTGTATTTATTGACTAATATAAGACATTATAGAGCTGTTACCAATCAAATCTTTGTGATCAAATCACATCTTTGTGTTGCAGAGATGGCACAGAAGTTGCATCTGAATTGGTACAATTACACCTGCATAATTAATGTTGAGATTAATGTTTTAAAAATAACATTTTGAATATAGAAATATGATGGAAAAATAAAATGATAGGTCTACTTTTAAATATGGAACTGAAATCAAAAAACTTAATGAGTCATGGAATCTTTTATTCAACCGATTTGTTCATTTAGTAACGAAACATGTTGCCGAAATAGTAAAAAAAATTAAGTGACTTAATATTAACTTCTTGTTTATTGAACATTTGTATAAAATCAGTATCACATTTGCAATCGTGCTCATATTTGTGAAAACAGCTCTCTTGCTTAATCCTATGTAATATAAAAACAAGATCTCATACAAGTAAATTTTTTGCAGTCATATCTTGAATTTTGTGAATAAATATCCTGATGCTTCCAAGCTTTATAACGGCAGTGAACAGGACCAATGAGTATGAGTAGAAGAAAATGCTTCCATTCACATCCATCCATCATAAACGTACTCCACATGGCTCCGGGGGGTTCTGAAGCGAAGCGATGTGTTCGTGTAAGAAAAGTATTCATATTTAACAAGTTATATAGTAAAATATCTTGCTTCCACCAAACCGCCTTCAGTATTCAACATAGAAAGAAAGTGTAAACTGGCGTCGGGTCAGTTAAGCTTTTTTCGTAAGTTGAATACGGAAGGCGGTCTGGCGGAAGCTAGATATTTTACTTTATATCTTGTTAAATATGGATATTTTTCTTACACATGATGCATCGCTTCGCTTCAGAAGTACTTTATTAACCCTCCAGAGTCGTGCGAAATAAGTTTTGCTTTGGATTGAAGCACTTTTTTCAGCTCATACGCGTTGGTCCCGTTCACTGCCATTATAAAGCTTAGATGTGTCAGGATATTTATTAATATAACTCTGATTGTGTTCAATACATATTCATATACATCTAGGATGGCTTGAGGGTGAGTAAAGCTTGGGGTAATTTTCGTTTTAAAGTGAACTAATCCTTTAAGTGAGTTGGCAGTTATACTCTGTCTTATAACTTTTAACCATGTTAGACAGGCGTTTAGTCATTTCAGCCTAAGAACATTTCTTATATTGTCAACAAACAGCCAATTGGACTTTTCCATTGGCTTTTGGATTATGGCAAAAAATAAATTCTGTATATAAGTTCTTGCACGTTTTGTGCATTATCTAATTAAATATGCACTATTTAGCATTTTAAATATGCACTATTTCGCATTTCAATAACAGTAATCTGAACACTGGATGAAGCCAGGATCCCAGTTCTATTTTTCATTTTGTTGACATATTAAAGGTTTTTACAGAGAAGATTTTGGACCTCTCTTTTTATCACACCATAAATCAGAAAATACTCACAAATTCACCAATGTTCCATGTATCAGGAGATTGATATATAAACAAATAAACTAAAAAACCTTCAGAATATAGACCGGAATAAAATTGTGAAGTTTGGTGTAAGTGCTACTGAAGTGGAGATTTCTGGCGAAAACAGCCTTTAAAAGTATGTATTGTAATTGAAATCAGATGCAAATAGATAAAGTAATAACACTTAAATGTTTTGGATGTTTTCTTTCCTCTAGTCTGAAAGAAGTCTCAAACTAACCCAAAATCTCAACATTGACCAGTGCATGAAAAAAACTATGGTTTTGCTGTAGTGTTTTGCCTTTTAAAATCTACAAGTTGGAACATTTCAGATAGTTTTCAAGAGTGTGAATAAAATATGACTTGGAATGCATGATTCATTTGGATTATTTATACTTTTGTATTTTTTAAATGCTTGACAGTAGTGTAGATTCTGTCATTATTTACACCTTAATACGGGTTTGGAATGACCTGAGGGTGAGTAAATAAAGATAGAATGTTTACTTTTGGGTGAACTATCCCTTTAAGAGGAGAAGAAAGAATTCAACCAAACATGAGTAAGTTTGTGTAAGTACAGAACATCCCTCCTGCTGGGACACAGCAGCAAACTGTCAGCACATTGGCTTATTACCCCCACCTAATGAAATATTTGAACAGACAGTTAACCAAATATTATGATTTTTATCTACTGACATCGCAGGAGATTGTTAATGTTAGAAAGTATTAAAGAATATGAGGTGGAGAATGTGCACGTGTTTCAAAGCAGCAGTCGTCTGTTGTGCTGCCGGTATGGAAATGAGAGCGCTGTGTGATGCCTGCTCTGAAGTTTTCACCCGTTTAGACTTTTGATAAGAGAGCCGCGTCTGCATATAGCGGCTTTCTAGCTGAATCGTCTTCTCAGTGGGGAAGATAACCAATCAGCACATTTATGGAAGTGAGAAAAATATCACTGGGATGCTTTACAAAGAAATTATTTATTGTAATATAATCCAAACAAAATTGAACTGGCTAAATTATTCCCTTCTTTATGTGTAGCTAATTTGCTTTTTGTCATCTACTGAAACTGTGACCTGGTAAATAAATATGTGCAAAGCACAGGCAAGCTGGCTAAAAATAAATATAGTGCAAAATTATATTTTATGATGAAATCATAAACAAAATTTTGGGAAAGAATACTATTGTAATTATTATTCATATTATCCATCAACAAGCTTTTACTCACCATTTATCATTATATTTAGCTGGAGGATGCCTCATCTAGAAAAAGACATGAAAAACATATTAGCATTTGATAATAAATAATAATTTTAAAAATCATTTGAATTTTTAAGTAATACATTTAAAAAAAAAGTAAAAACTAAATATTTAACAAAAAAAAAAAATGTAAAAAGTATTTAACTTTTTTTAAAGTTCCCAGACATTTTTGATCATTTTCACAAGTTTCATGACCCCAGAATATTTTGTTGTATGAATATCCGAACATGCAATATATCAAAAGTAACAAAAACAAACAAAAAACGTTTTATTCTAGTAAACGTCATGCATTCTTTTCTTTTTTTTAATCAATATTTTTTTTTTTTCTTTTTTTTTTTGAGAAAATTGTATTTTTGGATCAGATTCAGAACGATGATCAAAACATATATGGAGTCCATCAACACCCCTGAAGCTTCACAGTCCTGTACCTCTTCCTAGGTCGACATTTCATTCAGTAACGTTAGGCAGTTTTGATTTATATGCTTTAATGTTGATAATGGCCTTATTTTACATACGCATCTGCTTACATGTTATCACTTGTTTCTGCTTACATGTTATCACTTGTTTCTGCTTCTTCTTCGTCATTGTTTTTGATCAGGAGATTCTGTACTCTTTCAGAAGATGCGTATCAGCGCCCCCTACCGTTTAACAGTGATACTATCAAAGGGACTTTGATACTATCATGTATGGAATCCAGCCGGTTTCCGCCACAGTTGAGTAAAAAATAATTATTTAAGTCATATTAATGAGAAACTTTCTCATTATTATGACTTAAGGCCCCGATATACTTCAAACAAAGTTCTTTTTCGTTCTTCGTTTAGGGGTAAAACGAAGTTCGAAATACGTGACCAGCGATATACTGTAAACGAACATCTGACGCCGCCCACACTGCTGAGAGCGACGGTTAGATGAATATGTAAATATGTGCTGCGCGATTTCCTCTCAGTAACAAAATAAACAACAAAAATGAGAAAACAGCAAGCTTTTTTATAGAAAGCATAAGAAAAGAGTCTTATCATAACATGGGTTTGTTAGCACGAGCTCTGCAAATTAGCACTCCAGTCACGTCACGTCTTCATATAGCACTTTATTCAATAGATTGCTTAAAATCAAGCAGCTTTGCAGTATCAAACATGAAAAACAGTGTCAGTGCCTCATTTTATCAGAAGCACAACTTCATTTTGTACTACAAAGCGGCTAACTAGTGTGTTCATGTTTTCACCCGCGGAGATCTTACCTCAACGAACTCAACAGATCAAATGAATCAGAGACAAGTTCCATGCGAATGAAGGCGGAGCCTCAGCGCACACCTCCTATTACGTTATCGTCACGGACCAATGGTAGTATGAAGGTGTTTTGCAGCTGGAGCGAACTTTTCCTGAAAGTTCGCTTTAGCAAGCCGTTTCGAACTTCCAAAAAGAACACAAAACGAACTTCGTTTTGGCCTGATTTTGTTCGAAATGACGTCACATCAGTTCGTTCTTCGATTTCATTTGAAGTATATCGGGGTCTTTAACATCTTACTATATTGAGAAAGATTCTAATAATAATGACTTATTATGTCATAATAATGAAAAACTTAAGGCCCGTTCTATCACACCAAGAACGATAACTATAACTATATTTTTGTTTATTCTAAACTCACACGCTGCGGTTTCAAAGTGTGTACAACATGTTTTTGCTAGCTTTTTACAGCTGTTCTTGTTGCATTTACACGCAGATGTCCTCAGCATGCTATGTTTTGAGTGAATAGCTAGTGTAATCGATCTAATCTAACAGTGAATTTAGCTGACGAAGTCAATATAGTGGAATTAAAACAACTAGTCTTTTTCTCTACAAAGGAAGCTACAATGTTGTCGAAACTAGTGCTGGATACTTGAGGTCAATTTTATTTTACACTGTTTGCTAGCCTGGCATAATGATCTCATCGTTAATACTTCCACCATTTATTCCGAGGGTACAACCGACTGTTTTCCATATGTCCATTTTCTTTAAAGTATCCTTGAAAGTGGGGTTTGACTTGTCAAACAGTGATGGATTTTATTGGACCTCGGCGATTAACTTCTCCTCAATGTCGTCTGCCATTTTAAATGTGTGAACCCTTAAATTAGAATGGATTCTGATTGGTTGTCAGTGTTTTATCGTTCAACAGTTGGAAAAAAAATCGTTCTGAAAGTGATCCCAACGTTATCGTTATAGCTGTGGTGTGGCTATTCTTTCATATTTAGAACGATTTTTAGAAATATATATATATATATACATACATATACATGATGGAATTTTACAATTGAAAATCTGACCTTAAAACGGCATTTTATAGGCTTTTCAGCTAAATTTAAACAATAAAACAATTACAATGCACAAAACAATTAATTAAAAACTACATACATTTTTTTTATAAAATTCCAACATTTGTAAATGTAAAACTTGTCACGTATAACAATATAATAAACATATACAGGACAACTTGCTCAACTTGACAAAGTCCTTGCAACAACTTCTATGTGACAACTAGCCCCACTCCCCCTAAAACACATTGGAGCATCACTCCTGTTCACAAATCCAGTTTCTCTGATTCTATCAGCCGTGTCGGTCCTGATCTGCCTTCCCCCGTTTTGTTACATTGGACACGTCTCAAATGCTGTCTTTCTCAATCAGTTCAGCAATGCTTTGTTTTAGTTAACATGCCTAAACTGAGCTCTGAAGCTCTATGATGAGAAAGCAGAATGACAGCTCATGAAGGAGACTGAATAGAGAAGTTACATATGGCAGCCATCACAGAGCCGGTCCGCTTTAAACAGAGCTGGCAGTGATGAAGCATGTGAGCCGCGACTGTACGGCTGGAGCTGCCACTATTAAGAGCTCCTCAGAGGGATCTGGAAACGCAGATTCTGATGTTTCAACATCTGATAAATGTGGGTAACACACGAAGTGAGCAAGTATTGATTTTTGGGAATACTACAAGTCTGAAGGGATATATATATATACAGTCAAACTAAAAATTATTCAGACACTAGATATATATATTTTTTACTAGTGTGTGCAGGACACTAGTTCATTTATGTAAGTGAAAAATAATAAAGTAAACTGACATATTATACACAAAAATTCTTCATAAATTGGACTACCAGTAAAACTGATAAAAATTTGGAACCAAAAATTATTCAGACACTTTGACCTTACCATGTTTTGCTGGTGTTATCTGACATAATTAAGATAAAAAAATTTCTGACACAGTTTACCTCTGAGATCTTGTCATATTTTATCACCATTTTTTTAAACTGTAGTGAATAAACTCTAATAATGAATAAAATGTTTAAGGTATCTGAATAAATTTTGGTTTGACTGTATATTTGAAATAATTCATCATCATTTTCCTAGGTTATCAGTAGTATTTATAAGTGTATAAACATTACTATCATTTAGAGCTGCACAATTCCGGATAAAATGATCATGATAAAAAAATAAATCAAGATTTTTTGGTTACAAATAGAGATCACAATTTTCACACAATTCAGAATATAAAACAACAACAACAAAAAAATTGTATTAGAGGTTCTGACAAAATATTAATTGCTGGACTGGAATTATATATATTTTTTAATTGTTTTGAATGAATTCAATGACTCATTAATAAATGCTTGTTTCATTACTGGATGAATCAGTGTTTTTGAACTAATCTTTTGAATGAATGGTTCAATGACAATATATTTTTCAGCAGTCACTTGTCGCCAACTAGTGGCGTAAGATGTACATTGATTTAACGGTTATTTGAAGCGCCAAGTTAGTTTCAAATGGTGGTTTGATCACTAGTTTCAGTTTAGTTTCAAATTTATTTATCATATGTACAATGTCAGTGACATTTTGCACATTGAAATGCTTAGGTTGAGGCTCAGGCAATCTACATTAGAGCAATACAGTATAAGTGCAATATAATACAGACAAATACAATTGAGAGAGAGAGAGAGAGAAAAAAAACTTAAATTAAATAATCTGTGAATTTAAATGTATGCAAAACCAATATATATTTGTATGTTTGTTCTGTATTTTTAAATTGCATATGTTCTTTGTGAAAGTCAATAATAGTCATCATGAGGTCACTATGTTGTATATATAAATGTAAGGAGTGTAGAGCACATTACAAAGTATTAAGAGTTCTGATAGCCTGCAGGTAGAAGCTGTTCTTCAATCTGTTGGTTCTAGCTCCTATACCGCCTGCCTGATGGCAATTTGTTGAACAGGTTGTGTGCAGGGTGACTGGGGTCAGCAATGATTTTGCAAGCCTTCCTCAGACACCGCGTATGAAAGATGTCCTGTAAGGTGCAGGGACCAGGAAAGGTCCTCAGAGAGGTGCACACCAAGGAACTTGATGCTCCTGACAATTTCCACAGCATTTCCATCAATGTATAAGGGGGCGTGGCTGTCCTCCTGCATCCTTCTAAAGTCCACGATCATTTCTTTAGTTTTGCTGATGTTGAGGCAGAGGTTGCTATCATTGCACCACTTTGATAGTGTTTTTACATCATCTCTGTAGGTAAGGGGCTGAGAACGCAACCCTGTGGAGCACCTGTGCTCAGAGTCAGCGTTGAAGATAGACAGTTACCAATTCTCACCACTTGAGGTCTGCTCGTCAGAAAGTCCAAAATCCAATTGCATAATTGTGTGTTTAGTCCTAAATCCTAAAGTTTTACAATACGTTTGGCTGGGATGATTGTATTAAAAGCAGAGCTATAGTCAATGAATAACATTCTCACGTAGGTGTTTTTCTTATCCAGGTGTGCGAGAGCACTGTGCAACGCAAGACTGATGGCATCATCTGTCGATCTATCGTAGACATCAGTGTTTATATCCTAATTTTAAACTTTTATCTCAATACTTCTGTGATAATTTTAATATTTTTAACAGAGAAATAACTGCTGTGTGGTTCAAAACTGCTCTCTCTGGCTCAGCTCGGCAACACTAACAAAGATTTGAATGTTCTGGTATGATTTTGTCAAAGGTTTAATAGAGACGGGCTAATCATTGTCATTAATAAAATAAGATCGCGTAGGTGTGTGAATCGAGATTGTGATCTTTTTACGATTAATCGTGCACTTCTACTATCATTATTACTTAGAAAATTGAACAAAACCATAACACTATTAAACTTTATAACAGTATTAAACTTTGCAGTGTAACTAACACTATTTTGTGCTCCAGACATGAATAATCGCTCAAATCACTTTCTAAGGTACTGGATTTTCGAGCCTGATCACACGAAAATGCGTATCAATAGTACGAGTGTGTAATCTCGTAGAATATATACGCCAAAATGAGTTTTGGCGTGCTTATGGTACGCAGTTTTCCGCATGCATATGAGATGCACTTTATGCCGTATTATATGTACGAAACCCCCACCCCCCCACCCCCATCCTAACCAAGAGCGTGTCATATACACGCCATAAAGTGCGTATCATATGCACGCGAAAATCTGCGTACCGTAAGCACGGCAAAACTCATTTTGGCGTATATATTCTACGAGATTACACACTCGTACTAATAATACGCATTTTCATGTGATCGTGTTGGGATTTTCACCTGTCAGTCGATAAAAAAGTGAGAAAATCTCACAGACTTACATTTAGAGAGGTATGTGAGCCATTTCTAGAGACCAAAATAACAGAAAAACATAGCAACACCCTGGCAACCACTCACTGTAGTGTTTCGCACGTGCAAGAAGCACTCGCATTTCCTTCATGACGTAAAAATGTAGTCAAACATAATTACATTATATAAATCTCAAAAGATCATTAGTTAATGTACATTCAGAGAGCTGCCATGAAACTTTGATTGATATATTTTCATTCCTAATCATATTTAAATGTACTTGAGCTAATGATCTGTTAAGTATTATTATGATGTTTGTTAATGACTTCTTAATGAAAGGCAGATTTTTTAAGAAGCATTTGCTTGTTTAGAGCTATTCTTTGAAAAACGGCAGGGAAATGATCTCTTCAATCCATAAATAATCAAAGAATTTTTGTTTATAAAATAAGTCTTTTATGCTCACCAAGTCTGTATTTATTTGATAAAAAAAAAAATAGAATTTATTACAATTTAAAATGTTTTATATTCTAATATATTTTAAAATGTAATTTATTCCTGTGATGCAAAGCTGAACATTCAGCATCATTACTCCAGTCTTCACATGATCCTTCAGAAATCATTCTAATATGCTGATTTGCTGCTTAAGAAACATTTATTATTATGATCAATGTTGAAAACGGTTGTGCTGCTGTAACCCCTCCTGCTCGAACTGCCCACTTTAAGCAGGACTCGAACCCGGGTACGCCGGCATGGGAGTCGGGCACTCAAAACGAGGAGCTAAATAAGTATTTTTTTATCAAAAAAAAAAATAAAAATCTTACTGAGCCACAACACGCACACACAGACGGAGCAAAAAAAGGTAAAAACTACAGTCGCATTGCTCTCCTTATGGCTTTTATGCTGATATGAACGCCGCCATTAAGCTTCACAGTATTTAGCCAGGATTGGTGACCATCTGCTGTGCAGAAATGAAAGAAACATTCCCTCACCACTAAACTCATATTAAATCGAGACCAGGTGGAAGTAAATGTCAATCTATGAAATGACTTTAAAATCACTCTGAAATCTCTATCTTCAAAGGTACGGCATGAAAACCATTTTATATGAAGAACAGGATGGTATTACTTTGGTGTGTATGTATACACACACACACACACTATCTATATTGAAAGTGTAGTGATAAAACTAGTCTTATCCTGTGTTCATATCCACATTCTAGTGCAGCCAACTCCAACATATTAACCTTAAATGAAAGTTTCGGGTTTGTCCCAAGATAACATCATTCTCCAGACAGCCTACAAGATGAGCTGCCGGCACCAAATACACACACACACACACAAACACACACACACTGAACTGAATGAGATTATTTCACAATCACAGCATGTTCATCAGGAAAACAAGGAGAAAATTCTGTCTGTAAAAGCAGATAAAGACCTCAAAAGGGCAAATGCCCCTGTTAAAACAAGAAACGGCAACAGATCTCGACTCGACTCAGATAAGCTGTGTGTAGATTCAATTTATTACTCGGTTTTAGCCGGAGACACATTCAAAGCTAACTCTTGGACCAAATGCATTTTATGCTATTGATTTGCCGTGAGGGGTTTTAAAGCGCCTTTGATTGACTTAATAAGAAATTGTGGCAGGTGTAAATTGCTGTAAATAAATCCAGGAGAGGAACGGTACATACACGCTGCAAGATTAAAGTCAACATTGATTCACAATTGACCCCATTTACTATCTTTATGCACATTCCTGCTTTTATTGAAAAATTCATCAGTGATGTCATTCTAAAGGGAACAATGTTTGTAGTAATTTGCTTTGCATGTGCAATGACTTTCCATTTTGAATGTTTTCTGAATGTTTTCAATCCAATCAATCCCAAAAGGATTTTAACAAAAAGACATTTTGTCTCACTGAATATCCTGTTTCATGCAGAATTCATCACACTATTGAAAGAAGCAATTTTAACAACTTTTATCTAAGTGAAATGTTTATCATCAGAGGTTTTATTTGTTTTCTAAAATTACACATGAAACAAAACAAGTGGTGCTCACTGCAGAGCAAAATTATGTCTATCTCCACTTTTCTGGACATCATGGTTTGAGCTTGATCTCTGTGGATCTAATGGGTGGAGTTATGGGTAGGATTAGGGTGTGGTTGGACCTTTTATCTCCACCCATTACGCCCAAATTACATCCAGAGAGAAGGAGCTGAGGAGTGACCAGCCACTCAAACAAAACACATTCAAGTATAACACATAAAATATATATATATGGTACATGTATTTGTCCCGAACCATCACGGTATGCACGTCACAGTTCGGTGCATACAGTCAGATGACGAATACAGTCAGTCACAGGCAATCCCCACTCCAGTTCAGAAGGAGGCACGCATGGTAATGCAATGCTGTTTGCTAACCGCCACAACAGGACAAAAAAAAACCGCACTAGAAGAAGAACAGACGATCTATGCATAGATATGTTTACGTGTAATATCTCAACCATTTTCAACCGCGGAACGACATCAATAAAACAACTTGAGAATAATATCTCACGTAGCATTACATTCACCTCAGGCAAGTCATTTAGTGTCCACAGCATGTTAGTTCACTAGAGAAATGAACTCTATAGATGAGCATTTCACTAAATATACTGAACAAAATTATAAGCGCAACACTTTTGTGTTTGCCCCCATTTTTCATGAGCAGAACTGAAAGATCTAAGACTTTTTATATGTACACAAAAGGCCTATTTCTCTCAATTATTGTTCACAAATCTGTCTAAATCTGTGTTAGTGAGCACTTCTCCTTTGCCGAGATAATCCATCAACCTCACAGTTGTGGCATATCAAGATGCTGATTAGACAGCATGATTATTGCACAGGTGTGCCTTAGGCTGACCACAATAAAAGGCCAGTCTAAAATGTGCAGTTTTACTGTATTGGGGGGGTCCAGGTGGGTCCGAAAACCAGTCAGTATCTGGTGTGACCACCATTTGCCTCACGCAGTACAACACATCTCCTTCGCATAGAGTTGATCAGGTTGTTGATTGTGGCCTGTGGAATGTTGGTCCTCTCCTCTTCAATGGCTGTGTGAAGTTGCTGGATAGCATCCCAAACATGCTCAATGGGTGACATTTCCGGTGAGTATGCTGGCCATGCAAGAACTGGGATGTTTTCAGCTTCCAGGAATTGTGTACAGATTCTTGTAACATGGGGCCGTGCATTATCATGCTGCAACAAGAGGTGACGGTTGTGGATAAATGGCACAACAATGGGCCTCAGGATCTCGTCACGGTATCTCTGTGCATTCAAAATGCCATCAATAAAATGCACCTGTGTTCGTTGTCCATAACATACGCCTGCCCATACCATAACCCCACCGCCACCATGGGCCACTCGATCCACAACGTTTACATCAGCAAACCACTCACCCACACGATGCCATACACGCTGACTGCCATCTGCCCTGTACAGTGAAAACCGGGATTCATCCGTGAAGAGAACACCTCCCCAAAGTGCCAGATGCCATCGAATGTGAGCATTTGCCAACTCAAGTCAGTCACGATGCACGGACTGCAGTTAGGTCGAGACCCAGATGAGGACGACGAGCATGCAGATGAGCTTCCCTGAGACGGTTTCTGACAGTTTGTGCAGAAATTCTTTGGATATGCAAACCGACTGTTGCAGCAGCTGTCCGGGTGGCTGGTCTCAGATGATCTTAGAGGTGAAGATGCTGGATGTGGAGGTCCTGGGCTGGTGTGGTTACACGTGGTCTGCGGTTGTGAGGCCGGTTGGATGTAATGCCAAATTCTCTGAAATGCCTTTGGAGACGGCTTATGGTAGAGAAATGAACATTCACTTCACAGGCAACAGCTCTGGTGGACATTCCTGCAGTCAGCATGCCAATTGCACGCTCCCTCAAAACTTGCGACATCTGTGGCATTGTGCTGTGTGATAAAACTGCACATTTTAGAGTGGCCTTTTATTGTGGCCAGCCTAAGGCACACCTGTGCAATAATCATGCTGTCTAATCAGCATCTTGATATGCCACACCTGTGAGGTGGATGGATTACCTCGGCAAAGGAGAAGTGCTCACTAACACAGATTTAGACCTTTTAAGATAAATAGGCCTTTTGTGTGCATAGAAAAAGTCTTAGATCTTTAAAAAATGAATTGGAGTAGAAAAATAATGGAAAAATAATTTTATAATTAGATTTAGATGTTAATGCAAAACTTGCCTTATGTGCAATTTGAATGTTTTTTTTATTTGAGTGTTGATTATTATATTTAAAAATAAATAGCAACTGAATTTAATAGTTTGAGCTCTGTTGTTAATTGTAACCTTTAATATTATTATTTAATAATGTGTAAGAAAGGGCTTCCTGTATATAGTTTACAGCATTAGCTGAGATAGATTTTTTTAATTATAACTGAATTTATTTAAAGAGAGAGACACAATTTGTTCAATAAATCACTATTAAATAAAAAAAAGGGGCAATTTTATGTTTATTTTTCTTCCCCCTGCTGTACCGAACTGTGACTTCAATACCGAGGTACATACCAAACCGTCATGTTTGGGTGCTGTTACACCCCTAATACATATTATACATATACATATACAGTACATACATATATATGACTGATATAAATAACTGATATGTATTCTACATACAGTTAACAAAAGAAATTTGAGATCCAGTGTCTGATGAGCAACAAAACCACAATCCATCTTCAGGTTTTTTTGTGACAGGTGCAGATTCGCAGACACAGAGACTGACTCATCCTGAGTGACACCTGTGCTGTTTGCCACAAATGCAAAAGAAAACAGCTATGAAATCCTAATCCTATTATGCAGTTTTATAGCTGGCAAGAAAAATTTATGGCCAGTCATTTTTCTCAATTCACCCACCAGTGGCAGGAATAGCAGATTGCCTTTTAATCATAATAGCATTTTCAATCTCTCTCACATTGATTTAAGCCGTTTCATATCTCTGTGACTAACCCCTTCTCAAATATTTTTCATCAATAGTTTTGCATAATTACTATCCTATTGCAAATATGATTCATGACATATCAAGCACCAATATGCTGTGCTCCTCTTGTAAATGAGACTGTTATCTGCTAATTTCTTTCTTTAGAAGCTTGATACAAACACTCGTATTGGTTTTTGTTGCTACAGAAAGAAACCGTGAGGTACACATGGATCGCTTTAGTTTCATAAGCTGATGAATTTGTATATGAATCGATTTATTCAGGGACCCCTGTCTGAAGCTGAATCAATCGAGAAAATTAAACATGCACACTCTGTTCCAAAACCTAGTGAACTGCCTTGCTGTTTACAGTCTACTTAGGCTGCATTCTAAGTGTTATGGACCCTCATAAGTGAATGATTTGGAACGCTCTCCAACATCTCACCGGAAGTTTTCGAGCTGGCTTATATTAATGCAGAAGTTCTAAAGAACGCTCCGTGCATATAGACCATTGGTGAGTTAATTTTGCATAATAGGTCCCCTTTAATATTTATTTTTTTTTTAAAATATTTTTATTTACATTTTTATATTTTTTGTTTTCATTTTCAGTTTAGTTAATGTTTTAGTAATTTAAAAAATATGACTATGTAGTTTTTCAGTGTATGGTTGTCATTTTCCTTTTGTAAGTTTTTTTCTAGATGTTTTCCATGTTTTATTTCTCAATGACATGCAAGAAAACATCCAAATAAAGGATTTCAAGAACAAAAAAAAGGTATTCACTTCCTTCCTGTGACATGAGGCTGTCAACTTCCTACCCCTACTTCCAGGAAGCATAGCGAAGGCTTTCTTTCTCCCAAAGAAAAGTAATTTTCATGTTAATATTAGAAATGTTTTGTTGACATATATATATCTACGTAATCATGAGGGTCTCTAGAATCATCCAAACAAAACAAATCTTACAAGAGATCTATAGTTTTTTGTATACTTAGTCAAAAGTCCAAGTGGCAACTATAGTTGCCGGTGGGCAAATGACTTGTAACTTAAGTACATATATTATGGGGAAATGGGGTATACTGTGTTTA
Source organism: Anabarilius grahami (assembly GCA_003731715.1). NCBI lineage: Eukaryota > Metazoa > Chordata > Actinopteri > Cypriniformes > Xenocyprididae > Anabarilius > Anabarilius grahami. The sequence continues at coordinate 2,782,687 of RJVU01038255.1, read as the reverse complement.
ATGGGTTAATAAATCAAGGTTATTGGTCTTGTTTAGTGCTTTTTGCTTTCATAATATTTTATATTGTTATATATTATATATTGTTATTTGTTAATTAATTTATTTTTTAATTTATTTTTTGTTTGTTTGTTTGTTATATGTGACCCTGGACTACAAAACCAGTCATAAGGGTCAATTTTTTGAAATTGAGATTTATGCATCATCTGAAAGCTGAATATATATAAGCTTTCCATTGATGTATGGTTTGCTCGGATAGGACATTTGGCTGAGACTCAACTATTTGAAAATCTGGAATCTGAAGGTGCAAAAAAAAAAAGGAAATATTGAGAAAATTGACTTAAAGTTGACCAAATGAAGTCCTTAATGTATATCCATTCACAAAAATTTTTTTTTATATATTTACAGTAGAACATTTACAAAATATCTTAATTGAACATGATCTTTACTTAATATCCTAATGATTTTTGGCATTAAAGAAAAGAAAATCAACAATTTTGACCCGTATTGTTGGCTATAGCTACAAATATACCCGTGCAACTTATGACTGGGTTTGTGGTCCAGGGTCACGTATAGGAGTAATTTTATCTAATGAACAATGTAATTTAACATTTTGATTCACAATGCTCTGTTGGAGCAACTTAATGGATGCACTTTGTTCTGCACTATGTTCCACCACTTTAAAACAAACAGATTTGTTGTTTGTTGTGTTTTCATATTCAAGAGATTATAAGCTAGATGCATCTTTTTTGTGTTCGCATCGAATGCTCTTCAACTTTGATTGATCTGTTGATCTGTTGAAAGCAGTTAGTTTGAGTTAGATGCATAAATGTTCTCCTCCTATTCAAATTTTACATTGAAGGGGTGCATACAACATATTTGCCCACCGGCAACTATAGTTGCCGCACATTCAAACATGTTTTTTAAGAAAAAAAACTAAAACCTGGGGAAAATAAATGCAGAACATGTTCACATAGAACACTATTAACAGGACTATTTGCATGAAACCATTCAGAAAAATTTGGGCACAAATGGGTTAAATGAAAATGAGAAATGTAAAATACTATAATATTTTTTTTAACCCTAACTCTAATTGCAAATCCGATGCTTGGTCATATATTGACACTTTGCACAGGGTACCCCTTTAGCGTCATTTTTCGACATGCAGAGAGCTCCATTGATTTCAGTTGGTTGCCTTATGTATCAGAGCAAGGCATATTTCATTCTTTGCATTTGTAAAAGTAGAAATGATTTTATAAATATTTATACTTTTATATTTTGTAGCAACTAACCCCACTCCTAAACCTACCCATGTCTCAACAATATAAAACATGTAAAAGGCATATAAAAGTACAGTCTCAAGTATTTATTGCAAAAAACTGACCAAAAACAGTATAAAAATACAACAAATAACTCATGTGGCACACTTGGAATATTTGTACTTTTTTTAAAATAAATTGTGCTTGTAGTCGTATCTGCCTGTTATTTCCTGTGCTTTATATTATATAATACAAAAATGGGTAGGTTTAGGGGTGGGGTTGGGTTACGTGTTCAAACGTGTCTAAATAGTGTAAATAAAAAATAAAATAAATGTAAATCAAATTATGCTGGCTGATTAAATTGAGAAACACACCCAAATTGTCTCTCTAGGTTTCTCACTGAAAATTATGGAGTACTTTGAATGTCATAAAATGGGGCTAAAGGTGTGCACTAACAAGTGATGTCGAGGGAATACAAGTCTAAGCATCAATATGTGACGAGTTGGGAGTGAGAACGTGTTGCAACTAAGCATAAAAATACACTTTATTAGGTACACCTTACTAGTACTGAATGAATTATAATTTGCAATGCCTTATAGGATTGCCTTCTCTATGAAGGATACATGAATTCATCCAAAACGATGTATTTTATAAGGCAGTAAAGCTTTAACACCCTTTGTGTCACCAATGAAGCCTTAAGAGGCTGTCTGTGTAGGCAGCTCACGTTTTGGAACAGAGCCATTGTTTTAAATACCTTTTTAGTGTTACTGAATCTCTCTTTAGCACAACAGCCAAATACAACAATGATGAGCATTGATGGGAAAATAAATAAAGAAAAAAGCTGCTTTATGTAATGCTAATTGATTCAACAGGTGCGCTCATTTGTGTGATTGACAGGAGATCACCATGGCAACAGAACAGTGGGATGACAGCCAGAGAGACTCGCAGAATCCCACACAGTACTTAAGAGCTTGTCAGTCACACACACAAGTATCGACAGATCTGCCAAACACACGGCAATCCAAATGTTCACTAAACGATAGTAAAACGATTCTGCGTAAAAAATTACTCACTGTCTGTTTACATGCACACCAATAGTGTGATTACTGTCAAAAAGAGTAGGAAATACTTAGGCGAAGATGTTTAAATGATGTGAGCAAACCTTCAATTTTGTTTACATGCTACTTGTTGGTTGATTTGTCATTTTTTTGCCACATACCACAACACAAAATATTAAATTCAAATGTTTGTTGCTGCTGTTTGTATTTTCCAGCTTTGAATGTAAAATGTTTAATCAAGTTCTAGGGTACCGACCTTCCTTAAAATGCCATAACTGGCAGGGATATACAGCAGATCGCCTTTTACATTTACATTTATGCATTTGGCAGACGCTTTTATCCAAAGCGACTTACATTGCATTATACTATACATTTGTATCTGAGTATGTGCAATCCCTGGGATCGAACCCATGACCTTTTAATCATAATAGCGTTTTCAGTCTCTTTTGCATCGTCGGCTGGTGTAGAAACAATTTCCACTCAAAAATTACTAGTAAATTTCACAATTAATTACAAAGAATGGCAAGTAACATTGAATCAAATGTGAAAGACTGAAATAGTATTTTTTTGTAAAGTGTACTTTGTTTTATTTACAACTTCAAAAAAATATTTTTTACAGTGCATATCGACGACTAAAAGCCTTTTGCAATATGTCTATAATATATAATATGTTCTGTAAACTCTATTGCTATAGAAGCATTTTTGCCACATAAGGAAAAAAAATCTAACTTTGGAAAATCATATAAAAAGACAGTTATGACATACTAAGTCTAAATTATGAGATGAAATGTCAAAATTATGACTTTAAAAAATAGTCAAAATTATGACTAATTTTGACTTTTTATGTCATAAGTATAACATATAATGTTGAAATTACAAGATAATATCTGAATACATACTAAGTCATAATTATGAGATAAAAAGTCAAAAGTGACATACCAATTCATAATTATGACATACTAAGTCATAATTATGATATAGAAACAAATATGAGTCATAATTATGATATAAAAAGACAGTTATGACATACTAAGTCTAAATTATGAGATGAAATGTCAAAGTTATGACTTAAAAATGGTCAAAATTGACATTAAGACATAATTTTGACTTTTTATGTCATAAGTATGACATAGAAAGTTGAAATTATGAGATTATATCAGAATAAATCATAATTATGAGATAAAACGTCCAAATTGACAAACCAATTCATAATTATGACATACTAAGTCTAAATGATGAGATTTAAATTCAAAATTATGACTTAGAAATAGTCAAAATTATGACATTCAAAAATATGACTTAAGTCATGACATTTTTAGATATAATTTTGACTTTTTATGTCATAAGTCTGACATAGAAAGTTGAAATTATGAGATAATATTGGAATACATAGTATGTCATAATTATGAATTGGTATGTCAGTTTGGACTTTTTATCTCATAATTATGACTAAGTCATATGATATAAAAATACACAATTATGACATACCAAGTCATAATTATGATTTTTAAGTCATAATTTCGATTTAATACGACATCACTTCAACTTTTTATCATCATAATTATGACTATTTAAGCGAAATGGGCTTCTTTATAGGCTATTGTAAATATAACTCGTGATATTGTATATCAAGCACTGATATGCCAATAAAAATGTCTCCATTTCAATGTTTTCTGTACCATCAATGACATGCACTCTTTAAAAGTGCAAAAAGTGAATTTTCATGCAATAGCAATAGCACGTAGATGACCTCAAAGCTAACAGACAAGGTCTAAATTGTACTTTCATTATATTGCACTACATTAAAAAAATTAACATTCATATTGTGGATGATTATGAAAGAACACTTCCAGCATGCTGTAATTGACTGCATGTTTTCATTTTATAGTTATGTGAAGACAATGTGGTGAACATTTGTTCTGCTGTATGACAAATATAAAATCTGTTGTGATGGCTGTTAATTATTTTTATTGTTTTAACTTGGTTTAGGAAAACATGTCTAATCAGTTCACAGGCAATAAATAGGCAAAATTAGTCAAAATTAAAGATGTAATTATGTTGGACTAATGAAATTCCTCTGTTGCGATTGCTGAATTTCTGCTCCTTTTGTGTCATTCCATGAGTTATCTACATGCTACCAGCAAAATACTGCAATCAAAAAACTGCATTACAGGCAGTGAGATAAATATCTCTTTAGTATGTTAATAAAAGATCAGCTTCTACTACCAACATCCCATATATTTACCCTGTTAATAAAACATGCCGAAACACATTTCAGCAGAATAAGCAGCCGCACAGGAAGACACCGCCGTACCTGAAATCTAATGAGAGCTGATGCACTGAAACATGGTAAATTCCCAAGAAAATATGGAAAAACAACATTTCTACAGGCAGGATTCAAGCTAGGCCCGAACTCATTCAAGTTTGACTTGTATTGCCGAAAGCAGTCACCCCCGTCCCATTTGGCATGCATTGCAAATCATCCAAAGCCATGTATATTCATGAAAGGGAAATACAAGTCATATCTTGAACCTCAGGGAGACATTACAAACCAGTGAAATAATTACACAAAACAACCAGAAGATACAATGTATATGGTGATTTATGGTTCGGTGGGGGGCGAATTCGTGGTAGAAGAACAATGCGAAGACACCTATTCATCAAAGTGGTGGCATCCATTTCTTCTAGCCGCTAGGTTTAGCTTTCTGCAGTCTACTCAGTAAAGAGAGCAATTATACTGTCCTCTATACATCAGAGAGGAAAGGCTGTGATTTATAGTCCCACACTGATCTGAAAACAGGGTGCTCAAACACCTAACCAATAAAGACATTTCTACTTTAACACATGACACTTTCAATTTACAAATCTGCATTTCTATAGAAATCCTCAAAATGGCACGAGTGCAGTATGACTCTCATAAGACAGGTCATTAAATCTTCAATCTAAGATGTAAATAATGTCTTTTGGACTTCACATACAGTACGGCAAGTCACATTTTTACATTAAAAATGGAGCATGGCCGAATAAAATAACAATTTAAAAAAATGAATATGCTTTATTTTGCAAACGAACTCTGGTGCGGTTTGAATGATATATGAACGCGAGTTTGCCCATCACAGGCATCAGACGAGCGTCTCCACGCAGCAGATCGTTTGTGTGTGACGGAGGGATTCCCGCCGCTGTTTTGACTCCTTTGCACATTTTATAAGCTCTTCACGAGTTCACAGCTGGCCAAAATACCATCATATGCAGGCTACACACACACAACAAGCACATTTATCCCAGCAAACAGCATTGTTTTGGATGTTCCGTAAGTTCCGTCTCAAAATAGGCAATATGTCATAAAATCCGACCAATCAGGCTGTAAATGTATCCCTAATGCGTGGTGCATCGCAGAGCTATTTAAAAAATGACAGATTGTTTCACTAGATAAGACCCTTATTCCTCGTCTGGGATCGTGTAGAGCTCTTTGAAGCTGCACTGAAACTGACATTTGGACCCTCAACCTGTTGAACCCTGTTGAAGTCCACTATATGGAGAAAAATCCTGGAATGTTTTCCTCAAAAACCTTTATTTCTTTTCAACTGAAGAAAGAAAGACATAAACATCTTGGATGGCATGGGGGTGAGTAAATTATCAGGAAATTTTCATTCAGAAGTGAACTAATCCTTTAACTGTCTGACTCACACATACACCATGTTTGTAGTTTTTTTTTAAACACATTTTATCTGTGTTTGTAGTTCTAATCGAATCCTCGTCCACAGCGCAATGGGTTGTGGGCAATATTAGATGTTAAAGTGCGCACGGATCTGCACTTCGGATTCTGCACTTCGGAAAATGTAGACCATTCGGGTATCTTTGGAATACTCATTTCAACATACTACGATTTGGGACACAATAATTCTAATTTTGAATACTATTTAGGATGGATAGGATGGGAATTGGGACACAGCTTCTGGATCACAGAAGAATAGGATGCAGGAGAAGAAAGTTCAAAATGCTTACTTCAGCCATAAAAACAAAAAAATGAAACACAAATGTGATGTTTATCTAAAGTCATTTTTACTTTATGGTTGATTTAGATCATTAAAGGTCAGCAGCAAAAATACTGCTTAATAAAGTAAGATTAAATACAAAGTATATTTGTGTTATTAAAGGTGCTAAAGAGGATGTTTTGTTTTATACATTTTTGCAATATTACTTGAAACTGTCTTTACTAACTGATAAGTAAAGGGGCAGGGGCAGTCGTGGCCTAATAGGGGCAGTCGTGGCCTAATGGATTGAGAGTCGGACTTGTAACCCAAAGGTCATGGGTTCGAGTCTCAGGTCCGGCAGGGATTGTCGGTGAGGGGAGTGAATGTCCAGCGCTCTCCCCACCCTCAATACCACGACTGAGGTGAGACCCTTGAGCAAGGCACCGTACCCCCAACTGCTCCCCGGGCGCCGCAGCAATGGCTGCCCACTGCTCCGGGTGTGTGTTCACAGTGTGTGTGTTCACTGCTGTGTGTGTGCGCACTTGGATGGGTTAAATGCAGAGCACAAATTCCGAGTATGGGCCACCATACTTGGCCACATGTCACTTCACTTCACTTCACTTCACTTCACTTTTTAGGTGCACTGAAAGTAATAATATTAATATACATCATCTGTGCACGAGGTAGGGCCTTAAAACTTCAAGGCCCTACCTCTGGCTTGTCAATCACTGCCATGACGTTCCTTGTGAGAGACGTGCGCGGCTGCGCGCTCCAGTAACTTTCCACACTCCACAGGCGCCGCATGCAATGTTTTTGTCAGGAGACAGGAGTAACAACTGCAGATTATGAGTTACCTGCGGTGAGTCCGACATAATGAATCCACTAAAGGGGGTCGCACACCGGACGCGAAGCTCAGCGCCGCGACACGTCTTTCAAATTCGAACGCATTGTTTTTTATATTGTTTTCTGAGTCGTAGCTGGGCGCCTCGGACAGGCGCCGAATGTCGCCGCCGGTGTGCGTACATTCATAGAAAACAATGCGTTCGAATTTTAAAGACGTGTCGCGCCGCTGAGCTTCGCGTCCGGTGTGCGACCCCCTTAACACGACACAGCGAATGCCGGTGGTAAAAAAACCCTCGTGTTCCAATACTCGTGCACGAGTTTTGGGAGGTGTTCCCTCGAAATGAGCTGTGAAGGAGGGGGGTTGTTCTTACGCATGCGCTCATTTCAAAAACTCAGTAACAATCTTTGGTTTCTCAGTCGACGAAAAGATCCTCTGTATCACCTTTAAGGTTAGATGAGTAAATGCATGCTCACATTTACAGTAGTCTAGAACTACAATAACCATCATGTTTACACAGTGCACTTACTCCTGATTTCTCTCAAAATGGGGACAGGAGAGCTGTCAGTCAATAAATGGGGAAAAAATATAACTTGTGTGACTTATTTGAAAAAGTAACTCAGATATTTTTTTAAATATAAAAGTAATGCATTACTTCACTAGTTACTTGAAAAAAGTAATCTGATTACATAACTCCCACTACTTGTAATGCGTTACACCCAACACTGCTTAGAAGTCAGTGCAGTAATCGGAAACATGACAAAAATGAACATCCACTCAAACCAAAGTAGTGAAATGATTTAATATTCACCCCTATGTTCACAGTAACTAATTTGTCAAAAGCACGAGTTTTTACCCAAAATATTAGGACATGCTTTATATGCTATGGACATGAAAATATACCGCATAAGATGAAGGAATTGCCAATTACGTCCATCTAATGCATGTTTACACAAACCAACAATTAGAGCAGACAGAATGCATGATTGCAACCCGCGCGAACGGCCCCTCGGGATGTTATGTTTGAAGATGCACAGAAAAACACATATTAAGAAAAGCATACAGTGAGAGATTATTAAATAATGCATAAAACCAGAACGAAGCGTCAAACGTGCACACAAACACATACACACGTGCTGTCTGTGTTTTCCCATTTGGCTTGGATCATCATCTTTCCATTTGAAAGGCTCCGTTTATCCTGGCTGGCATTTAATGATGCATGAAGGTCTCGGCAAAGGATGTCTTCTCCCCTCTTGAGGATGTCCCTTTCCCACCAGATTTCTAATTAAAGCTGGCCTTGATAAGACCTCTCTGCGTGACGCCAGACTTTGTGTTTTCAAACGATAACACATAATTGAATGATTACTGGTAGACAACTCAGACAAACACTTTTTTTTTCTGGAATCGCACAGATGCAAACTGAAAGAGATAAAGGCAAAAGGCTGACATAACACAGTGTGATGCCCAGGCTTCAGGCAGTCTTAATGTACTTCTCTCAGAAAAAAAAAAACAAAAAAAAACCAAGTTTAAAGCACATCACAAAGCTCAGAGCTCTTTCTACTGTCAAAACTGCAATTAAATGTGAAATAAAGAAGGGGGGAAAGAAACTGGGTTCCCGAAGCACTAAGTCTAGAATGTCAGTAGCATGCAAGTAGTTCTTAAACTCTAAGACACGTTTCCCAAAAGCACCGTTATCTAAGAACCGGACCGCTCACAGGTCCATTACGTGCAACTTTAATGCATCTTTCCACTTGCCTTCAGTTTAATAGATGATATTAATGCATTTTGATTATTGTACACTATATTCGAGAATAAAAATGCTCTGAAATTCTAACGTCAGATTCTTCATAAGTTATTGAACCAGTTTATAGTTAAAAAAAACATGTTCTTTCAAGTCACGATTGGCATTAAAGGTGGTAAAGAGGATCTTTTCGTCGACTGATTTTTTTAAAAATGAGCGCATGCGTAAGAACAACCCCCCTCCATTTCGAGGGAACGCCTCCCAAAACTCGTGCACGAGTATTGGAATACGAGTGTTTACCACCGGCATTCGCTGTGTTATTAAGCCGGGCACACATTTAACGACTAGCTAAAACATTCTAAGACTATGCTCAACATACAGCGATTGTTTCCTGCTCCTGAAGCAGATTTATATACTTTCACATGGAATTTGAACACCGACTGTAATCGCAGACTGAACGCAACTGGCTCTGACTGGACGCGTTTGAGCGCGATCAGTCATAATATCAATTTACATTCACAATCGGCCTTACAATCGTACAATGAGTCGGACTCACCGCAGGTAACTCATAATCTGCAGTTGTTACTCCTGTCTCCTGACAAAAACATTGCATGCGGCGCCTGTGGAGTGTGGAAAGTTACTGGAGTGCGCAGCCGCGCTTCTCTCACAAGGAACGTCATGGCAGTGATTGACAAGCCAGAGGGCCAATCGTTTACGCGATGATCGCGTAAACGATTGGCTGATGTTTTTAAGGCCCTACCTCGTGCACAGATGATGTATATTAATAATATTCCTTTCAGTGCACCTAATAAATAGTCTTTTATCAGTTAGTAAAGACAGTTTCAAGTAATATTGCAAAAATGTATAAAACAAAACATCCTATTTAGCACCTTTAATGGTTTATATTTAATCATTATTGAAGGTTAGATCAGGGTTAGTCTACTGAAACTAAAACCATAAAAAAAACCTTTTTGTTGCTTGAAATAAAATAAATGTTAACTGAAATAAATATCAGTCATCCAGTATCGTGGACTCTCTCTTGTTTCATACAAACGCAGCTGCTGCCATTTTGTGACTATTATTTTGTACACTGTTGGATTATAAGATAACAAACAGGTACGATTTTAAAACAGTTTAATCTCAGATCAATATCTCTTATCCCTGTAATTATTTAAGTGGCGAAATGCCGTTTAATAAGTAGTGTGACTGTACTGTATATCCCTTAAATGTCCATCTAGTTTGACTCAGATCAATATTTCGTGTCTAATTATTTACTTATGTGGCAAGTAGCTGTGTAATAAGCGGGATAATGTACATCCATCCTTCAGGCTGATTCAAGATCACTCTGTCTGGGTTTATTCTGAGATAACAACTGGCTGGATGTACATTATCCCTTACATATAAACTATATATGGTTGATTATGATTTCACTTTTTTTAACTTTAGCTTGTGTGTAATGTTGCTGTAAACAACATCTGCAAAGCTATGATGCTCAAAGTTCAATGCAAAGGGAGATATTTTCTTTTACAGAAATCGCTTTTTAAGGACTACAACAAACAGCTGGTAGGGACTACAATGAGCTTCTTCCCGGGTTGGTGACATCACAAACCCTACAATTTACGTAAACCCCGCCCCTAAGAACATGCAACAAAGGGGGTGAGGCCATGTTGGGCTGCTTTAGAGAAGAGGAAGAGTTGTTGTAGTAGAGTGTTGTTACCATGCCGTCATTTTACGCCGGACTGCTTCACAAACAAGGGTCAATTCAACGCTGGATTTGCACAAAAGATTAACATGACGGCACATGCTAGTCGATGAGTTGAATCAACTCCACAGCAACTACATAAATTTATCCACTAACCATTCAGAAACGTCCAGTTTCATTCTAAAAGTTGTAACTTCTTCCTGAGTCTCTCCATCAGTGTCGACTCCGGTTTGAACAATGTAAGGCTGAACACCGTTACTGACAATCCTCATTTTGGCTGCGTAAGATTCTCCAGCTTTTTTGTTGTTGAGCAACCGAAGCACGAGCTGTTAAAGCTCCGCCCTCTTCTGGAAAGGGGCCGGGAGCAGCAGCTCATTTGCATTTAAAGGGACACACACAAAAACTCACACCCAAATAGGGGCAAATTTGACAAGCTATAATAAATGATCTTTGGGGTATTTTGAGCTGAAACTTCACAGACACATTCTGGGGACACCAGAGACTTATATTACACCTTGTGAAAAGGGGCATTATAGTTCCCCTTTAATAAAAACTATATAGACATTAAAAAACACTTAAAATTACTAAAACTTTAACTAAAATTATAATGAAAACAGAAAAAAACTCATTCAAAATATTAATAAAAACTATAACAGTATCTCAGTGATACTAACATAACACTGTTGTAGATTTCAAGCTTTTGTCCTTTGCAACATCTTAAAATAATCCAAATCGTGTAAAATCATGGTTGCACACTGACTGATTCATAAGAAGTTGATCATAACATTTCTAAAACCATGTTTTACCGAAACTACATTTACATTTATTCATTTATGCAAATGATATTCAGTGGGAGCTAAATGTTTTAACTTTCAACATGCTGAGAAGTTAACGTGCATTTCCCACATGGCAGTATTTTCTTGTTGGAGAGAATCTATTGAAGATATTGGCAAATGTTTTGGCCTTCTTTGGGCCTGACAGCTCCCATAATGATGCACTTCAGCTCTACTTAACAGGCGATCCACGTGCTGCTTTAAGTGCTGGCTCCATCACAAAATAATGTAGGTTATTTGATCTTAAGATCTAGAGAGTGTGTTTTGTAATGTTATCAGAAAACCTGGCCAAAGACTTAAAAAAAAATGAAAGAACTGTGTAGGAGTGAAGCCTGTCACCAGCCCTTCCCATGGTAGTCATTACTGGTAATGGGGGGCATTATTTCTCAGGCAGAACCCGACCTGTCTGAACCAGGAGCAGAACGCACTTCATCTCAAAGTCATAAAAGTCACCCTCTCTATGTGCTGTAAAATTTCTGATGACATGAGGCTTTTTCCTCAGGATGTGTCATGCGTAACAGAGAAATCGGACATTTTAAATTGTGGAATCAATAAATGAGTGAGAAAACCAACAACTGAAATCAAAATTGGCCATATTTATTTTCTTAATACAATACCGTTCAAAAGCTTGTGGTCAGTAAGATGTTTTTGAAAGAAGTGCTCACCAATGCTGCATTTATTTTATCAATACAGTAAAAACAGAAATACTGTGAAATATTATTATACTGTTTTCAATGTGAATATATTTTAAAATGTCATTTATTCCTGTAATCAAAGCAAAATTTTCAGCATCATTACTCCAGTCTTCAGTGTCACACGATCCTTCAGAAATCATACTGATTTGCTGCTCAAGAAACATTTCTGATTATTATCAATGCAGAAAACAGTCTAAGGAACTAATTTCCTTTTCAGATGACATCACAAATCCCTCTTCATTTTCAGCCCCTCCCCTCTAATCACCTGACTCATTCTAGTAATGCCCACTTTTCAACAAAATATCCTGTTGAATATCCTGTTTTACTCTAATCAGAATGCTTTAAATATCAGCATAACCTTTTGCTCACATTTAATTGCAAGCATAAATAGTGTTTTGAGGCATACTGTACTACTTTGTGTCAAGCTATCAAACAGAATAAGCTGCATGTTCGAGCTCAAGTGTAAATCAGAGATCCTGTCCGTGCGGCTCAATGTCTGATCTGCCCTCGTGGATCAAACAGTTATCTTTATTTCAGGTTATCCAAGCAGATCAGCAAATGGGTTCCTAACTGCAGTAATCTTCTCCTGTGCCTTTACTTCTCTCAGCTTCACAGATTCTGAGCATGAATCATTTTGGATTGTATTTTTATTAAAACTAGAGAACGGAGATTCCAACCTTGATTTGACTTCTTCTTCCTATCTCTATGTAAAACACATCATGCCTCATCTGAACCAAAACAGCAATTTTTCTAAAGCACGCCGAGAGCAGTCAACACGAGCTGTAGCCTTGAGCACCGTCTCACAGTCATATCTTATTATATTCAAATCTGCCTTCCAAAATATTTCCTGCTCAAATACATCTGTTCAGCACAAACTCCTCTGTTATTGATGAACAAACAGTGGTTGAAATCATGAATTTATCAAATGAAATTCCTAATTCTTTCCCCACTTTTTGACTAATTAACTACCATTACATTTTCGCAAATTAATTTCCACTGGATAAGGATTTTAAATGGAGTTAATCTAATCTTGCCAATCACAATGCTAGAGCAGGCACAAATAAACGGCTGCTTATCTCACTCCTCATCTCCACCTTTTTGTACATTTCATCACTAATTCATTTAGGATGTCCAGTGATTGTACTTACTGAAGGATTAAATTAACGTGAACTTGTGAAAAAAGAAAAGAAAAAAGATTCCATAAAGATTGCACTCAAAAAGACAATTTCTAGGCAATGAAATATCAGCATATGCATGTTCATGACAGAAATTGTTTATCAGATGTTATTAATTTACTTTCAAATAACTTTCTATTAAAGGTCCAGTGTGTAATATTTAGGAGGGTCTATTGACAGAAATGCAATATAATATACATTACTATGTTGTCAGTGGTGTATAAAGACCTTACATAATGAACCATGTTGTTTATATTACCTTAGAATGAGCTATTTCTATCTACATACACCACGGGTCCCCTTACATTGAAGTCACCATTTTGATCCGCCATGTTTCTACAGTAGCCCTAAATGGACAAACTGCTCTACAGAGTGCGTTTTGTCCCTATGTTGTTGTTCTTCTTCTTCGTTGATGTTTTTAGAGGCAGCTTGCTATATTGAATACTCACAAAGAAGAAGAAGAAGAAGTAAAAGTAGTAGTAGTAGTAGTAGTAGTAGTCATCTGGTTTATTAGAAGCAGAGACCGTTCTTTGTTAGAAGTAACAAGAAACCTCATTGCTTGACTGGCTACTCTCTGCTGTCTCAGACGCCGACGACATCTTTGTCCTGTGTCGGCCACCGTAGCTTCTCTATGTGCTTCGAAAGAGAGGGGCGAGCAGTGGACTGAGCCGTTGGTTGCATGTCGCGACCTCACCGCAAGATGCCGCTACATTTTACACACTGCACCTTTAACTTTTGATTGATTTACTTTAGCCTTTAAATTACTTATTATTTTAAGTATTGTCTAATTAATATCTAAATATATCTGTAAAATAATATTTTTAAATATTTTCTATTCAATAAAGTAAAATCAACAGCATTGGCACTTAGTTTCAGCAAATATAAAAAAAAATATTATTATTATTAATAATAATAAATATAGCTGCAAACAGCAATTAAGGGGCCAAGAACAAAGAAGGCATGATAAGTCATGCCAACATGGCTGGGAGCATCAGACCAACTGCAACAATTAGCAATTAAAGACATATTAAGATGATTTTAGGCAAAATGGCTGAAAAATCATAGTCGCTAGTAATATGATTTAATTGTTTATTTCTTTCGACCAATAGGTGGAAAATTCATTACATTTTGAAAATTCAAAATGGCGGAAAGATTTGTTTCTAGCCCTTACGTTTCAAAAGTTATTAGCATAAACATGAGTGCAAATTTGGACCATTGGTGGCACTAGAGGGATTGAGGTATGGACTCCAAAATCGCTGTGGTTAATGTTGAGACTGTCTTTTATGTGTGGGGCCAATTTCATAACTTTCCCACAAGCGGTTCTATGGGCTGCCATAGACTCATTAACGGAAGAAGAAGAAGATGAAAGAACTACTATTGGATACATCTATACTGATGCTGTCTAACCCAGTCACTAACTATAGTACATGACTGTAGCTTTCAGCCAGGAGAAGATATCGTCAGGTGGCATCCAACTTTCACGGGGTGTTTCAACCCTGAACCACAACACCCTCCAGTTGGCGGGTCGGCAGTGGTGGCCAATCACTACCCACCTCCTCCTGGCCCCCAGCTCAACTCCTCCCAACCTACGAACAGCTACCTTCCTCTCCCTACCTGCTAAACCCAGAGCTGTGAGTGTCTTCCACACAGACTGTGCCGGGAAGCCCCTACACCGGACCTCAACTGGGAATAGCCAGGTCTGCCACCCTTTGGCCCTACACTGCTCTACGAGGTCCTGATACTTGGTGGCTTTCCGCTCATAGGCCTCCTCGCACCCGTCTTCCCACGGGACTGTCAGTACAATCAAGATCATTTTCCTTGCCTCCTCAGACCATAAGACCATATTTGGCCTCAGCTGTGTTTGCACAACCTGGGGGAAGACTAGTTT
Organism: Anabarilius grahami; assembly: GCA_003731715.1. Lineage (NCBI taxonomy): Eukaryota > Metazoa > Chordata > Actinopteri > Cypriniformes > Xenocyprididae > Anabarilius > Anabarilius grahami. The sequence goes on along the minus strand of RJVU01038255.1, from coordinate 2,767,524 downwards.
CCTTCCCAGGTCCACCCTCATCTCCCAGGATTGTGAAAAATAATACGAAGAAAACTAACAGATACAGTAGGTGCCTACGCATCTTCGGTGCTTGGCCCCTAATAATTACTGCTATAAATTAAAGCACAACATTTAAAACATTTTTGAATGTGTAACAAACTGACACATAGTTTACGGTGGATGTCTAAAATAATTTTAAGAGAGACATTTAAGTACCTTTTACAAACATGCTTTGGGGGAAAAAAACACATTACTGTGTGCATCTTGAGACAAAACAGTGGCACTGACATATTTGAAAATATGTAAGTGCAAGTTTGTTTCAGTTAAAACAGCTCAAACTGGGACTAGGCTTAAGCCTAGTCTGTGAAACCAGAGGAATGTGTTCCACTCCTCAGTCTCCCCCTAAAAAATCACATGCAATTTACCAGAAATATCAAAGAAATGAATTTCTAGAAGTGGCATAAAAAGGACATATGAAATGCTCCTACCAACAGATCGATACAGCGGTGCCCTTGTGTGCCATCATCTTTCAGCATTTGTGTGTAATACATAGTTTTCCATTCACTCTTGCAGCCTGGAGGAGCACCTCAGAGCCCCGGTGCCCTTCAGAATGCTAACGAGCCCAGCAATGTGCCAAGATAAAGTAAAACGGCATCAGCAATTTTACCTAAAAACAAAGGGCAACAATGTGTGCTTTATGTGCAACAGTCTGATTGACACAGTAACATTAGCACACGCTCATCATTTACATATCCCAGCTTCAGGGACTGAACTAAATTGGGCTTTGTGAGCACCAGGCAAGAAAGAAAAAAAAATCAATCAGACGATTAAATGAGTGCAGCTACATTAAGCTGAATGAAAAGTTTTGATAGATTGCAGCAAAGCGGGGAAGCCAAATAAGCTCATAAAATGTGCATTAATGTTACATTATTCCATACAGTGGGGATTTGTTATGGAGGCAGTGTTCATTTTCTGAGCTTCCTAATTAACATTAACATGCTTTTAACACATGCCTTTTGTCAGATTATTCCATGAATTTTATTTTGAAAGCAGCACTATCATTAAAAAAAATTTATTATTAATATATGTATTGCCTGGCCAAAAAAAGTCACGATTTGGATTTAAATAGGCAAATACCTGACTGGAGTCTATGACTGGATGATTATTATGTTACATGTTTGGCAACAGTTCTTCTAACCCTAATTGATGGAGAGTGTAGCTTTTCAATTCTTAAAGGGGTCATGAATTGAGAAATCAACTTTTCCTTGAGCTTTTGATAAGAGGTCATCATACTGTAAGTTTCAGAACTGAAAACTTTAGTCCTTGTTAGTCCAATAAAAGCTTTTATTGACACCAGGCCCAGCGAACGACTGATCCTGGAATGTGCCTATAGGTGAAATGCCGCCTCCGCAGAAGAACGTTATGCATTGCAACGTTAGCCCCGCCCACTGGCATGTTAGTGAGATGATGAGGAGAGAAGAGCGATACGGGACTAAAAATAACATTACCTTTCAAAGGATCCTAATGCTAGGAATATGGTTATTTATTTTCAACAATGTGAATGTCTCAGTTGAGCATTATTTATTTTTATTTGGTATTTCAATGTAGATTCTTTGGTAAATCAATCGCATTTCGGCGCAGGCTTTACAAACAGACTTTTGCGATATGGACTCAACAGTAATGCAATAAGTAACTGTGTTTATTCTAATGCCTGATCTGATATGTATTGATTCATGTACAGTCAGATGTTCTTTGTCTATGTGTCAGTAAATCAAACCAGTGACAAAACGGTCAACTTCACATTGTTTCTCTTAGTAGGATGAAAATAATCTGTTATTTAAACAGTGATTCAATTATATAAAGAAAGAAATCAAAGAACGCTCCCTTTACAATCGCTGGAGCTGTCAATCAAACAGTACGAGTTTATCAGTGACAGGCGCCAAAACTCCGTTTTATCCAACAAATCTCTTAGCTATATCATGTTTGCACTGTTAGTGAATGTAAGCATTCGTAGGTGTGCAGAAATTGAGTTGCAATGACGAGATCACTGCTTTTGTGCGCTCAACAACATGTCTGTGATCGGCTGTTCATCACTGCAACCTTTCATGCCACGATCTAAATATAATGCCATTGAGCTAAATGTAATGCAGCACTTTAACGATTAGTTAACCTTGAGAGCTGTAATAGTAAAAATGTGCTAAAACTTTTAGAGAGAGTAACACTTAGCTATTTCAAATGGAAAGCTGTTAGCCAATCACAGCAGTGGGCGTTTACACTGAAGTCTCACAGCAGACACGCCCCTTAAAACAGAGCATTCAAATCAGAGGGCTAAAATAAGGGTAGGAAATAAATTATGACAATTTTTGATGTAAAAAGCATACTAACATTATAAGTGCACCCCAGGAAACATTATAAAACAATAAAACGACCCCTTTTAACAACCATGGCACCTCTAAATCCAGACCTTAAATTCATTGAAAGTCTTTGGGATGTGCCGGAGGAGACTTTACAGAGTGCTCACCTCTTGTATTGTCAATACAAGATCTTGATCAAAAATTGATGCACCTCTTGATAGAAATAAATGTTCCATCAAGAGGTGCATCCATTTTTTTGGTCAAGCATATGTTAAGCGTAAGCACAGCGTATGTTAATCAGTATCTAGTATAAATATCTAAACATCATGAAAAGATTACCTGAAAAGCAAAATAACATAAGATATTAAGATATATCTTAATACTAATAAAATCACATTTTCTTAGCCCATAGTTTACCATTTTTAAGCATAATCTAACTAAATGTATTATTTTGATATAGGTGGAGCACATTGCCTTGAGTATACTAAAGATTTATTGCCAAGATGAAATCCAACCAATTGGTGAAGATATAAATTAGTCAGGTACGCAAGAGAATCCAAACACAAATAGGAGCATATGTTTACCTAAGGGTTCTGTCACAGAGCACCAATTACTTTTGAGCACCTGGCAACCCACATCATTCCTGAGCAGGTCATATGAGGGTGAGATGTATCATCTGAGCCTCTTCACAGCAGAGTCACTATATGGAACGAAACATAAACTGATGTGAAGTCACTGATGCTTGCTGCTGCTGCTGTTGTTTATTGTTGGGAGATTTTATTGAGTTTGTTTCCACTGGCTGCGGCAAGTACCTAATAATTTGTATATAAACGCTACCGTTCAAAGGTTTGAGGTCAGTACGATACATTTTAATATGAAATTAATCAATAAAAGGGAAATAATCAATACAGTATGTAGCAATAGGAATATATCACAAATGTACTGTTGGTACAACTGTCTTAACAAAGACATCAAGATTCATTGTCACGGCCGGACTATTACTACAATTTTAAGAATAAAATCACAGCATAACACATCAGGACTTTTTAGATCAGCTCCAAATCACACGCAGAACTCTGTGTAGGTGTACATATTGGATTTTACATGAAGAGTAGTGAAAATTGTGAAGCAAAATGGAGCAGCATGATGCAAAACTGTGCCTAAAGCGTGCCAGCATAGCAGCAATAATGTTATTGTTATTGCAAACAGCGGAATGGCCTCATCTTTTTCTGAACACACAAAGGGATGAATTCACTCAACAGTTGCAGTACTTTATTTCAATGGAAAAACTTACCCCTGTAAGAGTGCTATCTATGCATATTTAAACTGGGAGCCAAGAAGCGGTTCTTATTCAGAATCCTTTCCATTTTTAAAAAATTCAGAACCAAATGACGGTTCATTCCGTTAATGGTTCTCACACGTGCATTCATTACTTTACTGTCACGGTAAGCACACAGACAAGACGTTAGGATCCAAGTGCAGCATTTAATAAGGGTAATCCAAAGTCGTAATTCCAGAGACAGGCAAGGGTCAAAAATCCAGAGCAACAGTCCATCAAACACAAAAACCAGGGATACAAAAAGTGCACGTAACAATACAACAAACCACAACCAAGGACACAAACAACTGAGTATAAATAGGCAGACACTAATGAGCAAACACAAAACAGCTGAGAGCAATGAAACGAGGATAAAGAGTCCAGTAGTGCGTTATGGGTAATGAAGTCCAAGGGGTGAAAACAAGAGTCCGAGAAGGAGTGCCCTCCAGTGGCTGATAGGGCACTCTCACTAGTGATCGTGACATTTACGGTGTTCCGCATGGGCGGAAGAATGCATGTGTGAGAACCATTTCAGAACTGTTTCAAAAATGTTTTTTCTCTACGTACACAACAGCATTGCAACAACGTGAATCTTTAGCAAGAAACAGGTTACTCTTGATTACAGAATGAATGTGGCCAGTTCTTTTTATGCCGTTTGACGTAGGGTGTAGTTATGATTCGTAAATGACAATGAGCATTGGGACGCAAGAATCTATGGAAGGCCATTAGTACGGTGGCCCAGTAGTGCACAACACAACGAAATTAAAAAAACAAACATAAGTTCACAACACAACAGAAATAAAGCCACAACACAATGGAAACAAGCCACAACACAACAAAATAAAGCCACAACACAACGAAATAAAGCCACAACACAACGGAATAAAGCCACAACACAACGGAAATGCTCCCGACCACTTGGGGGCTCTCAGAGCTCGGTAATATTAGTATTCCTTGCCACTGTTCTATAAAGTCGACAGTCTTACAAAGATATCAATACCATTATTAGCTTTAACAGTATGTAACCACCGTATATCGACATGAAATATTAATTCAAAATCACCTACGTGCAAAATAGCTTCATATTTATACCTGTGAATGATTTGACGTGCTACCACGGCGAATGATGAAGGGAACGTCTGCCAATTCCACCAAGTGGTTAAAACGTATAATTTGTATTCATTACAATGACTTTGTTTAACATTTAAAAACAGACATGTTCAAATTCCAAAGCTTGTTAATTCCTGTTGGTAAGACTGACAAGCTTTGGAATTTGAATATGTCTGTTTTTAAATGTTATAAGTAATTTGAATGAATACAAATTATAGGTTTTAACCACTTGGTGGAATTGGCAGAAGTTCCCTTCATCATGCGCCGTGGTAGCGCGTCAAATCATTCACAGGTATAAATATGAAGCTATTTTGCACGTAGGTGATTTTGAATTAATATTTCATGTCGATATACGGTGGTTACATACTGTTAAAGCTAATCGTGGTATTGATATTACTGCCGACTCTATAAAACATTGGCAAGGAAAACTAACTTTACCGAGCTCTGAGAGCCCCCTAGTGGTCGGGAGCATTTCCGTTATGTTGTGGCTTTATTTCGTTGTGTTGTGGCTTTATTCCGTTGTGTTGTGGCTTGATTTCGTTGTGTTGTGGCTTGATTCCGTTGTGTTGTGGCTTTATTCTGTTGTGTTGTGGCTTTATTCCGTTGTGTTGTAGCTTTATTCCGTTGCATTGTGGCTCGATTTCGTTGTGTTGTGAACTTATGTTTGCTTTTTTAATTTCCTTGTGTTGTGCACTATTGGGCCACCGTACATTAGAGCCAAAACATGTGAAACTAACATTTTAATGCATAACTGCGTGTTAACATGTAATTTGTATGCAATTATGGGTTAACACATTAGTTTCATACATTTTGGCCCTAATGGCCTTCCATAAGAATTAATTTTTTTATCTCGTATAGAGAATCATATTAGATGACAACTGACGTTGTGTCTGTGATTCTTCACTCTTCAGTCGCTAGTTCCACCTGCTCAATGACATCACATAGTTATACGTTACTACATGTACTTACTATAGTGATAACAGTAAATTATGCATAATTAAAAGTGACTGTCCCTAAACCAAGCCCTAACACTAACTGTAACTCTATAGTGTGCATGTAGTTAATTAATTGTTAATCAGCATTTATTTGAGTAAGTACAATGTAACTACTAACTCAAATAAATCATAGGGTGTTGTTGTGATTTGTAAAAGACAATGGGCATTGGGACGCAAGAATCTATGGAAGGCCATTAGGGCCAAAACATGTGAAAGTGACGCGCTAACGCATAATTGCATGTTAACACATAATTTGCGCGTTTACACGCAATTACACATTAGTTTCACAAGTTTTGGCACTGATGGCTTTCCATAAGAATCGATCATTTTATCTCGTATAGAAAGTAATATTGGACAACAACTGACATTGTGTCTGTGATGCTTCACGCTCCATTCGCTAGTTCCACCGCGTCAAAGACGGCAAGCGATGATTGGTCAGGAAGCAATGTGTAGTCTAAAATGTTTCTTGTCCACGACACGACAAGAATTTAGGGGTCAAAATTGCATATGACGTTACTACATGTACTTACTATAGTAATAACCAGGGCTTGACATTAACTTTTTTGCTCACCAGCCACTGTGGCTACTGGTTTTCCAAAGTTACTAGCCACTCAGCATTTTCACCAGCCACAATTTTGCTGTTGGGAAATTACATTTAATATGATTAAAGTTGACTTTGACATGCTAAAATTACTTGATTTTTGAGTCATTTTACTTGATTAGCTAGATTTAAAACCCTTTCAACCTTTCAAATGCAGACTGACCACCAAAATCAAGACAAGGGCTACTTGGTATATCAGCTGGTATGTACGGGTGGGCAAGGGGTGGGTAATATGACCATAATATAAGTTATTTTTGATAGGCTATATAAAAAGAACAAATAAGCAAATTAGCTAATTACAAATACAATAGTAAATTAAATAGCCTAAACTCTCTTTTTCAGATACAGTAAGTTTATTAAACATTTATTTAACATCTTTTGTTGTTGGATTAACATTAATGACAGACAGTTATTTAATTGGGCTGCTAAATGCATGTAATATACTGACACATATCCAGTTTATACCAACCTGTTTACGTCCACTTAAGCCATAACCGACTGTATTCACGCGAGATACTCCACACGATGGACATTTTGACATCTGTGTGTGTGTGTATTTGATGCAGGGAGATCTGATCGCGCGCGCGACAGAGAGAGAGCGCTTTTGTTGTGTGTCATTCAACGCGATCCCGCCTTCACTAACTGCAAGTTAATCAATAACGAATTGTGATCGGATTGTAATTTTCTGCTACGACGAGCTTGGCTACCTTTGATTAGGCTGTAGGCTAAAAAATTTTTCAACCCACCAAAGTGGCTAGTGGCTGTCTTACCCGCCATAGCTGAAATCTACCCGCATTTGACGGGTTGGCGGGTGTTAATGTCAAGCCCTGGTAATAACAGTAAATTATGCATAATTACAACATAATTACCCTAAACCAAACTGTAACTCTATAGTAAGAGCATGTAGTTAATTAATTGTTAATCAGTATTTATTTGAGTAAGTACAATGTAACTACTTCACCTTGAAATAAAGTGTAACCCAGTTTTCAACTAACTGATACTAAAATCAGTGTCTAATTGTTCATATAAGTTTTGTCAGTGGTATTTAAAAAAAATGAATATGTTACAACATATTTTGTTGTTGTTTAATATACAGTCAGACCAAAATTTATTCAGACACCTTGAACATTTCATTCATTAATACAGTTTATTCACAAAAAAAAATGGTAATAAAATATGACAAGATCTTAGAGTTAAACTATATCAGAAAAAAATCATCTTAATTATGTCAGATAACACTTAAGCAAAACATGGTCAGATCAAAGTGTCTGAATAATTTTTAGTTCCAGATTTTTATAAATTTTACTGGTAGTCCACTGTATGAAGAATTTTTGGGTATAATATGTCACAGTTTACTTTATTTTGCTATCCTCACTTACATAAATTAACTATAATGTCCTGCACCCACTAGTAAAAATATATCAAAAATGTCTGAATAATTTTTGGTTTGACTGTAGTTAAGGTCAAAAAGTCTTTGAAAACACTTTTTGTAAGAGTTGTTTCACATTTATTTATTATTAATATCATCTAATCATTTGGCTATGGAATTGTCCCTATGAAATGTTTGCCCCTATGACGACAATACTGTATTTTCACATGGTGCAATTAAAACTACAATACAGCTGGATGTTAGACCTTGAATTTCACTTCTTATTTAACTAAAAATTTACACCTGGCTTTCAATTTGCTCAATATCTTTGCTTGCAAACTTTTCTTTATGCGACTACACAACATTGAGCCTATACATTTTGTTAGGCTATACTACTGCTATTAAGTAAGTTTTATTCACAATGTTTTCATTGTAAAAAAATCAATAATGTTTTCCAATATAAATATCAATTCTTTGAAAGCTAAAAAAAGACTCAGATCTGGAATCATTCAATTCCTTTTTCTCTTATTCACAAAACTCAAACAAATATGCATTTGTGTACATTTTCATGGCAGCAGTAAATCTTCTTATGATGATCAAATGATGCAAAGATTAAACACAACCTGAACTGGGTGCTAAAACAACACAGACTGGCTTAAATTCATTCAGATAACTTTTTTTCATTGCATTTCCTCATTCACCTCACCACAAACTCTGCTATGTTCTGCTAGACAAACGCTTGCGGTCGTCCCAGCCAATCTTCCGCGCTGTGGGACTAATACACAACAGACAACGAATACATTACAAGCAGGCAGGAGAGGAGCTTCCGTCTGAACTGAACTGAAGGTAAATGGGCCTGAAGCCTCAGCCATGCGCAGATCTTTCCGGGACATATCGCTGTGCGCGCTAGGTGTGAGAGCTGCGTGCACAGCTCAAGAAGTAAATAAATCATTAAACACGTCTAAAACAATGACAGTCAACTTCTAGGAAAGGCAGACGGAGGAAACTCAGCAGTAGGTAGCTACAGTATGGCGTATTGATCAAGCAGTAGGCAGAGTGTGCATGTCGTGTGCACATAACTTCAGTGAGTCCCAGCCACTTTAAGCCTATGGTGAGGGCCACTCTAGTACCATTAGCCCTTGTAGATAAAGTGCTGTGGACAAAGAGCACCTGAAAGCCTCTGAAATTGTGCATGCTGAGCTACAGACAATAGATCAGTGTTTCCTTCAGTGCTATTTACTCCTGCTGGATCTACAGGCAAAAGAAATGACATTTTTACCCGAGTGAGTTTGCAGTATTTTTATGAAAGATTTTGTAACATTACACACTTCCGTTCAAAAGTTTGGGGTCAGTAAGATTTTTTTCTTTGGAAAGAAATGAAAGAGATTAATACTTTTATTCAGCAAGGATGCATTAAATTGATCAAAAATGACAGTAAATACATTTATAATGTTACAAAAGCTTTCTATTTCAGATAAATGCTGTTCTTTTGAACTTTATACTCATCAAAGAATCCTGAAAAAAAAAAAAAATTGTAGGCCTACACAACTGTTTTCAACAAGAAATGTTTCTTGAGCAGCAAATCAGCATATTAGAATGATTTCTGAAGGGTCATGTGACACTGAAGACTGGAGTAATGATGCTGAAAATTCAGCTTTCATCACAGGAATAAATTACATTTTAACATATATTCACATAAATACAGTTATTTTAAATTGTAAAAAAATATATCACAATATTACTGTTTTTGCTGTATTTTTGGATCAAATAATTGCAGTCTTGTTGAGCCTAAGAGACTTCATTTAAAAACATTAAAAAATCTTACACATCTAAAACT